>VXAX01001841.1:984052-1074962 GCA_013399835.1 Leptocoma aspasia
GGCTGCGGGGGCACGGGCGGGACCGGGGCAGGCACGTGCCGCCGGGAGCCCCCGCCGGCTGTCGCCCCTCGCCCGGCGGGGCCGGGAGCGCGTTACCGAGCGTGGGGTGTGCGGCGCGGAGCGGCCGCAGTGCCCTGCCCGGGCGCGGGCGATGCGCGGGGGCCGTGCGGGGTGCCTGCGGTAGCCCGTGCCCGCCCTTTCGCCCCGCGGTTCCGCTCGGTGGCAGCGGGCGGGAGGTGCCCGGGAGGGGACGGTGCTGCGAGCGGAGCCCCAGTAGCTCCGCTCCTGCCGCCGGCCGCGCGCGGGCGTCGCGGGGATGTGCTGCAGTTGGGAAAAATCCCGGTTATCGGTGGGAACTAGCCAGGTTCGTCCCGTGTCCGTGCACCTCGCTTCGGCAAGTGTCCGCTGCCGGTGTGCGAGGGGGAGGGGAAGAGGAAGGGCTCGGTGTGGTAAGGCGGCAGAACTGCACCATTTGCGGAGTGCTCCATCACCCTGCGGGGACGGGCGGCCCGGGCTCCGGGAGAACCCCCGGCCGAGCGCTGGTCTGCGTTAAAACAGGAGCCTGGCAAAGATGTCACATGGTTTGGCCATTACGAGGTTCAGGTCGCAGCTTTGCATCTTTAAATAGCCACCATGGCAGGTTAAAAGCGTAGAGCCCAAAGATCGCCGAAAACCGGGTATCAGGGCAGTTCAGCAAAGAACGTATTCCCTTCTGCTGGCGGAGCGAAGCCTGTACGCCTGTGCTGGGTTTGCATGGGTTACGTCTGCTGCTGAGTAACGAGCCTGTGAGAATGTCAGTGCAATTTGAGATTAGACTACAAATTTTGAAACAGCCACATGAAATCGGCAGAGCAGCCTGTAGTATTTAGTCGTTCCTCTTTTTGTTTCGTACGCATCCATGTCCCATGAGGTTTTTTTGCCTCTGTGGATGTTTCAGTAGTTTTTGCCCAAAGCCTGGAGTCTGTGCATCAAGACTGAGCCTTGTTAGAGCTGTGTTAAACTGCACAGTGCCTGAAGTGAGGATCATGGGGAAATGCTTTGGCTGTATGTACCAGACATACAGAGGAGAAGCTTCAGTGAAGTTGAATAGTCTGCTTAAGGTAGCACTGTGAGTGCTAGGAAATGGTGACAAAGGATTTCAAGTTTTTTGTAGGTCAGTTGTGAGCAGTGACATCCTATGTCATGAACTGATAAGACAGTAGTTATTTATCTACAAAGCAGAAATGTCTTTACTTCTGGAAGTACATGATATTATGTTTGCCTGATTTGGGCTTAAATACACACATTTCTTTTGCTCCTTTTGTAGTGGCTAATGTTACAGAAAATTCCCAAACAGGCCTTTTTAATCAAAGAAAGCAAGCTGGTAATTGCAGGGTGAGGGACTTGTACTGAATGGCAGCATGTGCTAGCTGTTCACTGTCTCCCTGAGGAGAGAGGGAGAAGTTCACTGATGAAAGCAGAGATCTTCCTGTTGCAACAGCTCATTGCTATGTGAGTTCACAGTGGAAATACCACTACTTTTAGAGGAAAGACCTCTTCACTACAAGTAATAACCAAGTAAATAGTGACAAATGCAACACCCTATGCAGTCATTCACCATCCTGCAGTCATGTGCTGTAGTGTGCATAGCTGTTCCCAATAGGAAATGTAATAAAGTGTGTTGGTTCATGCACAGAAGATTCAAAATTGTGGACTGAAATTATTTCATTGGAGAGGCTCAAAAAACATCAGCAACACAACAGGCTCAGAGAAAAGAGGCCTCACGTTCACATGAAGGTGATGGTTGTAGGTGTGACTATCTGTCATGTTCTGCAGATGGCATTCCATTTCCTTACCCCACTGCAAAATGTAGTCATGAATAATCCTTGGAGGCCCTGTGGAAATGAAATCCCACTGAATGAGAGAGCATGGAAAAAAAGTTAATTTGATGCGTCCAAATTAAACATCTTTTCTTGGCCAAGAATGCAACATTGAAGTGTTGCAGGCTCCTCTGTTAGATGCTTTTCCTGTCATTTTGTAGTGCTTCATGTGGCAATGTCCAGCAAATGAAAATAAGTGTGCAGCATGGTTTAACTCTGTTATCACAAATAAGAGTTTCTTGTGGGAGAAATACAAACAGTGTGTGTGGATTAATTAAGAACAGGAATTAAGAATCCTTAGGTTTCTTAGCAGAATAAACAGAAATCTAAGCAGAGGCTAGACTAGGAACTGAGCATAGCTCATGGTTCATGATGGGAGTAATTAAACTTAGAAGACAGTAATCATCTGAAAAATTGTATTTAAGAGTGCCTGTAATGCTTATCAGTTAATGAGACAATAGAAACCTCTGAGTCTCACTAATTGTCTTGGGGAATAAGTATATATATTAAAACAGTGAAGCTGAGATGCAGTTCCTACATTTCTGACATTGCTGCATGTTTTGGAAGGAAACACTTGGTGAAGATAAAAAAGGAAAAATATTTTTCTGCAGGTTTATTAACTTTTTAATCTTAGGACTATACTTGATTGTTGAGTTTTGGAGGATTTTCAGATTTGCAATTGAATGTGAAGAAGTTAAGGAAAAAAACCCCAACGAAGTGTTGTCTTAACTCTCCTGTCCTAGGAAGAAACATGACTCTAAAGGGAAAACCTCAACATTGGTGCCACAAAGCTGAGGGCTGATGGCAGAGGTGTGAATTCTTAATGGGAGGAAAAATTTTGCAGAGGCATGTCTGTTACCCAAGGTTCTTATCAATTACCCACACGTTCAAGAAATGGTAAGCAACCTCTGTTGGTCTTAGGCAGAAGTAGAGAGATTACAGTCAAATTCAGTAATAACTTCAAAGGGCATGTGAGAGAAAAACATGTGAACATTACCTGAATGTCTTATGAAGCAAGAAAAAATGTGTTCACATTCGGAGCTGTAAATTCATTTCTCGGTGTTCTGACATATGCTGTGGAATGAAGCTTGCTGCTGAGTGAAAGGGAAAGCAACTGTGTCCCATTTTGTAGATCTGATTATAATACTGATGACTTGTAGCAGCAAAGACTTAATTGTCAGTGCTTGGATCTTGCAGGCATCTGCATCGTTAACAGTTGATTTTATCTTGGTCTTTTACCCTGTGTCAAAGATAATCTGGCTGTGCTACTGAAATAAATACTTAAACTCAGTGGTTAGTATGACTTAAAGCTTTATTTTTAGCTAGCACCATAATTGTATTTAATTTACAACTGATGTGGTAAATAACATTCTTATCTCTATATTGTCACTGCTGCTGGATTTCCATTAACTGTGGGAAGGAGGAGAGGGAAGGAAGGTGGCATGTAACTTGTTTTCTGTGCCTAAAAATGAAAGCCACAGACTCTGTGTTTTTTGCATCCTATGATAATCATCCCAAACACAATGATGGTGAGTGTGCTGTCACTAGAATTGGTTGCCTGCTTCTGTTAGGAGCTTGTTAGGAAAGCTGGGAATTTGTAGGCTTAGGTCCTTCAAAACATCACCCTGAAAGATAGCAGAAAACTAATACAAGTGGGGTTTTTTGTAACTAATTTTGAGGTAAAGAACAGACTGCTGGAGAGCTTGCCTACTGTGTCAACCATTAAATTAAATGTATTTAGGAGGAGAGCATGAATGCCTAATGAAGTTATTGAGCATACTGTACNAATCACCATCTGTTTCTTGGATGATTACAAGCTGATCCAAAAATTTAACAGTGCCTGACTTCTCAATGGCACTTGCTGCCTAATAAGCAAGTGGAGAAACAAGAATACATGGATAAAATTACTTCCCCCCCAGCAGTTTGTGGAGTACATCAGAAGGAGTGTACTGTCTGTGGCTAAAGAATTCAACACATAATAAACTCCATGACCTTCTTCAACTGCTCACATGAGGCACTGTGAGCTTGATGCTACTGTTGCACTCTTCCCTGTATTCTTGCATGATATTTTTAACAGAAGTGGAGCAACAACAGGACAGAATGATGAAAAGAGAGCCGTGGGACTCCTATCTCAGTGTACCTCTTGGATTCCTTCACCTTAGCACTAGAAACTGAGAGGGGGGAAAAAAGCATGACAAGTAAATGCATCTTTCTCCCCCTCTCATGCAGTAAGATACATCTGATCACATTAAGAATGCTTCTGTATCTGCAGAAAGGTATAAAATGTCTGTTCTAGTCAGTTTTCAGTTTGGGGGTTTTCTTAGCTAGTGTACTAGTCTTTCCTGTTACAAACTTTCATCCAGACAAATGCACAAGTAGCTCACTTATTAATACCTGTCCTTATGTTTTACCAGGCCACTGGAGAGCTTGCTAGGTAAAGTGGAACCTTCTGGTTGTGGCATAAGTCACTCTTCTTAGTCCTGACTTACCTAGCATCTCTCCTGAGAACTTTCTGTCCTGACACATTGTACATGTAGGAAAGTGACACTGAAAAGTGTTATTGATTTGTTCTGTAGGAAGATGAAACCCAAATAATTGAAAACTAGGTGATGCCCTCTAGAATACAAACTCCATGTTTATGATTAATTTTCATTAAAGGGTGAGATGAGTTGACAAAAACAAGCCCACAGCCCTTAGTACTAGTGGTATGCCTTCTAAAGTTACAGGAATTGATAACTCCTGTGTCCATATTTTTAACATAGTCTTAAATGATGATGTGACTGGTGGCACCCTGAGGATATGGAACCATAATGTTGACTCATGGCACTGGCTATCAGCACAACAGGTTGGTTGGAAACTGTCTTAGGGTGGGGAGGGCTACTCATCGTTTGTCAGGTGTGTTCTTACTATTTGTATTTAATGCAGAACATTAGGGCTGTGGCTGTGTTATAAGTGGCTTTAAAAACTAAGACAGAGTAAAACTAAAGGTATAAATCAAGATTTTTCAACAGTGAGCTTGGAAAAAAACTCCATCTTTTGAGTTGTTTAATGAAGGTAGTGTTAGACTATGGGAGAAGTCTCTTTCTAAGAAGCTGGAAGAAACAGTGTATTAAAAAGCATTGATTACATCAGAGCAGATAGTAAAGCAATTAAAACTATTTTAAAATAATCAGTTGGGCACTCAGCCCAGATGTTTGCATATAGAAGGAAGCAGAACAGGAAGAGCTATTCATTGAAAACTTGGTTCTTTTTTGGGCATCAAGCTCTGTGTACTGGAGAAATTAATTTGATACTGCTTTTGCAACTGAGTGGATGGACTAGTAAAAATAAATTGTAAATATTATGGTTAGGTTAAAGGTAGTAAACATGCCTCCATGAAATACAAATGGGAGTGATGTTTCATGTCCTGTAAACCATTGAAAAGGACGCATACAATAGCTTCTGTTAGGGATGAGAGTGGAAGAGCTATGAAAGAGCTCTGACAGCAGTTTCAAAACTACTTTCTGTAGTTTCTTCCAATCTACAAGATAAGGTCCTGCAAAAGCTAGGATAATTTTTTTTCCTGTTGGTTTTTGAAACTGAATTTCATTGACCTCAGCAGAGAGGGCTGGACAATGTTCCATTAAACAAATAGGCAGCATGAATTTGTTGGCTCAACTTAGTTGTCTTATTTGAGTATCCTGCAGCAGATGCCTTAAGAGTCTCTAGGGTATTATTTTTGAATTCCTTGCTCATTAAAGCAGACACTTGCATTATGCCCATTGCCAGGGCCCAGTAGATGTTTATTTTCCTCCTGTAGTTTCAGGGTGGCAAACTTTGTTTACAATAACTGAGTCACCCCATTATTCAGTTCCTGCTCTACAGTCCTTTTTTCTGTTCTTCCTTGAAAACATCTTGTGCCTTAGGGATCTGTACACTAGCTGTACATTGTGCAACCTCATGACAACTTTAGAGTAAGGTGAAACTACCCATTATTTACAGCTCTTCAGTGTAATCTTGCCAAAACTAAGCACTTGGGAGTTGTAGTCATTTTGGCTTATGGATATCTTGACTTGTTGAGAGGTTAGTCATCTTGGTTGTTAACTATGAGGTTTTAAAGGTTTGAAAGTAATACATATTGATCTCCGTAGTCCAGTATGAGTTCATTATTTTATGTTTACTTCCAAGGCATGTTTCCATGTGTTTCCATTTCTTTTACTTGGTACTTATATCTAACACAGGTTCTGATTTCTCTTCCTCATTTTCACTATTGGTAACCCATGTGTTAGCACTTGGCAAAATAGTTGAAGCAGTCTAAGAAATCGCTGCCTCACTATGGGTGGTAATGACAAACCTTGTTAGTTTTCATCGTCTGTATCCTAGTGCATGGTGAAATTGGTTAGCTTTGAATTGCTGAGATGGTGACTTCTTGCATGTGGTTTGCTACATGATCATCTGTCTTATGATCTTCCTGTTGAGCCTCTATAATAAGTTAATTAGTTTTGTGTTGAGAGATGTGAAAATTTTTTGAAGTAGCTGAATGCTGTAGTGATGGATCTCAGACTGAAAAGAAAACATTATCTTCAAAGGCTGGGGGTTGACTAGTTTGCAGTAGAAGTACTTAATGGCCATACACCTTTTAGAGTACTTGATTTTCATCAGGCTTGGTGAACAGCTACCTTGTGTACTGAGGCAAGGTAATTAGTCTAATCCAGCTCTTTCGCAATCCTAATAATCTTAACACAGCTCTGAGTATATGCATGATCCTTCTAGATTGTAAAACAAAACTGAAAAAAATCACGTTCCCTGATGTGCCATTCTTAGAAAGCCTGTGGAGCTCCTTGGTGAGATTGAGACTTAAAGAACCACTTTTCAGCTGCTTGAGCTAACTGGTTTAGTCTTTCACTTTCCTTCATCTCCCTCCTGATGTCTTAGTTGTATGCTGTCTCACAACTTGCCTATACCTTTGTTTGCATTTTATCCATCTCTGCCATTACAGTCTTCCTGGTTAACAAGTTCAGCCGTGTCTGCTTTCCTTATTACTTATTACTCAGCTCCAAAGTAATAACCCAGCAAAAATAATACATTTTGAGGAGTTTTTTAGATGGACCATAATTCATTGAAGTTTATGGTCCAGCTATGCAAACAGCTGTGCCAGCACAAAGCATGTGGAGTTGATGCAAAAACAGAAGAGACAGAGGAAAATAACTTCCTTGTAAGGAAGTGCCAGTTTAAGCTAGCATAAGGTTAGACAAACTGCAACCTCCATAGTACTGAAGCCTGTTAAAGCTGGGGCTGCTGGACTGGTTTCCATTCTCTCTGGTACTGGTCTGATCCTATGGCAAGTTCATTTGGGGAGATATGCTAACAGAAGAACAAATGCAGAAAAGTGAATGGGGTAGGAGTTGTATACCACAAAAGACCATATTTGTAAGTGTCAGTCCCAGCTTGAAAAAGGAATTAAAAACACTGCAGGGAGCATAAAGGGAAGAGTCTGATGTATGTATACTTAGAGGTGAGTTTTTATAGTAGCTTAAGGACAGGTGGAGGCACTTGTATAGCTCTAGAGTGGGCTCTTTGACTGACCAGTGATCTCCTATCCATAGCTCAGTTTCATGTGTAGTAACCTAAAGTTAAACTGTTGTCCACAGTAAAAAAACCCACTTGAGTAGAGAGCTATCACTGGATTCTGCACTTGTAATGAGGAGACCTTTCTCAACTATTTTAGTCTCTTGAAATATTAGTGTATTTTGAAAAAGACAAAACTGTCTATGGCACCCATTGGTTTCTGGTCATCTCTACAGTATTGGTTTTTAGAACATGGTAAACCCTTTAACTTCATAACTTGCATTTCCAGAGACTGAATGTCTTCAGAAGAGTTGTAATGGTTTCCTAGGGACTGGAATTTTTGAGGTTGCTTTTAGAGGTAACTGCCAACATTTGGAAGAACTTCTAAACAATAACAATTCCTGAGAATCCTACATTTAAAAAGTCTCCTGCAGCCTATCAAGTATGTGGCTGTAGCAGTCACTGACTTTTTTTGTGGGGGTCTTTTGGGGTTTTTTTGGGAAGGGAGGAAAATACCAAACTTGGTTAGCCAAAGACTAGTTAAAAGAAAGTGGCTTATTAATAGTTTTACTATACTGAACTGAAATTGAGAAATATCTGATTAGCTTGTGGTGCCAAACCTCAATAATCATGTTGCCCAGTGTTTTGTAGACCCTTGCTAAATCATGTCGGTACCAAAAGCATTTTTGTTACAGCAGGTGATGATGTCAGTGTTGCTGGCTGTGCTTTTTATTTGTTCAATATGCTTTTCTTTTCTCTCTCAGAAATGTAAGTTTTCTGTAGTTAGTGTTTATTGGTGTTATGATGTGGTGTGACCCTTGTGGGTTGGGTTCTGGGTGATTATAACAAAACATTCTAGAGGAGCTAAGAGAGAAATAGTTGTTAAAGTTTGTGGTTCTTGGGGCCCTTTACAATGTGCAAATCTCATGTATTATGGTTTCCTGGAGCTGAGCAGAAGTTGGAAGATTGACATTACAAAAGCAAGGTTGCTAATCTGTGAGCTCCTGCTTTGGTCTTTCTGACTTCTTGTATTTTGAGTTGAATATAAAGTTAGTTTTGGGAGACCAGGTTGCAAAATACCAAAAATTGAGAAACCAGTTGAGTTGAGGAATGGGATATCTATTTTTACTTCTGGAAGAGGAAGGACTTATCAACATGTGTTGTCTCAGCTGGCTATTCAAAAGAGCTGGTTTTCTCTCTGGGAAAGACAGCAGTCTCAGATAAGCTGACTTTACTGGAAAACCCATTCCAAACCTCCTCAGTCACTGCAAGCTTGCAGGTAGAGGGCTCAGAAATGACTCACTCAAGCTGAAATGCAGTGTCAGATGCTTGACACCAGCTTCCTGTGCAGTGCCTTGGGGTTGATGCAAATTAGGGTGTCCCTGCTGCTCTCAGTGTGTGTTCCCCCTGCCCTTAGTAGCAGAGGAGAATTGAAAAGAAATTTTCTCGTTTAATAATTCCTTTAGGTCTTAAGCAGAATTGTCAGATTAATGTGCTTTCAGTCTGACTCATGATTGGCTTTGCAGTGTGTGGTATGTTAACCAGCCTTCTCCTGTGATGGCACAGTGGACAGGACCAAACAAGAAAAGCTTTCTGGATATTCCTCAGGCTTACAGAACGCAAGTGGTAAAAGTCATTTGCAGAAACAAAACCTTAGTGCTTGTTAACAGACCTGTGTACCTGCTTGCAGGCAAAAAGCACCGCAACCACTGATTTTGGAACCTCTTGCCCATTCTGTTCCTGATATAGCAGCTTTTCCAGCTGTTATTTTGGGCTTCAGCTGATTCAACAATGCTGCTTTCCCTTTCTACCTACAGCTGCAGGCAGTTGTGGCTGGTTATTTCATTTGAGTGAGCAATGTCCTTCAGGCTATGTTGGCTCAGGGATGTTAATAGGGTTCAGATGTCTGTGAGCTCACAGAATCCTGCACCCCCTGTCGCTCCTCTGCTTGTTCTGTGGCAGTACATCAAAGCAAAACAGTATTGAAATATTGAGTATCTTGGCTATTGCTAGTGCACTGTGCCTTTTTCTTGGTGTGAGTGTGGTGGATTTCTCCTCCACAATCACTCACACCTGTTGAGGTTTTTTACCCATGTTACAACAGTTACCTGGTGTTGGTATTGGTGCTTTTAGTTCACTTTACTCTTGAGACATAATTTTTGCACTTGATGAATCTATCAGAGAAGTATATTGCAAGTTTCTTCTTGGAAGATGCCATTCCACAGGATATTTTTAATATTCCTGTCTTGTTGAGGAAGTCTCCCAGACTTTCATGTTTAAGTCAAGTTTTTCATTTTCCTATGAATGACTTCCTGAGGCTCCTGGCTGAACGTGACTTGCTTCACAATAAAAGGTTAAGCACCTGAGAAGTTACTGGAAGAGCCTGAAAGTAGTGGTTGCTCCTGCATGGTGTGCTGGTCACCTGAAAGGTGAAGATTTATTGGATTCTGATGGGTGATGACTCTTTTTACAATGGGCTGCTTCTTGCTTACTACTCTGGAGCAATGTGCCTGAGATCATCTTCACCCCATTATAAATGCCCTTCAAAATGTAGAGACCCTTTCCTGAAAAGCCATGTTTCGAACTGTTTTACAGGAGACTGTGTGTAATGATTGGTCGTTTGGGGGGTGTCTTTGTATTGCTGAAGTTGCTAAGTCATCCTTACAGTATTTGACATGTAAAAATGCTTGTTTTATCCATGTGCCTTAAGACTTACTAATGTCATGAAAACATTCTTGTTTGATTTTTGTCACAAGATAGAATAATGTTCTTGTGGCAGCACAATGCTGAAAAGTTCAGAAATGAAAAACAGATGAGGGATATAGAAATATGTCTAGCTGGCAGACAGTAATTCAGTCACTGAAGTTGCTGTTGCTATGTGCATATGATTATATCAATAGCAAGGCTTAAAATTCACTTTAAAACTGCATTCACTGCTTAAGAGATCCTGTGGGTTTTTTTATTTACAAGATAAAATTGAGTTAAACCATCATATTTTAATGTGTGTTACTTTATGTAGTTGAGTTGGCCAAGATGTCAGCTGGAACCTGGACACAAGGGCATAGACATCCTTGTATTCAGGTGGTGGAAAGTAACACCTGAAGTAACCTGCTTGCTTTTATTTGTTTTGCCATGGGACACCTTTTGAATTGAAGACATCATCCAGGAGATCTGTGTCACATATAAGCATATAACTGAGATTTCGGGATTGCTTGTTTTTCAGTCAGACTTGTATTCTGACCAATAATGGCCTTTTGATAAGCAAAGCTGAAAGGAACCTGGATCATCTGTGTCTTGCTGATAGTCTTGAAATATATATAGCCTATTCCTCAAGAAAAAAAAAAGGAATAAAAAAGTAGGGGAGTTTGAAATGTTCTATGAACATGTGACTTTCTGGTCAAAGGCTTTGAAACGAGGTAATTTGGGACACAGTGATTTCTGATATGGGAAGCACTGTATTTAATAAAAAACCTAGACCCTTCATTAAAGGAAGAACATAGAGTTGGTTGTGTGGAGTTCTCAAGATCGAGTTGTATAGTTACTTGTAAAGACAAGTAGTTTTACTGCAAAGGTTTTCCTGGTTTTCTTTACCTGCTATTGCAAACAGACTCAAATAGTGGTGCAAGCTGGCATGGATCATTTGGATGATGAAATTTAATACTATGGTTTCAAGTAGGTGGAAGAAGCAACTGAGAGCCAAGATAGCAAAGCATGATCCTTGAGCTGCATTTTCTTTTACCTTTGCTTCACTAGCTGGCAAGTCTGAGCTCAGAATTGCTTTGTCAGATTCGTGCTTGCTGTGTTTTCTCCCTTACTTGAATAAGATTTTCGCAGAAGTTGCTGTGTAACCTCCCATGCTAGGCAGCTCTGCTGAGGGATGCAAAGACTCATCTTTCTGGGTACTATGGAGTGTATCTGGAGCTTTGCTCCACGCTTTTGATGCATCCTGCTTTTCCATACCATGCAATATGGACTAATAGTAGTTGTTTAGGTAGTAGACAACTTTTTTTTTTTCCTCTCTCCTCAAGTGAGAAATACTCCTTGAGTACTTAACTACTTGAAATATAATTCTTTCTGCTGTAACCATATAGGGTACTTAGTTTATGGAAATGATCTCTCAGTTGTTGAGTTTTAGTCCAGGAGTGCTAAAGTTTGTTATAGCATAGTTATTGATGCAGTTATGCCGTACAGCAATCTCTACAATTTGTGCTGGACTTCTTAGCCACCCTCTGAAAAACATGCAGTTTTATTTGAGTTTTCAGATATATCTAATGTCTCAGAGCTTGAAGTAGGATGGACAAAAGAGACCAGACAAACCAGGAGTGAAAATGCTCAGCTTTTGGACTCTTTGAACATAAAAAAAAACCAGTGTGCAGAGAGTCACAGCAATGCTGCTATGTAACTATGGGGAGCTTGCAGGTTTTTAACTTTTCCTTATGGACTGTCCAAAGGACTGGTAATATTGACTTTTACTGTATCTTCCAGGACAGATAAGCTGATTTTCTGCCTAATTAACTTATTGCTTTCTGAAGTGTTTCCTAAAGCCTTAAGATCCTGTGTATTTACATGTATTTGCATAAGTAATGCACAAAGGAAAGTGCTCAGGAGAATCTGAGTGGGGCTTCTGGTGGAGTTGGCAGCGCTCACTGTTGCACAAGGTACCTGTTCCACAGCTCCCCCAGTGAGCAGACAGCTTTGCCGCCACCTTGGAGGGGCATGGTAAATGGAGCAGTGATAGAAGTGCAGTCAAACAAATCCAGCCTGCAGCTCTGCTTTTGGGCCAGTCAAGCTGGCACAGGTCGTGGACCTGAAATCTGCTCTTAAAGCATCCAGGGTGACTGATCAGAGAGAGGTGCCCATGCTGTGGATGTCTGAAGTTTTGGAATGGTAACTGCCACCAAAAATTAGAATGAAATAAAAAATTGTGCAAGATTGCTTCAAAGCCAAGTTAAGCTAACCACCAGTGAAAACTCCACAACGCTGTTAGTCATCTTCAATTATCCAGACCATGACTGCAAAATTGTTGCGTGACGCTGTTGTAAATATAAAATATATCCTGTGTTAGTATAAACATCTTCTACCTAAGTGACACTTAGCTCCAGCGGTATGAAACCAAAGACGTTTAATCTTGTTAATTTTCCATGATGATTTACTAATGAACTATTTAAATTATTTATTGGCTCCCCCCCACCCCCCACCCCCTTCCAAGGTGTACTTAAGGTCAGGAAGTATGAAATAACTTAACCTGACACTAGTAATACTGCAGTGTAATATCTTCACTCCTAAAGATTTACAAAGATGTAAAGCTGGATTGTACCTTCACTCTCCACAGGTGGCAGAGGAAGGGTGTTTTGCAGACTAGAGGGGAATTTTGTTTAGGGATTTACATGGCTTTCAGTTGTCTTTCTCTGATTTCTGGCCAAGTTGTTATATAAAAGCATGGCTTTTGTGTGGGCCTCCCTAAAACCTGTCCTTTCCATGGGTGAGCTCAGCTGCTCGCAGTGTGTGTGTGTCTGGTCAGCCAGGTCAGCTGCTTGCCTGCTGAAAACTAATGCTGTGTGAAGGCAGGCAGGGGGGAGCAGAAAGGACAGGAATGGGATGCAAGCACTGCTGGGAACAGTGGGCAGGAGAGCACACTGGGAGCTGAGCTGTGTGATGCCTTGCTGCAGAGATAAGGCTAAGCCTTGATCTATGCCAGCTGTGAACCAGATCCTTTTTGGGACTCTGTTGGTTTCTCTCCCTGCATGGAGGGTAGTGATTTTGAAACTTGCAAGGTTGTAATGGTGATCCTCAAGAGGAGGAGCAATAGATGAAAAAGTAAAATCTGTCAGCTGCTGCTTGAAGTTACTGCTACTATAGGTTTCACCAACAGCCTTATCCTAATAAGCCTCTTTATTCTTGAGGTTGCTGTCCTCTAACAACAGATACCAAGTCTCTTAACGCTTAATCAACTTTGTGCTTTTTATGTCAAGAAAAGAAGCAATAAATTCTGACAACTCTGATATTGCCAGTTTAAATATCAGTCTTTTAGGGGAAATGTTTTTAGATGTATATGCAGCAAATGCTAGGCAGCTAAAATGTAAAGGAAATAGGAAGTGTAGTCTTTGGTATGTGATTTTGTAAAAATCCCTCTGGAATACAGATACTCTGTATCCGTGGTAGCTTTTGGTATCTTGAAAGTGCTTCTGCTTGTCCCAGTGGGAGACACTGACACTAGTTTTAGTCTATAGCTGAACCTAAAAATGAATGTGTTGGACTTAGTCCATCATAAAGATAGTATTCTGTCTTTAGTGTTGTGCTTTTTGCAGTAAGTGATAAGGAAACCTGAACAAACCGTTCCCCTGCCTCTTTGCCAAAAAATGGGAAAGTTACTCTACTTCTTTCATTTAGTCCTCTGATGAGACTCCTTCCTGGCATTATATAAGACTACTGAAAATCTTTTTCACAGAAGTGATATCCTTTTTTCCATGTCTGGAGTCTCTTCTATTTTTGAATGTACATCACTTACACCTCCATCATTGTGTCTCTATTAAATCTTTCCTGTGAAAGACAATTTATGCTTACTCTGAATAACAATTTGCCAGATAGGTAAAGCTGTATTAGCTTGCTTGCATCTATATGTCTTTAGGGACTCTGACTATATGCTCATAGTAGGAGTCTTGGAAGGGATAACTTGTGGTTCATTTTCAGGTGTTGCTTCACTTTTACTTATTTTCAGCAACAGTTTTTTTCCCACTGTTCTCAGTATTGTACCTTTGGCTAAACTGTTTTCTAGAGAGGAGAAAATATTTTTAGGAAATCGAGTACTTAGTTTCTGGTGGGATCTGACAAGTACTGCAGTCACTGGAAAAGGGACAGGCAGAGCTGCCTGGTGGGATGCAGGAGCAATGAGTCTGTCCCCTTGTGATAGGGGCAAACTATTGGCTTTGGTGTCCTGCATCCCAGTTTTAACTTCACATATTGGGGACACTTGTAGACTCACAGCTGTGCTACTCTATGGGTGTCTTGGGCAAGCAAGTATAGTATCTACATGGGCGAAAAAGTGAGAGAAGTCTAATTTGAAATTAGATATGTTTGTGCAGCCACTGTGCACTGCCATATGTTTTACATGATACATCTAATAGTTAACTAGCTTACTAAAAAAGACCTTCAGCATCTACTGCTGGTCCAACATGCTGTTTTAATTTGCCTTTGTTCAGAGACTGGTGTCTCCTCTCTCTGCCGCTTCAATAAGAGACATGCTTCAGATTCAAGTGGTTTCTCTCCTGAGTGACTTATTTATATTTTGTCATGTGTCCTTTCTATTAGGCTGTGTCCCAGCAGTACAAATTGCAGCAGAGCAGCAGTGCTACCTGTGGCTTAAGGTACAGGGATAAGTAACTCTGATCAAGCCCTTCTCTGCTGTTTCTGTGGCTTCAATAAAAAGAGGCTGAGTTCCTACTGCCTAGTTTATGCTGGCTCTGGTATTTGTCTGATGATCCAGTGAATCAATTCAGCTTGCTAAAAGACCAGAGACTAATCTGGTAAAAAGTCTGTGTTTTGGGCTTTTATTTTGTTCTAATTTTTGCTGGGTTCATAGGCTGCATCAACTTGCTTTCTGATTGAAGCGGTTGTTGGTAGAAAAGGGAAAAGAAGGCAGGACTATTGCCACTTGCCAAGTGGCAAATCATGTAATTCAGCTTAGCTAGGAAGCAAAAGGCTGGAAAAACCACAGCCTGAGCTGGTCTTGCTGCTGGCTACTGTCTGGGTAGGTTACCAGCTGAGCTCAACAAAAGGCATGTTGAATGCCAGAGGGTGGGAGGCTGGATCTGGCTGACAAGCTGGGTTACTCTGCTGTGGAACTACATTGGAGAAGGAGATGAGCAAAGTTAGCACTCTAGTGCTGCATTGTATTGTATTGTACAGTAGTCTTCTGAGTTTGAAAGAGGTGTTTTGACAATGAGTGTTTTCCCTTTCTTATGCTGTTAGGCTTCCATACATCAAACTTGATACCTGGCAGTACTTAGGTACTTGCACTGATGTGCTTTCAGGGGCAGCTTCTAGTCTAGTATTGTACCTTTGGCTAAACTGTTTTCTAGAGAGGAGAAAATATTTTTAGGAAATTGAGTACTTAGTTTCTGGTGGGATCTGACAAGTACTGCAGTCACTGGAAAAGGGACAGGCAGAGCTGCCTGGTGGGATGCAGGAGCACTGAGTCTGTCCCCTTGTGACAGGGGCAAACTATTGGCTTTGGTCTCACTAGTCTGTGTGAGTTATAATGCACATACTTTGTGCAAATATTCTAGCTCTTTCTTTAATGATGGCAGATCTTGGTGTGGGCTTGAGGAATTCAGAATTGAGTTGACTCCACATATGACACGTGCATCAAACACTTCCAGAGTATTGTGGACCTGCAACTGAACAAGTGTTGTGCTTTGTGGAGTGTTTTCTGCTTCCCTTTCTGCCACTGTTTCTGCAAGAGTTTTTAGTCATCACTACCTGCCTTGTTTTTTATTTCTTTTCATAACCTGGATGTTCTGATATCTTACCTAAGTAAAATACCATATCATATGAAGGTCTCCAAAGAGAATTGTGACTGGATGGCAGATGTTCTTGGGAACTGTTGTACTCACCAGATTTCTTGGATTGTGGCCAAACTGACTTCTCATTTTGATATTAAAGACTCTCAGGTATTGAGATTAGTTTTAACACTTCCTCCTCCTTTCAGGATTCTCTGCACAATGCTATTGTAAGAGCTATGTATTAGTGCATGCCATGACTAATGAGCAGTAGACTTGAATGAAGTTTTGGAGACAAGAATTTTGATGCTTGTCTCTAACATACTTGTAGATAGCTCTGGTAAATGCTCAAAAGCTTTAATTTTTGTCTCAATAGATGAAATTTCATACTTGAATTCAACTCTTAGATGCTACTTACGGTTTGTTGATGTTAGGTGTCTGTAGTGCCTTTTCTATGGTTCATTTGCAAAATGTACCAAACAGTTGCAATTTAGGTGGCATTAAGTATGTCTGACTGTGTGCATCTGTAGCATGCAAGTGTACTGGTGGTGAGGTAGGCAGCTACTTTTTAGATGTGCCACAAAAGAAAATTGTAAATACTGTGCTGAGAGTGGAGAATGGCATATTCGAGTAAATCCTTGTAATTTCAGGGGACTTAAAACACAATCAGTGGTCTTGGCAGATGGCCAAGGGCACAGGCGGCTTCTGGAGCTCTTCCAGCTGTTAATGGAGTGTGGGTTCTGATTAAATTTACTGTGGCCACTGAGTCTTGGTCTGCTTGTCTCTGTATGTGTTAATGTATGCTTTTCTAACAATTAATATTTAATTTTAAAATCTGTTTTAATACTCAAAAGCAGCTTTACAGTATCCTCACAACATAGATCTCTCCATTATGTTAAGCACAATAAAGATTGAAACACCAGCAGCGTGAGAGAAGCTCTACCATAAAAACTGGCTGTTGTAAAAGCCTTGAAATATTTGTGCTGGCAGCCTTGCAGCCTCCCAAGAAACACTGCTGCATTAGTTATGTGAAGTCTGTTCTATAGTTGACATAATTAACTGATTACAAAAAATAAAATCGAATATAGTAGAATTGTGGCATGGTCAATGGGGCCTTTGACAAGACTTCAGTTTGGACATGGGCCTGCTGGATTGACTGCTTTTCCATTTTGCTGTAGCTGAAAATATTGCACAGAAATAGACTGGTAGGGCAATCCCTTATACTTCCAGATATGTCAGTGAAAGAAAGAATATATTAAGGTAAGATGGCTTTGGGATGAGGTTAATCTTTTAATTTGGAAGAAATGGGAAGTTTCTTAAACTTCAGACCCCAAAGAATAAATTAATAAGAATTGCTAGGCTCATGCCAAAGGCAAGTTCAGTTCTGCAAGAGCACTTGGGTTAAAAGGCTGCAAATGCTTTTTACATCAATACCACAAATAGTTTGAGACAAGGGGAAAGGAGATTACTGTAGCATTTATGTGAGTGCTGGTATGATCCTACAGAGTAGGTGGCTATATATTGGATTAGTTCAGCTGTCTATGTAGAAGTATGTTAGAATTTTTTATTTTTTTACCTTATGAATTTTTCAGGTCAAGGCATCAATCTAATTGAAGTCAGCAGTAAAAGGTGAAGTAATACTTTTCATGGAAAATATCTTAATTAATGCAAGAATGTAACTGTGTAAGAGTCTACAAAAATGAATGGCTATGCCTCAATAAACTTATTTTAATGAATTGTTGATGAGAAACCTTCAAGTAAAACTGTATCTGTAAGAGAAGTCACCCATCTGAATTACTTAAGAAACTTTTTAGGTTCTTGATTAGGTGATTTTTCTTCACAGTTATTAATATATCGTACTACTGTGATGTAATTGCAGTGATGTCAGGTTTTAGTATATTTGAGATGCCTTTTCATACCTTCAGTTTTGTTAAATTCTGTATTATTTGCAGTGTTTTAGGGTGTGATTGTATGTGATATAGAGGTCTATGAATTTTAAATAACTACTTTTTGGTTATAAAAAAAAATCTGATTTATTGCTGCATTTCTTTCTCCAGTCTTTCTTTTGTTATTTATGTTGGTTAGCTTGCAAATTGTTGGAAGTGAACAGATATAAGTCTATTTGTGTAGCAAGGCTCCTGCTAAACTTCCCAGAGTTTGTTGAGACTCCAGCAGTACTTAACTGTGTTACATGTTTAAGCAAGGCTCCTTTGTCTTCGCTATATGTTTTTTTCATGCTGAAGAGATGAACCAAGACTCCGTAGTGAGGGGAGGTTATTATGTGCAGGGTAATACCTTGATTCTTACAAAATGGGACTGTTTATTGTGTAGAGGAGCTAGAAAAATTAATTTGAGACTAAGGCTAAATCTAAGGGAGGTGAAACTAGGGAGCTGTGTTCTGTCCCTCACTGAAAAAATGTGGTTAAGTGACTTGTTGATTGGTATGATGTGGTGAGCATTAGATACACCTATTTCAGTGTGTTTTGAAGCAAGTGTTCTACTCTGAAGGAATACTGAATATTGGGAAGTGAAATATGATTGTCACTTGGATATTAAATATGCCAGGTACTAAAATGTTGTTTTAAACACTGAGGTTTTGGAGAAAGGTGGAAGAAATAGTATTTCTGAACCTCCACCTTGTCTTGTGGATAGATCAAGGTCCTGCCTTTGCAATCTGGAGCTATAAGGTAAACTGTTTTGAAATGCATTAGTCTCATTCTGAACACCATTATTCTGGAAACTGATGAGAACTGATTCTATAGCTAATGCAAGTTTAATGTTGTGGTGTAAATTATAGCTATTCATATCTCTTTTCTATAAGAAGTGATGCACAGTCTGCAGTCTGTGGATGCAAAAATGAACAAAACTAAGTCTGATACTGCTCAGTCTTTGTAGATATTACAGACTTTTAACTGTTGTTGTGCAGCACAAGTTTTGTTTTATAATTTGAATGTAATGTTACAGGTGCATATGAATTACTTATGTTGAAACTAGATTTATTCTTGTGCTAATATCTTGGAATAAGGGAGTAAGTTGGTGAACAAATGAAGTTCAGATACCATTCTGTGTTTTAAACAAAAAAAAAACCCCAAACAATCTGGCAGAGATTTAGGAGAGCCATAAATCTAACTTTATCAAATCCATGCCTCTGTCTTTTGGTTTGGTTTTTTTTGGGTTTTTTTTTGTATTGTTCTTCCTGCCCTGGTTTGTTTTGGTTTTTAAGGGTGTTGGAACCGAACTTGAGTCAATGGAAGTGTCTGCTTGTGTAACACGCACACCACGTGTGATGTGGCCCAGTTATTCTTATTACACACTTATCACCACACAGCATGTTTCAAAGAAATGGTAGGTGAGAACAGACTAATTTGCATTTTTAAAGGAAGACTTAATTAATTCCAGTCTTTTGTACATCATCAAATACATGTATCAAAGTCCATCTCATTCAGAGAGATGATAAAAAAAGTATGAAAAAAAGCCTTCTTAAAAAGAAAGACAGACAGCTCTTAAAATCTAGATCTTTCAAGGTTACCTAGAGCACAGTGAAGCAGGTATAGGTACGACATGGAGATGAATGTGAAACAGAGTGCCAGTGTGTGCCATCTAGCAGAATTACAGGAGAGCAGAAGAAACTTGGGTAGCATGGAGACAACTGCCTTCAAAACAAACATAAGAGCAGAAGGAATGTTCAAATGTGTTAAAGTCATGAGTCTAGCAATCTAAATGTAGAAACACACTGAGAAATTTGTGGTTAACACAAGGTATCAAAACTGGTAATGATACTTTCTTCTTACAGATCAGAAAGGTTCCACTGCCTGTAGGAATTGCAGATGAGGTTGTAAATGAAGCATATATAGTAGATACAGCTTTTGCAGAGAAATTAATTTAATTGTGTCTTTGTTCAGTGGGGAGGAAATGGAAGGTTTCAGTTTCTGAACTTTTCTTTGTGAAGGATTCCTCAGCTGGTGGGTCTAACATGGTACAGGCAGGAGAAGAGTTTGTTGATGTAGCTGACAGCATTATCAGCAGCCAAGTACAAGGACAGGGTGGTATTCACTCTGGTTCTAAATACTCAAAGATTAAATAGCAGAATGCTGATGTGTAAGTTCTTGTATAAATCTACTGTGTCGCCAGTGCTATAGAGAATGGCAGGTGGCATGCCAAAATTTAGGTAAGGGAGACTGTAGCACTTGTAAGGCTCTGATGCAAATGTCTGACACAGTTCAGTTAGTAGTGTTAGCTATGCAGCTATCCACTGCTACTGTCCTTGTAGGCTCTGCCTTCTCGCTTATTGTCATTGTGCCTTTTGTAAGGAAACCTGTCTTGTAACTTTATGGAGGCTGATGGAGGGTCAATAACCATGTGGATAAAAGTAATTTAGGTGCCTCTAGTTTCTAAGTGAATTTTGAGAGGGTCCCTCACTAGCTTTAAAGGGAACTAATAAGCTGTAGCATAAGAAGGAATGATCTTTGTGCTGATAAATAATTCCTTAATTTGAGAAGGAAATAAGGTAGAAGTAAATGCTTGGCTGTATCAGTAAAGAAAGTCACTTCTGGGCAGGACAAATTGCTGTAGGAATCTAAGACTTTGCTAAATTACCTAAAAGCCCTGGTGACCAGTGGGGAAGAAAGCATGCTGCTGCTATCAAATTAATTGGGATACTAAGGGTGAGGTACAGCTGAAAAGAATGACAGAAAAAGTCATATGGCTGAATTTCTAGTGCTGTCATTTGTCAGGAGAACAGGCAGCTGCATTAAGGAGAACAGCCCCAGTTTTACATATAGTGATGGATGCTAACCTGGCCATAACTGTGCAGGAGCAAGGTCTTAGTACTGTTATTATTTGGTAGGTGTCAAACAAGCAATTGTCAATTACCAGCAGAGGAATAAGGAGTAAAGTAGAAAAGGTTGCTGTGTTACTGTGTAAATCCACTTTGTATCAGCATTTTGAGTACTTTGTATGGTCTCCTCCTGCTAAAAGGTGTAGCAGAGTTTAAAGCTCAGCTGAGGGCATGAAGGATGGTGAAAAATACAGAACAGCTTTGGTGTAGATGCTTGACTAAGCATCAGGAGTTGTCAGGAAGGAGATCTGAAGTCTCAAAAGTCACGAATTAAAGTGAGGACTGGGAATGAAGTGATTTCTGCCTTTTTCCATGGAAGATGTAGTAGTCAAGTTCAAAACCACCAAGTGGTTCTTCATGCAGCAAATTTGAGACTTGTTGTGATGTACTATAGACTTGCTGTCTACATTGGAAGAGAAAGACATCTACTTTGTCAATGACAAGCTATTGCTGCTGTTCCAGTACAAAATAATGCATATTTTCTATGACCTTGATTGTTTAAAATTCAATCTATGTTCATTCTTAAACATATTACAGCACAATAGGAACTTAACTGGATTCTAATGATTTTACTGTAGTGAATTTGAAACCAATCCAAAATAATTCTGCCTTCGTTTTTATTTCTTTTGCTTACTGTAAAGCCTTTCTGAGCTAATTAGTTGAAGTTTGGTTGTATGTTTTGTGTTTGTTATTAAAATCCAAAGAAAAATACTACTGTTTGAGAAGTGTTGTGATTTGTAGTTGCTTGTACAAATTTACATGGGAAGGCTCTTCTGATCAAGCTTAATGTTTTCTTCCTCAGTTTAAGCTGCAGGAGTTGAATAGGTTTTATGTTAGACACTGTACAAAAAGCTCATCACTCTGAGCAAGGTGGATGATAACCAAGGCCTGTGTTTAGTCTTTGCTTCACCACCTACTCTTGGTGCTTTCAGTTGCACATCTAAATAATTGAAGAGATGACCCTTCTAAACAGACAGATGGAGGGAAAGCTCTGCTGAAGAATTTATTATAAGAAGTAAATCTCGCCTTTGTCCTTGACACACCATGTCAGCTAAAATTAAAGATTGCTTCATTAAAGATTGCTTTCTTTATTTAAATCATGTAGCTGGCAGCTTGGTTAATTAGCTTTTTTAAACACAGCATTTTTACAGTTGATGAGTTTCAAAACTTCACCTCACTGGTGCATCATCCAGGAGTGGCAGTGCCTGCTTCCATGACCACTGGCTTCCTCTGGCATATATGTATTTGTGCTGTGTTAGTTTCACCTTGTACCGTTTTTTGAAAATGTAACTGAGATCTGGTCTTGCATGGAGTGCTATCATTATTTACTTTGAGATATAAGAATGAGCTGTAATTTTAATTTTTCATACAACTTCTAGGAGATGAATAAAATACAAAATTATGAGAAGTGACCTTTGATAAAAGTCTGAGGTTGCTGCTTGTTCTGTTGGAGTCTTAATGAAAAAATGTAATGATGAAGTGAAATAAAGGAACTACAGTGAGTGGTCAGAGGTGAAAACTATGCAATCTCTTTACAGTGTCTAACAAAACCAGTAAAATTGCTTTGATGCTTTTACTTTGGCTTTAACAGGATCTGAGTAGTTACTAACATGACTTTATGACAAAGCATCAAAGCATTAAAGGAAATCAATTAATGACTACTTACCTACTTCTCTATGTGATGTGTAGTTAAAGGCTTTCTGTTCAGTGTCCTCTCGTTAATGTGAAAGGGTTTTTTTTTATTATTCAGATGAATATTTTAATAAAAACCAGCTTTCATTTGACAACATGAAATTTAAATGCCTTGCATTTATTGTGTTCTGGTGGACTTGTAGTTTCTGGATAGTTTGTGATCAGATTCACTTGCCCACTTACAACGCAGATCTCATGTGCTCTCTAAGATTACAATTTAAATTTCTTAGACTGAGTTTACAGGAAAACATGACTTGAAAAACTAGTAATTAATCTAGCTGAAAGTTAGGCATAATTTGATATAAAACCTCTTAAATCTTCTTGATGTGACTGTATGCAGTCTCAGTTGTAAATAAGCTTCCATGTATTCTCAGCCTGTCAGTCTAATTGCTGTGCCTGAGAGAGGATAAAAATGTACTGAAGTTTTTCTCTGTGATAGCTTCTCCCTTTTTTGTGTGTTTCTCACTTACTATTTTATTTGGAATTTAAGCAGTTGAATCTGCAAGCTCTTCAGCATCAGGCTTCATGGATGTGGATAACATTGGTTCTGTTCCTTGATGATGCAGCATCACAGTGTGTTACTGAGACATGCAAAACTGTTCCACTTAGTGATCCTGAAAAAATACTGGCTGCATTGTTAGACTTGTAATCTGTAGTTTGATTTAAAGGGTATTTACAGCGTGTTTTAGAGTCATTTGAGGATATGTAGTGTGTTTTAGGGTAGTCAGAGTCTCATCCCTTTGTCTTGTCCCTTAATGCATATTCTAAGGCAGTTCTGGTTGTACACCACCTTTGCCTCACACAGGTATGATGTGTTATGCTGTTAGCTGATAATGTTTCTGCTCTTTGAGGTAAATTGCTGTAAGGCTTCACAGTATATAAAAGAACTTGAGCTACAGTTCTAACTCCTGTAGTTTAGTCATATGCTTATGCATCTTGTTAGATCCAGTAACATTAAATCTTTATAATCATTTCCACACATACAAGGTTGTTTTCTGTTTGCCTCTATCTCTTGCATCTATGCAGAAAGAATGAACAAGAAAGAGTCATCTTTAAAAATAGATGTCTGGTCTCAAATTCTAGCAATACCTTTAGAAGGTGCTAAACTCTTAAAAATACGTAAGGTTACCAATATCTGGTAGACGTGATACCAGTTCTATTTTCCTGGGTAGGGAATGGTGTCTTAACAAAGTTGGTCCAGTCATTAACTATCATCCCTGAAAAGCATATTGAACTCCTGTGTTTGACTTAATTCTGCTGCTTTGAAGGAAGAATGTTCTAGTGCAGGTTTATTTATTGGAATCAAGAAAAGAGTAATTTGTGTGTATGATCTCATCTGATGACTTTTCTCGAAGGAAGAAGAAACACGAGCTTAATTTTATTTAACAGTGCTGGACTGAGTAGAATACACTCACTGGGTGGTGGCTAAAGCCCATGGGAGAAAATATTGCAAGACTGATTCCCCAGCAGAACTGACCTCAATAAGGAGCAAGTATTTTTGTACTAAGGAAAAATGTTGAGCTTAAAAGTGTAAATGTGTTTCAGTTTAAGGAAAAAGAAGGCTGTTCTTGCATTCTTTAGGATTCCATGTATGTCTTCAGCTGTTAGTTACTGATAACTGTGTGCAGGGGCCAGAGGGTATGTGGAGAAATACACCTGTTTCAAACTGTTGTGTGTTGAAAACATCTGTTGCAGTGCATGAGAGAGGTCAAATTAGTCCTAAATTTAATCACACCAACAAATTTTTAGAAAAAACTCTGAAACTAAGTTCCTGATACTAAAGCAAGTTATGTTCCTGTCTTTTGTGTCCCTAACACAAGTACAAAGACCTGTGCAATTACAAGGTTTAAGCCTGATGTTATGTCTCCAAATACTTTCACTTGAGATTTTTTTGAATTAAAATTTCCCTGTAATGTTTTGCAGCCTGAATTAATCAGTAACTGCTGTCAGTGCCCCCCAGAATGAAAAATAACTCTACCTTGTCTAGAAGGGAAAAGCAAACAATAGAAACACCAAAAATAAAAGGAAATCTAAGAACTTGGTAATGTCTTGAACCTTTCTTAGAGTGCAGAGTCAGAACCAGGTGAGCTGAGGTGCTGATGTAAAGAACCTCTTCTCTCCAAGAGTGGGCTCTGCCCTCCATGCCACAGACCTGTCAACAGTATGCCCATCCTATTTTCCAGATGGATGAAGCACTCACATGGTTTCTTTCAGCTTTTAGAGAGTGCATTAAATAGATTTATAAACATCAAGATTCCAGTGTTCATAATGTAGGGATTTCAAACATATGTCATGAGAAAATACATTAAAAGGTCTCATCTGTTCCATCCTACTTCTGGCTGCACCAGCAGCTGTCCAGCAGAATGGTTGGGCAGCTCTTTTTAAAGGAGACAAGCAACAAACTGCCCACTGCTGCCTTTCTCCTGCCTTTCATTTCCTTCTCCCCCTTTTTACAAAAAAACCTAACTGCCCCCAATACCATATTTCTAAAGGGTGATTTGGAGAAATCTGACTGATATCAGATGAAACTAGAGAGGGGATGAGATGTGACTTTTTTTTTTTCTTCCTGACATCGTTTCCTCTAGAACTATAACACAATAGTGTTGTTTTGAGGGTCAGAATTAATCCTGCTATATCCAGCTGATTATTGAATGCACCAGGCAAAGATGGGCAGAAGCTCAGGCTTTGTCCTGGTGGAGAGACTGAGTTGTAAAAGACAGTGGTGGCTGTTTGAAAATTAAAAGACTGGTTTTTAAATAAGTGCTCCTTTAAAACTTGGAAGGAAGTCTCAGGGTATAAATTCAGTTCATGTTCCCACTACCTACAAAGCAGTGTCAGCTAGTTAGCTCTGTCTTGAAAATATGAAATGTGAAAAAATTTTAAAAATTACAACTCATTCAGTGATTGTTTTTAGCGTCAAACTTCTGTGGGTTATATACATAGGCTTCTTTTTGCAAGCATGTGGACTAGACATTTTAACTTTGCTCTTATATGGAAACAGCCAACAATAGTAATGGATTTTTGTATGTAACTGGAGCAAGTAAGGATTTTATTTCTAGTATATTAAGATGTTGTGGTTTTTTCTTTAGATCTTTGGGATAGTAGACACAATTTTTTTTCTTGGGGGGAAAGAAAAGACTATCTTACTTTTTGAAGATGGTAACCCTTTTAACTTCTTGTAACAATACAATTTTAGATACCTATCAAGAGATGAATTCACAAAACAGATGATAGGGGTAAGTGCTCATGGCAAAGCAAGAGTGGAATAAACTGCAGCAAGCAATGGTTTTTGGGTTGTCCAGGATTTGCTATGGGTGTGTTTTGGCAGAAGGTGTATGTTCACTTGAGTGCCAGCTCTCCTGGATCTTCTTACTAGCAATGGTCACCATCAGCTTTAAAGTGTAGCAGTAGAATCTGAGCTTTTAATATTAAAGAAATGTTCTTGAACATGTAAATAATCTCATAAATTCATTTTTGAGTAGGAGAATGAAGAGTGTGGTAAGACCATAAATATGGCTTATTTTATCTAATGAATTTAGTCTTATTTGACATGCATTGACCATTACTGGAGGTCAATACAGTAAGAACTGAAATGACAGAAAAATAGTGATTCCTCTGAGAAGGTGAACCATGGCTTCCTGGTGGAATGGCCCATGGTTTGACTGAAGCACAGTAGGAAAGCCTTGTTATAAAACCAGATGTCTAAGGCTTTATCTAGTTTCCAGTTAAATCAGTAAGACTAACTGATCCTAATGCAGTTCTGATTCTCACTCTGTCCATTTGCTGATGGCTTTGCGGACATAAGGGACTTGCTTTTCCTCCCAACTCAATGTAAAAATTATTTCTGGTACTCCCTTTTCATCCCAGATCTGACTCTGCTGCCAAATGTACTATCAGCAGCTTTGTCTGGACACAGTTTGAACTGAAAAGCAAAGTGTGGTTTGGATGTGTGTTGGCTTTAATTAAAGCAGAGATTTGCAGGTACATCCCTGCCGTACATCCCCTGTGGCTCCCATCTCCCTTGGGAAGGTGGGCTCTCCTCCTCAGGCCTAGTGCTCACCAGATCTCCCCACCTAGGCACAGGAATTTGTCCTAGTACTTCAGGAAGTGAAAGGTATGATTGAAGAATAACAATAATAAAAAAAGAGCTTTTGTCTAGAGTATTAAAAATAACTTTACAAGGAGGTGCCAATGAAGGCATTGTCTAATGCCTTTGCACCAATAAGTTACTCAGGCAAGCAGTCGTCTCTTACACAATATGGTTAAAACTGCATTTTAAATAGGGGGGGTTGTGTTTAATCGGTTCAATAGGCAACAAGTCTTTGTTCAATAGTATTTTTCAAAGGCTGAAAGTGGGAGTGCTAGTAGTGCTATAGTAGTTGAAATTTTAAAGTATTGTATGGTTTTATCCATATTTTAAAGATCGGAATGCTAAACTGGAATAAAAGCTCATGTACAGCGGGTACCTTGATTCAAACTTCAGACTGCTAACATTAGCTTTGTCTGGCAGAAGTCTATTTGTAGGTGTTAAAAGGTTTTTTTTTGTTTTAACTTACTTAGCTTGGTAATTGAGACTATCAAGAGTTTTCCTTTCTTGCTCTACCTGTGAATAAAACGGAGGTATAAGAGAGTGAAATATGCTACCTCCAAAGTCTTGAAAGAAAGTGACTAAAAGTAACCAGGTTGGATAGAAAAACACAGATAATTTTTAAAAAGCAGCTTTGCTAAAGCCATTAGTCAAGACTCTTTAAGCAGTTATCATTAGCTGGTTTCCATTTTAAAGCTATTTTTCAGTAAGCTATATAAATTCTGAATTAAAAAGCTACTTTATGATAAACAATTGTCAGCTGCTATTTTCTAATGTTCTAAAAAGTCAAGGAAGTCTTTAGTTTCTCTGTGTTCTGCAAGTTTACATGTGTGCTTGCACATACCTTACTATTCAGCAAAACATAAAAAATAGAATTAATACAGTGGAAAGTATATGTAGTCACTGGTAAATTAAAATAACAGTTAAAGCTCAAGCATTAAGATTCATATGTATTATATAAATCGAGGGGGTTTTGACGTGGGTGATGCATCCCTTCATGTTGTACCCATTCTGTTTTATGCAACAGCAGTCTTCTGTTCTGAAACAGGCTCCTCCTTTGACCTCTTACTGTTTTATTACTGAACAACAAGCTTGGAGGCTACAAATGGTTAGTTGTGGCATCCCAAACATGTTTTTCAGCTTGAAATAGTGCTAATATACTATTGGGCATTTACGTGCAGAGTCAAAAGGAGGAAGAACAAGATGTGTTGTGTTTCCTGTGTCTTTTCTGTAGCAAAACTAGACTACAGAAAAGCCTGTAGATATCTTAGAGACTTAATCCTTTAAGCATATGTAGTCATTTGAAAAAATTGTGGAATTGAAGTTTTGTAAAAGAAACGTTAAGACTGATCCAAACGCAGTATAAATAGAAGTGTGCATAGTGAGGGTCTTAGAAAACTGCAGAAAAAAGGCCTAAAAATGTGGCCTGTGTTGATAACCAAGGTCACCATTCCTAGCTGTAAAATGTGAGGAATGTGCTGGTTTTGTCAAGACCAAAAGGCGAGAAATAAGACCCTGAGGATGCTGCATCCTAGCACCAGGAAAACAGTCATGAAGGAGCAGCATGCCCCATGTGCTCCCCATTCCTCTTAACTGGGAAGCAAAACCAATAATGGACAGACAACCTGACCTAATGCTCACTGAAACTGAAGTTTGTGATTTTGAGACAAAGGTCTACCCAGTATTAATCAGTGACTCCTAAAGAATACAAGAAACAAAGGCCTAAAATTCTTTTTTTTTTAATCACCAGTTGGGGACCCCAAAAATTTCAGGAGGACAAGACTAGTTGTTTTCCCTCTGTCAAAACTTGTGGTGGAAACAGCATCTTGGTACTTTGGATTATGTGGGAGTGAGAATGAGTGAAATCTGAAAGTGTGAAGGTGTAAAATCAACTTGCTTTTTTTTCCTTTTATTTTATCCTTCCTGTAGTCTTGTACTGGGCTGCATGGTACGAATTCCCCTACAATAGCTTTCTGGAAGACAGATATTTATTTAATTTGCTGCTACTTTGCTTTACTATTTTTGACCTCTGAAGTTATTAGGGAACTTGAAGTTTATTAAAATGGGTTAAAAGAGTCCCAGACTTGGAAAAGCAATACGGTATCAGGTATCTTTACTTACAATCCAGCTTTCTGCAGGGAAACCATCCCCTCTGCCATCCTTATCTAGGAATGGACTATCCTAGTGCTCCTAGTGAATCTTAACATTTGTCTTGACAGCACTTGATGAAAAACTGAGGTTAAGAGCACCTAAGTTGTTCCCTGTGTACGTTGGCTCTGAAAGATTTCTGGAGAACGATTTGCAGTAAAACATTGGAGGGCTCTGTGAGTTCCTGAAGTGCTGTCCTTCTGCCCTCATAGTTACAGCATTACATGAGGCTGCTGAAAGCAGTGAGGAACGCCAAGGGGCATAATAGAGATATGCCAGATGTACTGGCATGTGAAGCTACCACAACAAACTGTGAACTAATTAAAGTGGATACAGGAACTTGCAAAACCTCCAACTCCAAAGAAAAAAATGTGCTCTGACTTGTGAGGGAGAATAAGTGGTTCTTGAAAGACGGTGAGCAAACACTATCTGTGGATCTGCATTTGCAAGACATTCTATGGCCAAATGTAAGGACAGGGAGAAAGGAAAGCTACACCTCATTCTAGGAAATAACCTTTTTTTTTCCTTGGTGAAAGCAAAGACTGAATAGTAAGAATGTGAAGATGGTTTATGAGTGTAGCTAAATATCCATGGTTGATGAGCATAGATAATTCTTACTTGCTTATCACCACCATGATTGAGCAATGAGAAGAATAAGGTAATCCAAAATTCTCTAACAAGACCGTCAGTCATGGTTCTCTACAACCCAGTGAAAGTTATGCTTTCCATTTCCTCATGTTAATAATGCATTTTTATTAAAAAGTCTGAAAGACCACTGGACTGGTTTATCACCCTGTATCAGGCTCAAGTTGCTCCCTCAGTTGAAGGAGAATTCCCACTCTTGCAATGGTTTCTCAGTTAGAGCTGTTTGGTGTGCAGGTAAAGCAGGGTTTGTGCTTGTGCTGCAGGACCACTGCAGCTCAGGTCTTCGTGCTGCTGCTCAAGCCAGAGTTCAGCCACTGTATCTCAGGGAAGGATCCTGGTACAAACTGCTTAGTCTGGGGTGTGTCTGAGATCTTCACTTGCCATCAGCTGTACATCTTAATCCACATGCATTAGACCCTGAAAAGGTGTTTCTGAATAGAAATTTTATATCTTGACACCAGCAGCATAGTCTGTTTTACTTTCTTAGCCAAGCTTTACTGCAAAATTCTTGTCCGTGCAGGGTCGTTCTTATGACAGCATCTGACTCCAAACTGACAAGACTGGGTTGCAGGGGTGGGGCATTCTCTGTCAGTAGAAAAAGTCAGACTGTACCACGGTTCTATTTAGGATTATAATCACTTTACACTGGAATTTGCCATTTTGGACTGGAGGATTACAGTTTGTTGCATACAGTCTGTATGGTTGCCGTTAAAACATTCCAATCTAATTTTGTTACGGACTGTTCATAATGCATGCCTTTGAGCTATTAAAAGAAATTTGATCTTCACATTTTTCTTACTATTTCAATTAAAGTACTATTGCTGGGCTTTTAAATGCATCATAAAGAGCAGCTGTAACAACTTCATCATGCCTCTCTTTTTAAATGCTTTTTGCAAGTGATGAATGTTTAGAAAAACATCTTTTTGTGACAGGAAAATTAGAAGAAATGCAGCTTACAGACCAACACTTAAATATTTTTACAGATAAAGTAGTCCAGATCTTACAGTTGCCTCTGTGTTAACTGAGAAAAGAGCACAGGCTGGCCAAGCCTGGCGGTGTTTATGCAGCCTCAGAGCACTCTGTGACAATTAATGACACCGTGTTCCTCCCGAGATGGGAATGGCTAGTACAGATCCTCCTACAATGAAAAAACATCCTTGTATAAAGAGGCAATTGATGATTTCATGAAAGAAATCAAACTGACAATTTCCATTGAAATCTCATTTTAAACCCTAAATATTGAGGCCCCAGAGGAAACAATAGTGAGCCAGCTGTAGCATAATCTTTACTCAATACGTTATTTGGTTTTTAGAATATAGTGCTTTGTTCACAAGTTTGTGGAAGTTACAGGCATAGGGAATATGAAATTCAGAGTTAAATAACTTGTAAAGACTTGAAGTGTAATGGAAATGGAATGGAATATCAGTTACTGCTTGCTCAGAATTGGATGCTGTCTTCAGGATAATATGTTTCTGAAGTAAATAGCAAATAAAGGGGCTCCTGCAGTAGGAGTTGATGCTGCTGTGATAACGTGTAGGGGATTTCAGTGGAAGATTCCAGATTTGTGCTACAGGGGATCTCACTCCCTCCTTACTCCTTCAAACACCTCCAGAAAGAAAAGAATGAGCTGTTACCAGCTGAGAAACTTGCTGCTGAGACTTTCCTTAATCAAATAGTCTTTACTCATGTGATGCACCCTAGTGAGCAGGTCAGTTTGCTATCTTAGTAATGGGTTGCATTTATGCTCTCTATCCTAAATATCTTTTAATTTAAAAAAAGGAATGTTAATTGTTCTGATATCTGGTTGTGACTACTTGTGAATTAGACAAATGATAAGGTGTTTTTAGTTGTTTTTTAAGCATCTTGGAGATTGGTTAGTGAGCACCTAAGAAAAACTTGCTGCTTAGCTCTCTTGGTGCTAGAAACAGCACTCAATTTCCATTTTCACTGTTTCCTTAGGGTTTAAAAACATTAGTTGACTAAGTGGTATGTCTCAGTAATGATGTTATTTGTGCTGCTTTCTCCTTGCTTACGAAGTTTTATCAGTGAAGTGTTTAGTAGTTTTTGTTTTTGTGTGAAGTCAGGGAAAAAAAATCAGTATGTTAATCTGTTTTTCTGAAGTTTTGCTGCCAGAAAATAGTGAATGTTGAAAAAGAGGGTGTAAATGACAAAGGATATTGTTCCCATTACAAGCAGTAGATGTTTAGGATCTGGAGAAGAGCCTCACTCAGTAGTGGTAGTCTTGTGTTTCAGCAGGAGGTCTTCATTGCTTGAGAGTTGATTATTTACACTTTCCTCGCATTTTAAGATACAGCTGAGATAACATGGTAATTCACTGCAGCTAGACCTCAGGAGTTTCAAGCCTCTTGGTTTCTTATTGCAATTGTTACTCTTCCATACACTTGTATCACAGTCTGTAAAAGTTGGTTTCTTTATATGATACAAATAACCAGCAAAGAGATTTCTTTAGTTATCTGGTTGCAGAACGTAAGTGGAGATTGTAAGGACAGAATGTGGAACTCTGGAAGGTGTGAATGCTGCTGTAAGCTGCTACTGAGTTGTAAACTTTCAAAGAAAAATAGGCAAGGCTCCTGTAACATTCTGCATTTTTCCATGGAAGTGTTTGGAATGTGTGATGGTTTGATCAAGCGCACCAGAGCAAACAAAATAGACCTCTGTTTTTATGGGCTGACGGATATATCAAAAGTAAGAAATTCAGTACTATCAATGAAAAAATCGCACACTAGCACCATCATCTTCCTAAAAAATATCAAGTCATTCCTGTTGTGGTATCTTTCTCTTTTAAATTACATGCGCCCTTGTCAGAGAAGCTGACAACAAGTGGTTAGCAATTAAATGGATCCTTTGATTTCTACCGTGCTGTCAGCTGATAATAGTTGGCTAGAAACAGAACAGAGATTCTTGTGGTACTGTGTGATCTCTACAGCTCAGAATTGTGCAGAAGGGAAGAAAAATGCTCCTTTTCATTCTGGCATCATACAGTAGCTGATCAGAATGGCATAGTCTGTTTCTGTTAGCCCACGCTCATCTCTGATGCTTTTTTAAAAAATCACTGCATCTTTCTAAGGTAATTTCTGGATAATGTCACTGTCCTTGTCATGATTCACTTGCTTGTTGTACTGAGGCAAGCTGTAAGAGAGTGGCAAGGCAGGTGGCAGTGGCCCTGACTGTTCCAAAACAATTCCAGCAGCTTGCCGTGCTCAGTGGTGTGGGAGTTAACCTCCCAAAGCTGCCCTGATCCACAGCCTCACAGGAGCTGCACAAGGCGCTGCATTTTCCTTGTCATCGCTGCTGTAGGAGGAGAGGCAATCCCATCTGCAGTCAGCTTAGCGGTTTGGAAAACGGTGCTTTCTCCTCTAAAATAAAAACAGATCGGTCAGACCAATAGCCCATAACTGGAAAGGCAGCTGCTGCCCTGAGGTGTTGTGCTTGCTGGGAACTCAATCAAAGAGGTGGGACTGGGGGGAGCTCTGCAAAGCCTGGGATACCAAACCACAGTGGTGATGGGGCTTCAGAAAGGGATCAAGGAATTTCCTCCCTGTGGAAGAAATTATTCATGTAATGAATCTTACATTTGGTGTGTCTACTTTCCTTACCAAAATGTGTGAAAGAGTTACAGAAGCTTTCTTTATTATATTTAACACTTGGTAAGACAGGACATAAACCAGGTCTGCAGTATTTTGTTATATTGCTTGCTCAAAATTTAATCAACTGCACTCCAAAATCAATGTATTAAAATCTATAAGATACAGGCTTTCTAGATCTTTGGTTTCTTGTCTATCAGGCACTGGTTTGAAAGTGTGCATTGAGTAAAATATAGCCAGACTACAGACCTGCGCTACTACTTCTCTAATCCTAACCTCTGGAAGGACAGAGGAAGAGTATTTTGTGGTGTGACTTTACTATTCCTGTTTTAGATCTATCTTTGTTACTTTGAAATCTTTGGGATAACTAGCAAGGCTTGGCATTTGTTCCTTTTTAAGGAAAAGTCCTTAAACCTTTATTTTAGTCAGAGTACATGTTTTGCTGCAGCACCCTGTAGTTCTCAAAAAGCACAGTAGGGATGTGTAAAAGTCAGGGGTTAGCAAAGTGTGCTCCAGTAGACTTGCACAAGTGAGTTTGTTATCTTCCCTAGCACTTTTGGGGAAAGCATGCTGGTCTTGAATTCATGCTAGCTTTTTCATTGATCTTCAGGTAATATAATGTGATTTGTGATTTGATACATGAGAAACACCTACTGAAAAGTCAAAACAAGACTGAATTAAGTGAGACTAGAAGGATTTGTTAGAATAGTCCACTCTAAGGTTCTTATCTATCTGTACTGATAAATATTTATCATGAGAACGAAACTGTTGTGTAGCTTCAAGTTCTTGAGTTGGAGGGAGTGTTACTGTTTTTTTAATGTGCTAAAATAATGAAATAACAATAGTTTAAGGCAGACTCAACCCTTCTATTTCTGTCCTAGTTCTTTTTGCTTCGAGGTTTAATCATCAGTGTAAATAGCATTCAACTCCAAGACCTCTCCTTGCTTGGTTAGAGATTTCCAATGCTGTTTGGTTACTCAGGGTGGTGTTACTTGGACTGATCAGTTGCTACTCCAGGAGCAACACAGAGTTCTATGGTTCCCAGAAGTGCAAGCTTTATAGCTTTTGGGATGGGTTTTGTGACCTGGGTGAGGCTCTAAGTGGCCAGGGTTTCAGCATTATGCAGGTGGGGCCTATTTAACTATATACCTGTTCCTATTGCCTCTTTGTAGACCTAGGTAAAATTTCAGGTCTGCTGAAGTTGAAATTACTGGCATGTATGTTCTCAGTTTTGCCGCTTGTTTCCTTAAGTGCTGCTGGAGGAAACTTGAAAAACTTGCCTTGTGTTTCCAAATCTTGAAGACCTGCTTTGGATTGATCTATTGGATCTGAGCCACCTGTGGGGCTTTCAATGCATTTTTGTGTTTTCAAGTTGGGGCACAGTATTTTTTAAACTAATTTCTAAACTTCCAGAAAGATGAGTGTTGTAATCAAATACATAATTTCTCATGAAATCCCTGATTTCATTTTTTTTTTTTCAGGGAAATGCTGGTACTACTGGGGAGTGCAGTTTCACACTGTTTGGTGTTAAAGCTGTCTCCAAGCACGCAGTGAGACATAACTGCTTAACAAAATGTGATTTTTCTAATACTAATAATTTATTATGGCTGTCTGTAGGTAGTACAATGGGTGTTACTACATGAGTTAATATCAACCAATAAGTATGGTTGTTCATAAGGATTTTTGTCATTCAAGTAAGCAGAAATTATCTAAAGAGGTAAAGTAAAAATAGAATTAACTGTAGACTCCATGTAGAGCACTAAATACCCCTGTTTAAGCAGGCTATAGAATGGATTTATTACAAACACTGGTTTTTACTGGGGGCTTGAATGTTTTTCTGTAGTTGTTTTTTAACATTGGGGGAAAGCATCTGCATTTCTTGATTAACTGAAGATGCCTTGGAGTAATCAGAACCTACTGTTAGAACCTACTGCTAGCATAGGATAATATGAGAAGAATTAGTTTTATTAATTCAGTCTTTGAAAGCTTGGAAAGCTCAGCAGACTTCTGGAGCTTCAGAATACATGCTATATCATTTGCTTATTTGTATCTGTGGTCCAGCAATTTAGACTGTCACGGTCATGTCCCATTGATCTCCTGGCAAAGTCCCCTTCAGTCTGAGGCAAGACATCATCTGCTTAGATCCAGTTGCTAACTTGACACAAATGAATGGAAAGCCTTGATATGGACAGGAGGACTGTCATGGGGTCATGCTGGGCACTGCTCAGGATGAAATACTGTACAACAGTGTAATATTCTGCTTAATTTGCTGCTTGCCATCGTGCCACGTGTCACCCCATCCCACTGATGTGGTACAGTGGTGAGCCATCTCAGCCAGTTAACCACTGAAGGGAGGAGGAATCACAGTAGCTGTTCCTGTGGCTCAGCAAGGGGAGGCACAAGAATGGGATGCACTATATTGTCAGGCTCTTTGTAGCTCCCCACCAAAAAACTGCTTTGACATTTAGATTCATATGAAAAATGGTTTTCAGGAAAAAAGGAAATACCATTTTGAGGGTATTTTGCCATTTCTTCTTACTGAGGCTTTACAATTTTTGTTGTTCATCTTACAGAAAAGCAGTTAAATTTAATTCAGAAAGCAGCTGACTTAGGTCTTCCTTGCAATAAAAAGATCTGGGTCAGAAAAGACTGGAACAAGAATAACACTGATGAACCTACAGTGCTTTACTTACAGTGCAGAATTGCCATTTAACCATATTATTGTTCAGTCTTTTGTTTCCCTTCCAAATCACTGTGTATGAAAGGCCAGGTAACCTTCTGTTGGTTTGTTTATTTTAGAAACATGCACAACTACAAAGATAGTTGGGCAGGTGATATGCCCAGAACAACCTGTAATTCCAAAAATAGCTGGTTTAGGTTGAGCATCATGCTGATACCTTGGGAGTTGCCTGGGTTCTTGTTTTTGTTTCTTCCTTCCTACCAGAGTTTCTCTTCCCTTCATTTAGTTTCCTTCTACACAGCTCTTGGCTTTTCTTACTCTCAACATGTCAGTATCAGTGGGTATTTCCATTAAGTTACTGTAGTTCCAATTCTGCAGCCTAACCCTCATTCTCTTGGATGAAATGAAGATAAAACACTGTGTGTGTGAGATTCACCTTTTTACTTCAGTGGTTTTATGAGGCTGCTCCACAGACATCATCATAGATATTTTTGATCCACAGCCTTTGGGACAGAAAGTCAAGCAGCAGCTTATAACATGATGCCTGTGCATAATGTTTGGTGTCAGGAGACACCAGTCTGCCAAGTATTGGCTGAGACACTCATGGCTGTGGTTGTGTCAAAGTCAGAAACACTAAAGGTCTCTTTAGTACTGCTTATCTGTCTGAACACTTAAAACTTCAGTCAAAGGCACTTCAAACATCTTGTCATTAAGGTATCTGTCCTACCTTGGAGGTTCCATACAGTATTAGTTTGTGTGGAAACTGAATATTGCCATCAGCATTCATTCTGTTGTGCAAACAATGGTGGCTTTTTTTTTTCCTCTTCTAGATAAAAGAATTGTTTTGTTCTTTCTGCTTTAAAGGCTCTGGCTTGTTTTATCATGAGTTCAGTGCTTGAAGAGAGAGAGGAAGGCTGCCCACAAAAAAACCTGCTGTGAAACTAGTTTAATCTGTTATGAGATTTTTTTGATTACTGATGATTCAGCAGAAAACCAAGAGATTATTTTGGAAGAGACCCTGACATGCATTTATGAAAGGCACCATCGAGATGAGTCCCTGTTCCTGACTGCTGAAAGTGTTTGCAAGGAATCTTTCTTGGGGCTGTAAACTTTTATGCACTTCTCATAATAACTGCTCACTCGATTATGTCTGCAGGCAAAGATTTGTCACCCCTGCTCTACGGCTTCTTGTGGAGCACAGTTTGAGGGAGGGGGAAAGGGAAATGAAGATGCTTGGATTACAATGCCACTTTGCCCAAAGGCAGAGATCTTCACTGGAGCTGTAACACTGGGAGGTGAATGACTACTGTGAACAGAGCATCCTCCTGGGATTGTTCTGGTCCTCTCAAAAAGCAAATCCATCCTCTAATCAGTTAATTGTATTGCATGTAGAAACTGTATTTATGACTTGTATTGTTGTTGCAATCTTCCTTTTCTGGTAAGGCAGATTACTGCTTCTGGAGGTTGAGCATGTTTTGATTTTTCCAGAAAAAGAAAAAGTGGATATTTTTAGCACAAACCTGCTTTCCAGGGTGCTGTACGTCACCACATTGCTAAATGGCTCCTCACAATGTGGCAGCAGGTTTTTGCCTCTGTGCTCTTGGGATGAAGGTGTGTTGCTTTTTGTAAGAGTTGATCTAAGGCCTGTCAGCTCTTTACTAAAGTATAGTTAAACACCTCCAGTTCAGTAACCATTTCTCAATGCTTTGGCTATAACTAAATATTTTAATTTGGGCAATGACTGATAAGAAGAGCATCGTTTGTCCTTGAATTGCAGCATTCTTGCTTTTTAGTAACTTAGATTTCCTAACTAAAAATCTCACAGAATCAGAGATTATAGGTTAAATAGTGTACCCAGGATTTTATATTTAAAGTGTTCAGGAGTCTTTCTACAGTGGAAAGTAGGCACAAATTAGTGCATGAAATAGGAAGATTCCACATGGAAATTACATATGCTAATGGTTATATACTAATCAAAAAATTAGACTCGCTTCACATGAGGTAGAAAGTCTGGCGTAGTTAAGACTTCAGAAAAGAGTAAATAATTTTTGGTGGTATGAATGTGTTTGCTGGTTGTTCTTTCTAGTCTAGGATTATTTAGCTAATGACTTTTCTTTTTCCCTTTTCTGTACCTGTACTATTATTAAAAAAAAGTTGTTAATCTGTGGCTAATTGCAAAATACAACTTAAAAACATCAGAAAATATTCAGGAAACATACTTATTTTAAAAGAGAACAAATCTCAAACTAGTTACAGTGTAAATGACTGATAATTCAGACTTGGAGCCAGGAAAATATTTTCTGTCAATAACACTGCATATTTCATGTTGAAATGTGTTGACAAGACACATGCTTATTTTTAAGTCTCATCAAATTAAGTTTAAGAAACCAAAACTAAGGCTTTGTATTTTTCTTCCTTCCTTCCTTCTCTTCCCCGACCTCAGCCTGCAGTGAGCATTACTGTTAGTTCAGAGCACTTGCAGAGGTCTAGTCCTTGCAAAAAGAGCAGCTGCTCACAGGCCTTCTGCTTCTGTGTCTGGTTTGGTTTTTTTCCCCTAGCACCTTGGCATGTCCCCTTGGCTGTTTGCTTGTGTGTATTTATATTTTCTGCGAGGTAAAATGTGTTTTGCATGAGAGTCAACAGTCTTTATCCTTGTTCTCCAAAAGTTGTTCATACTGCATAATAGTTCCCAGTAAGTAGGTGCTTTGCAAATATTTGAATAGCAGAGCAGCAGAGGAATGATAAATGAAATCAATCCTCCATGCCTCTACAGTAGCAGATGTCTAGTCAGCTTCGACTCCACTGGGAATTAAAGCACTTCTTTCTCTGCACTAAGGTCATTATATTGTATTTCCTGTTTTAAATACTTGCCATGGCAAGATCATTCTGGACCCAGTTTGTTGTTGACTAGGTCACCATCACGGTAAGTTGGTAAGTGCAGCTGGGCCTTGTGCTTCAGCTCTTGTTATTTCCATTGTCACTTGAATTCTGCTTAATTAATAGTTGCAGAATTTATTACTTATAACTTAAATGAGTGCACTGAATCTTTAAGCAGTTTACAGGATTTATTATTAAATCCTTCAATCAATGTAATTCCTATCTGGGGAAGACCAAAGTTTGTTGAAGGAGTATAGAGGAAGGAAAGTGAAGCAAGTGAGAAATTATGTAGGTGTTTGCTGTATTTCCTGTACATCAGGAGTTGTTAAAAGATTATTTTGGTTGGATGGGATGAAGAAGAGAGGAGGTTAAGAGGCTGTTGACAACTTGGTATGAGCACTTGAGGTGCACTTGGTCACTGTATAGCTGTGAGCTGGTAACAGGCTCTGGCAGGCTGGATCTTGGATTTGATTTACACTAATGAATGGGAAGTGTGTCATAGCAACTGAAACAGCAACCAATCTGACAGGTAAGTAGATGCTAGTGAAGTGTCTCGAGGGCTGTTTTGGGAGCAGGATGTTTGTTTGTTTTTAGTAAAAGCACACAAGTAAACTGCTTTAGAAGTGCCTACACCTCAGCTAGTGAAGGCCAGATTTGCTTTTGCTTTACTGCTTGCCCGAAGGCATTAATGTAAGCAGAGCACTTAAGCATACTGTTAAAAAGCACTTTGTGGCCAAATCCAGCCTGTTACTCAAATACATTAGTAGCACAAGGAGAGAAGGCAATCTGTAATTGTTAAGGTAAAAAGCAAGTTGCATAAATTTCTTTGTTGAAACAATTTATTTAATGTTTTGAATATTGTTTTCCTCTTTATTGCACCAAATGCTTTCCATATACTTTTAAAGTGTTAACAATGAAGTAGATGCTTTAAGGATAAATTTTACTTGTATTTTCCCCTAGGTTCTACAAAACAAAAAATTTGCAGTAATTTGTGACCTCAGGAACATCTTTTCTTTAACCACCCTCTTCTCAAAGAATCTACTATAAAAAAATATTTAAATTACTAATTGTAGAAAGATGGGATAGTTGCTATTAAAGAGCCACATAAGCATTTCACTAATTTTACTGCGAATGCATTTCTTATCTCTGAGTGGAGCCTTAAGTTCTCTGGATGTTTTGCTTCCTCCAGAGCACTCGTTAAAATAGAGCTGAAATGTCTGGTGTGTGAGATGGTGTTAGGAGCTGAAAGAGAGGTTATTGCAGTGATACTGGTTTTAAAAATTGTTCCTATTTTTTCAAAAACAAAGAAAATGTGTGGCTGGTGACAGTTTGTGAGTTAGCATTTCTGAAAGGGAAATGGGACAATAGTTGTTTTCATATCACATTCTTTCCAGCATTTGCTTTATCAGGAGATTCTTTAAATAGCAAAATTCATACTTTCTGAAGTTAAAGTTGTTCCTGTTTTATGTCACTGACCTTATATTACTTTTAGGCTGTACGAGCTGTATATTTTACAGAAAAAACATGGCTTGTACAGTACCAATAGCCAATAGTAAACTCATCATTTAGTGCTAACCTATTTCCATAGTGGATTTTTTATTTTGACTGTAATTTAGAGACATTTCAACAACAATTAATGCTACCTCAGTTTGAAAGCTCTGACTTAAACCTTATCTGCAGAGATTCATTTTTCCTGTTCAAGCTCAATTAGAAATGTTGTTGACCTAATTCTTGGAACCACAGACTTTCCAAAATTGAACATGAGTCAGTGGGAGCTGTTTCTGTTATGCTCTCCTGAAAACCAGGTGAGCACTCTAAAGTGGGCACACAAAAATCCGTGTGAGTTTGGGTGCAAAAGACCCAGGTGCACTAGCCATCTTTTCAAAGGGAATTGGTTTCTGACAAGCAGAGTTGATAGACAAGAGCTGTTTTGTGTTTTCGATTTGCTTGTGAAACTGCCCTCCTTCCAAAACAGCTTGTACCGATGTCTCCAGCTCACGTGAGATGAAGTAAGCTGTGCTGGCAGAGGTACAATTTTTTGCTGGCATAAATTAGGCCTACTTTGTGGTTTACTAGTGACACTGTCAAGTGCAGAGCTAGCTATAACTGCATTACAACCTGAATAAAACTAAGTTCCAGATGGTAAACCAAAATGAAATATGAGAATACGATGTTCTGTATATGTTTCATGTGTGCTAACTCTTCAAAAGAAGTAATTCAAATGCCTTCCTGGTTGGTACTAGTCCTTGCTGTTGAGGAAATTGGGCTGCTTTCCTTGCAGAATTCATCTGAGCTAGTTGTATTGTTGTATGAATAGTTGTATTCTCATTGACATGTTTTGTTTCATTAAGGAGACACTGAGAAACAAAACCTCTGCTTCTTCAGAGGGAGATAAATTACCTTGATTGTTTGTGAATATCTGTACATTGGTTCCTTTAGAGCCCATTTGCACTGCAGGTGATGCTCAGGAGCCCTCGTGTTGGAGGAAATTGATGACCTTTCCTCTTAGGCAGTGGGCAGACATGCACAAAATACTTGTGCTTGCTTTTAGATCTTTCAGTCCTGGGTCTGGTAAGCACAACCAGTGCTTGGTTAGAGAGATCACAGTACGACAGCATCTGTTTATCCATCATTCAGTATTTTAAGAGATTAGTACAAGGCTATTCTTAGCACTGGCAGATAGATGGTATGTTATTTTAGAATGTGTATTTGAGTGTTTTCTTTAATGGTATCTGTGTTAGTGTTTGAGGTCACTTGAACTAGCCAGGGCTGCATGAGTCATTTTTATCCCGCTGAATTTACACATTGTGGGCCAAAACATTTTTTAACCTCTTATTTTTTTATTTCTTTTTTTCTGGTGGTGGTTTTTTTTCCCACTGGAATATGACCCTATAAAAACAGCATATTCCTCATGTTGTGCCAAGTGCAGCTCTGAAAATTGGCTTTGCTTGATCTGTCTTGCCTTCTGGGCTTATCTACTGCTAGACAGTAGAGGTGGGAGGGAGACAATACAGGGAGCCTGAAGACAGGAAGATGTCCTTACAGTGCTGGCAGCCTTCCTGTGCTTGAAGCCTGCAAAGATGTCTTCAGTCTAAGGGAAACACAGATGAGAATTGGAAAGATAATCTTCCTAGCCAAAAAGCTCAGCAGAGCTTTTGGTTTCACTGCTGTTTGAATTCAAGTTTTAGAGTTTATGATAAAAAGTTTGTTGGCTGATAAAGAGTTTGACATAACTGCTTCTGTAAGCCTAGGCAGAGATAGTGTGTCACAATTTGTTGCTTCAAACTTTAAAAATAAAAATTTAACACTAAGTTTGTAGCGCTTCAGACTCATTAGAGTAAATGGGGTTTTTTTTCTAGTATCTGGCTGTCCAAAAAAGGAGATGTTTGTCTTGCATTTGACAAATATGCAAAGTTTTTTACAAGTCTTCTTTTATATTGAGACAGTAAATTTACCTGGGAAAGATATGTAAATGTTGGACACTTGTCATACAGATTTGAATTAAAGAAAAGCAGTATTTTAAGAATTTTTCTTTTAAATGATGTATGCTTCTTCAGTCTTGTTGATGCTTAAGCATGGCAGTTCTTATACAAGAATTGAGGATTATTCTGTTTTCTTGATGACTGCTTAGCAATTGTACATTTTCTTGCTGCGACTAGATGAAATTCTGTTTACTTGGGCATTAGAGATCTCATCCATTCAGGTTCCAAAAGGTAGCATGAGACAAAACATGTCAAACAAGGCTCTGCTCAAGTGACTCTGAGGCAGCAGACTGTAGTGAATTCCAAAGCAGAAGTTTAAATGAAGCTTAAATTGATAAGCAACTGATTGGTATTGATATGTAACTGATTTTAATTCTGGTTTGTATTTGTATTTAATGAAGTCAGTACTATCTAAATAGGAAGGTCCATTGCATGCCATTCTCCTCTGAAGATTCTTAACAGTAGGCTGGCAGGCAAGAGTTTGTTTTTTAAGAGAGATCCTTTTTTAAATCCCGTTTGTCAAGCTCCATCTGATAAATTGCAAAGCAATGCACTAAACCAGCATTCTTTTTCCTAAGTTAAATAAAGCAGCCTTAAATATCCTGGATACACAAACTGGAAAATAAGTTAATGAAACCAACTTTTATACTTGATATCATCTTTTTTTTTTTTTTTAATAAAGGAAGTATTATCTGAAGACTACAATCACTTCAACTCACAAACATGCTTTAAGATTTCAAAACTAGATCTCATCTTCCATAACACTTTTTAATTAGGGGACCAGAAAATGAAAACAAAGGGTTTGTGGTTTTTTGGGTTTTTTTTCTTTTGCTTTTTTGGAGTCCCAATTGGTTTCTCAACTCTGAATGACCTATCTGTTCAACTTCATTAGCAGAAATGAAGAAAATACTCTGTTTGCACCTGAAAAACAAGTTAGTTACCCAAAGCTAGTTTTGCAGTTCAGCAAACTCTGGTTTTTTTAAGTACTTAAATGTTGGCAGCAAAATCAAATGTCAAAATAGGTTTATGTGCAGGAGGTTCAGTCATTATTTCTGGTTACTGTTATTTTTCATTTTGTCATATGTTTTACACGGTATTGAAATTAAAATTTCATTTAAATTTTAAAGCACACTTTTGGATTAATTTTTCTTCACTTTGTAATAGTCACATCTCAGACTGCAAGCAGCGCTCCCAACTTGAGGGGCTTGAACTCATAGTCCAAACACTTTAAGCTAAGGAATTGCAGAAGGAAATATTTGTCTGCTGCCTCCACTTCCCTGCAACCTTGCAGTGAGCAGGTTTGGCAAGTCATCCAAATGAACAAAAATCTTTTTTGGCAGGTTTAGTTTGAGTTCTAGCTCTGGTTTGTCACACAACTGACCACACACCCAGGTATGTCAGAAGGGGAAAAATTTTGGTGCAAAAGCAGAAAAAAATGGGGCAGATCTGAAGTGTTACTTTTGCAGTGATGGTGGCAACACTGACTTGTTTGAAGCATAGGCCTTTGTATATTTTTCTGAGAACACCTGTGGCTCACTGAGCCGGTTTTCTTCTCAAAAGCTTTATTGTAGCTAGGTGGAGGTTTTTCTTCTAGATTTCCTGTAAAGTGACTCAGTATTAACTGCACATTTTCAGTCAAATTTGTACAAAATCATAAATGCTTTCATAAATTAGGGTGATGCATCAAATACCAGAAATAAAAGCTTGATCTTACAAGCTTGAAGTAGATACTCTTAATCCATCCTGGGTTTTCTGTGTTACCTGGTGGATTAAAAGTGATAAGCAGGATCCTTAACTTGCTGCCTGTGAACTTTTCTCTGACTCCTTATGGCTTGGAGGGCCAATGCATCACACCTGACCCTACAGCCCCTTCACTTTCCTGTTGCTGTAGAAATTAATAGTAGAAATCAGGATCTGTGTTGTCATTAGTGCAGATTACTGTTACTTCTCATTTTACAATGTATTTTACAAAGTATGGCAGCTTGTGGTCTCAATCTTCCTGAGAAAAATGGCAGTAGCTTTTACTGTGAGTTTCTCTTTAAAAAAAAATCAAGCATGTTTTTTAGATCTTGATATTTAAATAAAAACTAAGGGCAGTATTTCCTTTCTAACACTGTTTTTCAGAAGATAGTTCTTAGACTGAAAATGGGAAAATGAGTATGTGTGCACAGAGGAACGTGGAGGGCATGAGGGTGCACATTCCAGATTGCCTGTGCTGGTGCAGTGATGCAAAGCAGCTGTGGGTCGAGTTAACTGGCCCTTGTGCTGCACAGGCAGCCTGCTCCTGCCTCTGCTCCCAAAAATATTGCTTGGCTTGATATCACATGGCTTCAGCTCTTCAGAAATGCAATGTTGTGCTCACTGTGGGTGCATTATTCAGAACTCTTAATTTTGTTGTTTTGCGTTTTTTTTTCTTTAAATTTCCATTGCAGAATTTGTTGTGTTCAGATTAGCATTAATGGTTGAAAATGTGTGTTGGTAGCTCAGGGCTTTTTTATTTCAATTATTTCTGTGTATATGTAAAATATGTAAGAATGTAAATGAAATTCTTGCTTAAGGGATAAGTGAAATAATTAAATGTTTTTAATTCGGATTTTCACATATGGAAACAATCAAAAAGCTAGATCTTCTTTTTCATACTGTTCAGTAGCAATACATAACCTGAGTCAAATCTCAGTGATGAGAGTTTCTGTGGGGTGGTTCTGCTCCCTGAGTCGTGGAAATGTGATTCCTGAGTTCAGGAGAGGAAATGAGTGGCAGCTGATCAAATACTGTCACCAACCACCTCATCATGGGAAATGTTTTTTGACTGGATTTGGAGCAGTGTTACCATGGCTAGCATAATAGAAACTGCTGCAGAAAACTTTGTGTCATTACAGTTTGGTTTTGTCTTTACAGCTGAAGTGATGTTTTGTTGTTTTTGTGCTTACTGAATGACAAAGTTTGGTAATTTCTTTGATCTCCTTTCAGAGGCACTGTGGCACTGGTGCATGTTCAGATTAACAGCACTAAAACCACTGGGGTTGCTTTTTATTTATGGGCTATAAAAAGTATAAATAGAAAGCGGATTTGTCATCTTGCCTATTGAATATGTCCTATTGTCCCCCTAAGCTTATGAAATCCTCTGATAGCAAAATTCTGACCTGTAAACAGAGGAAAAAGGTTGCACGATTATATTATGTTGCTTTTAACAAATTATATATTTTATATCAAAGGATAAAGATGTTTACCTTGAGTTGTATAATTATCTCAACTCCCAGTTTAGTTGTACTAGGAGGGTGACAGGACTTGGTAGACAGTGAGCCCCTGGTGGCTCTGCTACACCCTTCCCTTACACCCCTTTTCTTCTAGGCTTTCTGGGGTTTTGAAATAATGTGCAGTAATTTAAATACTTCACCTTCAGCAAAATGAACATTGCAGTTGTTATATCTCGGTGGTTAACATCTCATTAGTAATGATAACAAATCAATGAAATTTTGTATGTAGTATTACTGGCAAAATAAGATTCTGTGAGGAAAAAGGATATCCCAAGCAGTAGCAAAACCCACCTCATTGTAACCATACCTGAATACTGGTCTTTCCCAAACTCAAAGAGCAGCATGTAAACTCATTGCTTGAGTAGCCAGAAGCTGCAGAGTATATATCCAAACAAATGTGTATTTTAATGTCTGTGAGAAGGGGAGATTAATGCATATTTAGAAACTATATATAGGAGAAGTCAGTGACCACGAGGTGGACAGGAAAGTGCTAAAGCAACCTTTAAACAATCCCAGATGTCTGTTCTGAGCTTGCTACTCAGCTTGGGCTCTCCTTGGGTTTCCTTGGGACTTAAGGCCTTTCATGTCTCCTTCCAGATGTCGTGGTGTCTTGACCAGCAAGAGCTTCTGCTTTTGCTCTGAGAGCATTTTCATAAATGAAGCCCATACAGTGCCTTCGTGCAGAAAAACTGTCTGGATGGCATCCTGTTATGAAGGAGTGTTTAGGATTGCTTTAAAAATCATCAGCAAGGGTTTCAGCAAAAGCCAGATTTAATATTAAGCGACAGCATGACACAAAGTTCATTGGCTAGATTCACTCTGCTACTTACAGGACAGTTAAGGGACAGCAAGGAAAAACAAGCAGCAACAAGACCAAACAAAATCCAGGCAATCAAAACAGAAATGAGCTGTGAACTGTCTAGGGATGTGTGTGTTAAGGGTAGCATAGGAGAGATAAAAAAGGAACATGGCCTAAAACAGCATTTAGCAGCACTCAAACTTAACAGTACTTAACTTACGCCTTTTACCTTAAACCAAATAAATTAATAAAGGAACCACAGTTAATTTATACCTAACTTAACTTACACCTTAAACTTAATTTATGACTTAACCATGACAATTTAACAGAGGAATAACACTTAATAGCATTTAACCTAACTTTATATCTTTTGGAGTTATAGTTAGCAACTCAGCAAAAGAACAACAACTTAGCAGTATTTAAGTAAGGTTAAGTCACATGCTCACAAGCTTACTTACAGGCCTATCTCAGTTCAATATCCAAGGTATTTAAACATCTAAGAAAGCAGCATTCCTCTCAGATTTGCTGTAGCATATGCACACAGACATAAAGAATCAGTGCAGGCAAGGCACCTGTGAAAAATTCCCCTCGGAGGTTGGTGAAAGACTCTCTTGGAATGCCCTGCATCTTCTGACAGGTGAAGGGTTTGAGCCTCGAGGAGTGGAGGTGTAAGTCCAGGACTCATTGTTTGGTGATCCTCCAGGTTTGGCAAACGTGAGGGTTCTCTGGCTCTGAGAGGCCCCAGTCAGAGGGAGGTCACTGGTCGCAGCCCAGAAGAGCTCAAATGACTCATTTTGGACCACTGTTTCTAGGGTCAGAAGAGAGTGGGCTTTAGTCATAAGTGTTTCATCATGGCCACAGTTTGGGTCTGCACTTTCTTTGAAAGTATAAGAACAGGAACCTATGCCGTTCAGGCAAGAAAAATTTTCCTAGACTGTTCATAAGGAAAACAGGAGCTTGTTTCTGATAAGCTCAAGAGTAGCTGAGCTGCTGTTTGCAAGGCTGAGACCTAATGAGCATTTCTCAGATCACAGTGCAGCCTGAAAAGGGTATGGAGGGGAATGCACCACCACAAATCTTGATAAAACCAGGAAAGCTGATAACCCTCACTGGTGACTACAGACCTGTTATCCCAACCCTCAGGCACTACACTACTTTGAAGTAAAAGACTGTATGGTAAATGCAAGAGAAATACAGTGCAGCAACCAAGATGCATCAGAGAGGTGAATGGAGGGCTTTCTCTAAACCAAGGAAATGCAGTTCTTACCTGTTTGGACCTCTATGACAATATGTTGCATGGTGCTTACATGTAAAGTTATTACTTCTCATGAAGGATAAGAGATTTAGGTTGAAGCTAAAAAAGGTTCTTTTAGCTGCAGGCTAAAACATGCTGGCAGAGCAAGTTCTGTCCCTTGTACTCTCTAATTACTCTGTTGGTCCATGTTACCGAGAGCAACTGCTGCTCTCCTTTACAGAGCACGGAAATACGGGTAGTGTGACCTTCGTGTACTTCCAGTGTCACTCTTGGTCAGTTAATTAACTTTTTAAATTAGATTTATATAATGCAAATAGCAGTGCTGCTGTTGGCAGAAAATTTGCCTCACAGCTCCAGCCTTCACCTAATAGTATAGCATAGTCAGAATATAGCATAGTCAGAAATGGCCAGAAGGAATCATGCTTTAATGTCATCTTTTTCACAAGTCAACCATTTATTTGTGAAGTTGGAATATGTGACAGCACATTAAACCTCCTTCACAATTGGTCTTCTTTAATACTGTTGTTACTACTACTAATAATAATGTGAAATGCATTACCTTCATTATACCTATGTAAAAATAGGCAAAACATTGGCTTTTCTACATTTGTTATAACTTCTGAAAAATAATGAGCCTCATCTGATGCCTTAAATTGTTGCTTTCTGGCATTTGTTCTGCATATTTCCCAGGTTGTTTTTCTTAGGCAGGATGCTCTTAAAGCCTTTCACTTCATTAAGCAGCTGAGTGTTATAGGCAAAATGGTTCCTTAGGTTTCTTTTCCCATTATATTTTGCCTTTCTGTATTGCAGAGAAGTTTTTCCTATTGATTTTCATTTTTCAGTTATAGCATTTAGGTAAGGCTACAGCATCTCCTTGTTTGTTCAACTGCTTACTGGAATTTTATGTTTAATTTCATGAACTCATTTTTCCTATTCAGAAATATTATACTTGAAAAATATAATCTTAAAATCTGTTATGAGGTGAGCATTATTTAATAGGCTCATTTAGGTTTGTGTGTCTGGTTGGTTGGCAAGTTTGGTTTTTCTCCAAATCTGAGTAACATGATTCATGGAATATAAGTGTAATTTTATTTCATTTTGTTCTTCCTTGTTGAATTCTTCTTCTAGAATCCACAATAAATAGATAATTTAGAGACTTAGCAGAACATCTGTTTGTGAGCTGTATATTTTACTTTGTATATAGAATTGAACTTATCATCTTCAAACCTTTCCCTATGTCATAATAAATACCTGGTGCCTCCTACCATCTTCCTCTTTTTAGTCATTATTTTGTGAAGCTTTTAGGACAAAGCCAAGTGAGCTAAGTTTTATCTGTTGCCAGATAAGCATTTTGGTTTTTAATTAGAGAAATACAGACCAGATGGTTATCAGACCTTGTGACAAGTGTGTGTGTTTTAAATCACCATTCCAAACAATAATTGAGGATGCCCATTGATATGAAAGGTTGTCAAAGTGCATCAACGTCCCAGCACAAATGTGAGTTTCAAGAGGATGACTTGATATTTTTGTTCAAAAATTAAAATGTTCTTTTGTCAGATTCATGGCAAGCTAATAGCTTGCAAATTCTGGTCTTAGCTGTGTCCACTGTCTTCTTAACAATTGCATTTGCAAACAAGGATGAGCTCATGTGTAAAGTGTGCCTCACAACTCATCCAAACACGAAGAGCTTACAGTCCTTTACAATTTCCTTTTGGACTGAGATAGGACTTTATTTTTGTGTGACATATGCTACTAGAAGTGTTTAGCTTGTCAAAAATCTCCACTACAAAGTCATATTTCTATTGTTCTATTTCCCATTTCATTAATGGACATTAATGTATTTGTTCATATTATGGCTTTTAGGAGAATGAGGGATTATCATGGCAGACATTGTATCTGAGCTGCTTAATTTTTTTTGGCCTTGAATTATTTGGCACATTATGAAGTGTTAATTTTTGCACTCATTGAAATGCATAAGGAGATTCATGGGAACTTTAACCAAATCTGTAGAAGTGTGGCTTAATGGTTGTCTGACAGTATACAGCAGACGTTCTGGATGTCCTAGACTGTGCAAATGTCCAAGAGACTAAAAGACTTAAAAGCTTGCATCAAAGTAGTTGGGAAGGAAATACAATTTAAGTGCTTTTGTTATAGGTTCTTTAAACTCTGTCATTCCAAACTCTCTGAACAGGAGTGATAACCAAGCTATAAAACCCTTTGTCTAGATTTTTCGAACCTGATACCCCAGATTTAAAAATGAACATGAATGCTCTTTGAAAACCATTTCTTTGCTCTGTTTCAGGACTGTGTTTGGTATGTCACAATATCCTGTCCAGAGCTTTCTTGACTATGTCACAATATCCTGTTTTCCACATGGATGCATGTACTACAGACCTTCCCTGCCCAAACAGATCCTTTTCCTGTGAAAAACAGCAGCCAAGAAATCTCGTGAAAACATGTGGGGTCTGCTGTGAAATTTTTTATTTTGGTTTGTTTTTTTAATTCAAAGGTAGACCATAAGACTTCAGAAAGGTCTTGCTACTCTTTTTGATAAAATGTGGGAGCTGTAAATGAGGTATTCATTTCTCAGTATTGCTAAATATTATATATATTTAATATTTTTGCAGAGTGTTTCAGATATTCTGTGGTTAGTACTTTAGGAAAAGTATATGTTAAGGCAGTTTGGAATACTTTTGGTTCAGTTTGGCCTACTTTTCTAGTATCAAATTACTGAATTTGATTGAAAGCCAGAAATCTGATGACAGGCATCACCTGAACTGTAAAAACACAAAGCTGCTCTGGTAATTACTGGTAGTTTTTATGAGACATGTAAAATTTAGATTCTTTTATGTAACTGCCTATTACCTGGCAGCAAGGTGGTTTGATTGGTTTTGGGGTTTTTTAAATTTTTGTTTGTTTTCTGTTCATATACCTTAAATTGCAATGATTCTAAAGACTCAGAAAAAATTAAATGCTTTACCCTCTGTTTTTCTTAGTCATGTAATTGCATTAATTTCAGGTCTTGATTCTGAATAGGTAACTGGAAATTCATTATATAGAAGTCTTCTATGCCCTCTAAAGTCTAACACATCGCAAAATTAAAAAAAAAAAAGCCTGGATAGTTTTTACCTTGCATGGTAGCAGGGGGAGATAGGGGAAAGAGATGAATTTTTGTGTGATTGAAATGATGAAAACCTCATTTAAAACATATTAAGGAGTATTTTACTGAACTGATTTATTTCTCTAGAGCAGAACTTAACTTAACCTTTTATTTCTCTGGCAAGAACGGGTTTGAGTGTAATTTAAACTGTCAAATGACATTTATCAAATGATGGTTTTGCCCTGTAACAGGCAAATGTCTTCCACAAAATTGATTAGCTGCTGACCTCATCCAACCTTTTCAGACCCTTCAAGGTAGATTTCAAAGAGTTGTAAAATAATCACTTCACTTTCAGTTTATGCTTAAGCACAAGGCGTTTACTGTCCTGGTAGCAGTACCACAGTGTTCCACATCTGGGAAGGAGAGGATGTAAATGACTGCCTATAGCTCTGCCTGTCACCACTTGGCCTGTTGTACTTTAACCTAAACCTCTACTCCTGACAAAATAGGGACAGCCTTGGACAGGGCTTTTTACAGGACGATAGGATAAGTAAGTTGAAGAAATTTTGTCTTTCAGATGACGGCTCTAGTGATCAGGAAAATGCTCTGTTTGGTAAGACCTGCAGGGTGTTCATTATCAAGAAGGTGCTGGAAGAATGAGAAATAATACTCCCCTAAATGTGAAATTTTATACTCCAAAGAGTTTACTCTGTTTTGTTCTTGTTCTGCAGCCCTGTTTTGTAAGATCAGTCTACTAGATGTCCATAGGCTTGCTTTCATAAGCATTAACCTACCAGTAAATGAATTTACTGTGCCATTGAGGAAGTCTGTGGCCTGTTCAAAATGGTGACTTTGTGTCTGAACCAAAAATATGGTTTGATATTTTCTCTTCAGATTTCTGTGCAAGTTTCTTTGCCGAAGTAGAAGCTGTGATGCTGAAAGTAAAACCCTGAACATAAAAATCTCAGAACTGCTGGCGGTGTAAAAAGTTCAGTTCTATTTTTATACCCCAGTAATTTTGTTCTTCTGAAGTCTCTACCACTCCCACTTCTTCCAAAATCAGTGTTTAAAAATACACAAATTAATTAAAAATGCGCTTGACTTTCTTCTAGAGTAACAAACCAGTTGTAGCTTGTTTGTCTCAACAGATCAGACGGCTGTGAATTAGCTTTCAGTACCCAAAGAGAGCTGGGAGATAAACAGCTGAAAAGAAGTAGCACATCCACAACTTCTGCCACATCCAGCATCAGGAGCAGCAGGGATTTTCCTGTGTGTGAAACTGCCAAGAGCTGAAACTGCAACTGAGATGTTTTATCAAGCTGTTTGGTGTGCAAACACCTCATCCCTCCATAGTTTCAGCGAGTCTGGTGGGCTGATATGTTCAATTAAAAGAAAACAGTATCTGTACTGTATACTGAAGCTGCAACATGAAATGCAAAAAACCCCATAGAGTATGAAGGCTTTAAATAGGAAGAGAGTTTCAAAAGAAACCAGGCATTGCTAAGTAGTGCGAGTGTGATTTGTGGTCTTCTTGGTATTAAATTTTGGACATTGTGCATGACATTTTTGGGTTTTTTATGGGGTTTTTTTGGTTAGTTGGTCAGTTGCTTGATTTGGGTTTTTAAATGAGTAATTCCAGCTGTAAGGTGTTATACAGGTTTCTTGCTGTAGCATTGTAGCAATAGGCATCAGCTTGTATTTGTTGGAAAACAGGATTATTGTTCTGACTCTACTAGCTAAACATGCAATATATGCTGTAAATTGCCTTTATTATATGCAGTTTAAATATCTCATTGTCTGCTTTGCATACAAGCAATTTATTGCTGCTTATGTTCTGACAGAATGAAAACTAATGCTTAATTATGCATTGCCCTAGTAATGTGGTGTTTAGGGTGAATGTATCTGAATTAAATAAGGGCCATTAATAATGCCTAACAATTTATGATATAGTCTTTGCTTGATTTCAAATCATATAAATTAGAGAAGCTTATTTGAAATGTCACCAATATAAGATGGCTTTGTGGGAACACCTCTCTGTGTGCTAATTTCAAAATCATTACCAGCTGAGTCTTACTATTTATTCAATGTCCAGTAGGCTTTTATTATTCCCTTATTTGCAGTTTAATTACAGCCTCTGTTTTCCTGACAGTGTGAATTCAATGCTAAACCTGCAGGAGCAAAATGAGTTGCAATCAGTCGTTTTTGCCTGAAAACTTCTTTTTGTTTTGGCCCTTTCCCACCTCCCATGGCCAAGCCACCACTCTGAGCTACAATTTTTTGTATGCATGTTTAAAGGGGCAATGCCATTCTAAGGCTTTTAACATTCTTCTGTCCTAAAGCTTGTAAGTTGTCTGGAAATCTTTCCAAGTCACATAACCACCTGTGTTTATACTAATACCACAGTAAAAAAAACCCCACCATTTTAAAGCAATACATTCTCTAAGGCTGTTTTATGGGATTTGAATTCCTCAAAGATACAGCAAGAATTGTCTGTTTCAAAAAAGACAAGCTGCAGTAAAATTTTGCATTGGCAACAATAATTCAAGGCAATTAAAGGATGTAGGTTGCAGGACTAAAAGAATTTTCCTTTTCAATATGATGCACATTTATTACAGAGGTGCTGTACATGTGGATTCTCAGAAATAATTGCAGTTAAGTGAATGTTTGATCCTGAGCCCTCAGTCCTCTGTCCAGTGAGCTCTTTTTGCTTTGTTTATGCTTTGCAATTATCTCTTGGTTATCTCAATTTCTTGGGAAATTGTTTCTTGCTTATGATTTTATTATATTCAAAAGCACTCCTTAGAGGAAAATGGGTATTTCTTATGTAATTATTACAGCTATTGTAACACAGTTTCTATTGTAATTTGGAACACTGAACTTTCATCATCACACACACATCTCATTTGCTATTGCTAAGGGAGCTAACTGTACTTAATGGGTAACATGAAGAGATGGACATAATACTTGTCAAAGGTATCACATGCATCCTAACACATTTTCTGTTGTGCTTAACTTTCAAGCACAGAAAAAGAAGCAGAATATTCATTTGAGATAAGTTGGAAGACTCAAAATGTTTTCTTTGCATTTCATATTTAGTGTCTTTCAGAGGTGACTGTTTCTTCACACAGTGATGGCAAAGTAGAGAATTGATCCCTCTGACCTTTCCCTTTTCTTTTAGCTTTTCAAGAGCTGTTTGAGGGGGGGATGTTTTGGATATTGTTTCTTCTCCCTCCCCCACACAATGTGGTTCCAGTTTCCACCAAGATCTAATGACACGGGTATTCCATTCTGTCTTGTGTGCATTTTCCAGTCTGGCCTCATCAAATCTCTCCAAAAATGTACTATTGCAGAGAGAGCCAGACCTTAGACTTGAAAGGCTTAAATTAATTAATGGTCTGTGCTGCTGGGAGATGCCATTACTCAGCTGGTGTATACCAAAGGTCACTTCTACTGTGTGTTCATCACCTGCTTTTTTATTTTCCTACTCTGCTAGAGAGGAATTCCTAAAAATACTAGAGAAATTACTTTTACTTACCTCAGATTTGGATGAGTCTTAAAACCAAACTGCCCCACCCAAAAACAACCAAAAAAACCAAAGCGAGCAACCAACCAAAAACACTAACAAAAAAAACCAAAACAAAACTAAAAACACCCTGAAAAATTCATCCCTCCTCAAAAAAAGAAAACCATCAAGCCATCTGTTAATGGCATTTTTCTGCTTGACTGGGAAGGGGAGACTCTGCATTCACATCTTGTAGAGAACTTCTTAGGAGAAGTATTTTTGAATTTTTTTCTTGATTTCTTAAAATCAAAGAATCCCCAAAGTATGCACATACAAAGGCTTTTTCATTCCACTGTATAGGTGATGCTTGTAAGGCCTTCAGGCACCACTAAAATGGTGCCATTACATAGTACATAGTACATAGTACAAATTTAAATATCCACAGCATGAAAGCTAATCTATAGAGGTATGCAGAAAAACTTTATACCCCCATGCTTTTAAAGCAAGTACACATAAAAATTTGATCAATGCAGTTTTGATAATCTAAAATGCAATTTTGCAAGCAGACTTTGTTGTTGTAGATAGTTGAAGATGTTTGAGTTCAGCTTTTTTTACAGTATTCAGCAGAAAGTGTTCTTGGGATAATTTTTGTCTGTAACGTATATGCATGTACGTTTCTGCTACTCTTCGTTCAAGTGTGAAATTTTTTGTGCGATCTGGCAATCTGAAAGAGATGGTAATTCTGTAAAACAAATTCAGAATTACATAGCTCTGTGTAATATATCTACGTGTCTCTAGTTCTATTTGTACAGCAGCTAGACTGGTTTTGGAGACTCGTGAGCTGCCTTGTGGCTTCAGGGTGAGATTGATGTACAGTGGTATCAACTTCAGTAAAGAGCATGTATGTTGGATGTAGTGATTTTTCAATCAGCGTTTTGTTATTTTATGTTGTATTTAATGAGGTGTCATCATGATTTATTAGGCTTGTACAGCTGTGTTTTCAAATATTTACTGGAGTTTCTTCTTTCTCTCCCTTTGGAGTGGGAAAAGAGCATTCTCCCTACAACTCCAAGGAGTGGAGCACTTTGAGCTCATCCCAGACATCTTTCTATTTCCTTTCTGGGCTCTGCTTACAGCTGCCATGCTTCTATCAAGAACTTTTCAGGTTTTTCCGAAGAAGCACTCTGTAAAATTCAACCAATCTTAGCAGTTTTCATGTGGGCTGCAAGATCTGAATGATAAAAATGAGATATAGCAAAGAACATTAATGGGGCTTTAAAGTATTGAAAGGTAAAGAGACCGCCTGACCTTCCTGCCAGAAGGAAGGTTTCTTTCTTCTGCTTATGAGCTAGAACACTCTTCACTCTTCTCCTATTTTGTTTAATTTCAGCTCTTCTAAAGCTCATGCTTGCAGGGAGTGCATTTTTTTTTCCGCCAGTATTTTTAACGTGTAGCTGCTTCAGTGAAGGTTTCTCCAAAAGCCTCTCTTAAGCAGGGTAGTGTTTACAGGCAATTAACATCTTCCTAGTTGGAAAACACTGATGGATAAGCAGTGCTAGGGAGCAGAGGAGTGCATGTGTGTTGCTACATCCAGCCCCAGTGTACATTTCCAATATCATAGAGCGGGACTTCCCTCTAAACCCTATAGAAAACTGCTGAGAAAAAATGTGCTCTGTCTGAGCAAAAAGATTTGACTGAGTAAATTGAGATGCATGACCAGGGTGTAGAGTGCCATAAAAACATGGATAAGACATATGTCATGGGTATTTGGTGACTGTTGTTGTAATGGGTATCTCATTCCTGGTTTGGAAGGACCATTGCAAGCTTAACAATTCTGTCTTGTATTTATCATGTTTTAGTTAAACTTAAGTCAAGTAAGGGTAGATTAATACATGCAGTACTAAAAACATACCTACAAACTAGGTCATGGTAAAGTGGTCTACATTTTATAATAGAGCTGTGGTCAGAAGTAAATGACAAATATAAATTAAAAAATCCTAATCTGGAGAGTACTGACAATGTTAATTTCAAAGCTACAAAGAGGAGGTGGTGGTCCACATAAATGTAAGAAAATAAGGAAAACCTTAGGACTTATGTGCACCTCAAAGCAAAAATTTCTAAGCAAGAATTTATCTATTTAATTGGTTTGTCCAATGTGAACAATCAAAGAAATGCCTGAATACCGTGACTTACAAAAACAGACGAGTTTTGCACTACTGTAAGAAACAGACTTCTGCTTATTGAACTGAAAGTATGTAGATTCACATGCATGCAAAATTTCATTTTGTTTTCTATAAACAGTTCAAGACACAGGCGTGGAACATTTCTTCATAAGCTGCAGGGGTAAATAGTCATTGGAAATAAAGAAGTTGAATTATCTTTGGAAAGCATAGCTTGACTGACAAAACAAGAACAATGTGTTGGTATGTTGGAGAGCATTTTGCTGGCATTGTCATTGACCTTTCATAAAAAGTACACTCCAGGTGTGCTTTAAAGCACTTTTTTTATTTCTGAGACAAGTCTAAATATGGAATGCTGTTTCTTCTCTTCCAAAGTGTCAGTCTTGAGATTGCATTTGATCTGGAAAGAATAACACTGCTTTTACATTTTTCTGCTACCTGCATTCACTCCTGGGGTATATACACAAGAAATAGTAGACTTTCAGAATTCAGATATATATGTAGCATCTTTGCAAAGACAGCAGCAACTATATATAATATATTCTGTTTTCTCTAGATCAATGAACTGAGCCATGTTCAAATCCCTGTTATGTTGATGCCAGATGATTTCAAAGCGTACTCAAAGATAAAGGTGGACAATCACCTTTTCAACAAGTAAGTACAAGTAACAATTTTGTGTAGAAGTGGATCGTGGTAGTGACATTTTTCTGAAGTACTATGAACTCCGTTTTTTTCAGTGGGATGGGACTGAAGTTTTGATGATTAAGTTAATCCTGAGATAAACATAACCGTCTGTGCTGTTCTAAAAAGCAACACCAAAGGCTCTTGGGTAGAATTTTTCCTCCATATGGTTTATTATTGCCTTATGAGTATATTAGATACTGAAGGTGATCCTTTCTTGTGTGTGATTATTTATGGCTGATATAAGCATTTATTTGTGTATTTCTAAAAACATAACTTCATGTGTTCTTTTTAAAGTGTAATATTTGAATAAGAATGAGAATCTAAAGCTTATATCAAGTGTGAATAACGTTCAGCTTTTTATTTTCCATAATACAAAATCATACCCATCATATAGAAGCTTCAAAAGCGTTATAGTAATTTTGTGTAATATCAATTGTCTCTTAAAAATAAAATGCCCCATGAGCAGTATGTACAGACATACAAAAGCTATTAATACTGGTTTGTGTATAACCTGAATTTTATTCAAGAATATATGTAGAAAAGAAAAATTCTGCTACTTTGGGTCTTCCGCTCTGTGACAAAATACCTTTTCTGTTGTAATAGTCTAAAATGAACACTAGGATATTAAAACTAGTTCTGTGTTGAATTAGTCAAATTTTCTTGAAGCTTTGGCACTATTAGTACTTTTTGATGTCACAGATGATATAGTAATTCTTGTATAATCCAATCTAAGATTTCACCTTTGAAGTAAGTTTAGGGCAATGGGAAAGCATTCTTTTCTTCTTTTGAGTCCGTGTTTCAGAATTGTCAAAATACAGTTTGTGTTCATTTCATCATTGTTGTAGTTCCTTAGTTACGACAATAATGATGTTATAGCAAGCTAATAAACATTCATTAAACATTGTGAAGAACAACAAAATAACCCAATCTCAGTGAAAAAAAGAAAGCATTAGAAGAGAAATTGTGAGAGGATTGTTACCGTGAGCTTTCTATGAACAGCTTTGAGATAAAACTCTTGAGTTGCTTATTATATATGCACAATAATGAAGTTGAATTGGTTTTATCTTCTTTCAGAGAAAACATGCCAAGTCATTTCAAATTTAAAGAATATTGTCCAATGGTTTTCCGCAATCTAAGAGAGAGATTTGGAATTGATGATCAAGACTTTCAGGTAAGTTCACGTTGAAAAATCCTAGGCTGGTGAAATACACATTTCTGTTTCACCTTTTGGCCTGCCCCAGCTGTCTTCTGGTTCCTGCTCTTCTGCCATCTTTCTTCCTCCATGTTTCTCATTAGAGTGCCTCCATATAAGCCACATTTATTGGAGCTGCAGGGTAATACCTCTTGCAATAAGGAGGAAAAATAGTGTCTGGACACTTCTGGCAAGAGATTCTATATTCAGCTGAGTCACTTAGGTAACAGTTGCTTCAGTGTTCTGTCTGTATGAGATGTGGTTTCTGAAATGACCACAGCCTTTTTTTTTTCCCCCATGCTTTTTTTGTTTATAAGAGAGTGACCTGTGGCCTGCCAGCTTCATCCTGCTTCATGTCTAAGTGCCATGGTTTAGTTGAGGTGTTAGGGCATGGGTTGGACTTGATGATCTTAAAGGTCTCTTCAAACCTAGCCATTCTGTGAATTCTGTGAATTTTCCTGTTGTTAAGAGGATCTGGAAACAAATTGCTTGTGTAAAGTAAATACAGCAAACCAAGAAATTGCTCTAGATTTGGAAGGGTTGTTCCATGCAGTCAGAGTTTCTGCTTTTGCAGAGAAGGTCCCTGAACTCTGCTTCAGCCTGATTTGCCAGTTCTCACTGACGGTTCCCTTTTCCTTTAACAGTTCCTAATGCACAGCATTTCAGTCACAGGGATAATTCCTTCTGCAGTCACACTGCAAGATGTCCTTTCCTAAAGAATGCTTGCTGTGTAACCCAGTACTGATTCCTCTCATACTTTTTTGCCTTTTTAAGCTATTTTGATGTGAGCTGCAGTTATATTTACAATGTCACTATGATATATTAAGAGAATTTTTAAGAAATGGTTTTGAGTAGCTAAACAAATGGTACAAAATGCGTTTGTACAATAACACTCCCGTTCTTGCCAATGGAGCAAACTGAAAGTTGCAGCCAAAATTTATATCTGAGTCCTTCAACAATCCTTCTTACCAATTTGCCCATTTTCAGGATGAAACAATGTGTTCAAAATGCATAGGTGGGTTAAAATGTGCAGAGGTGTAGGTGGTGATTAGGTTATCAATCTCAGTATACAGTCACTGTAACCTTGCTAATACACTTTGCCAGTCAGTGGAGGAGAGGATTGTTGGTTTATTTTGATGGAGCTGTCATGAGTGTGTTCCATGATTTTTCATTATCCTATCTGTGAGTAACTGTTTAAGAGGAAATGCACCGAGACTGAGACCAGCAGTTTAAATAGATATATCAAATTACCTTCCTGGTTCAGTTCTGCTAATGGACCAAGGAGGATCCTATTGCTTGAGAAGTTACTTGATCCCTTTATATGAAGATTTCATTTTTCTTGACAAAGAAGGAAGACATGTGATTGCTCTTAAAATTGTGATGTCAGTTCATGCTTGCTATGTTCAGAGCATGGGCCTTTGACATTACTAGATAATGGAAGGTAGAGTTCAGTAAATGTTGGAAGACTTAAGATGCTACAGTGAGTTAAAACTGGCAAACTTGGCATAATAAAAAATGCTGCATTCCACAGCACTGTGAAATGTTTCCATCTGCACTGCTGTTCTGCCACAAAAAATTCCTGTTGTAACTATGTTATACTACTGTTTGGATTTATTAATGGCAACAATGATAAAACAGCATTAAGGAACTGTCACTGGATAAACTGTCCATAATTTCAGATTAAAAACAAAAATACTTCATTGTAGCTATGTGTTTTGGTAATGTAACCAATCAACAATCCAAAATAAGAACATAAGAACTACATCTTGGATTTTGATACAACAAAATTATGTATTACAAAAAGAATCTCATGGTTTTTAGTATTTAAAGCATATTTAGGGAAAAAACAGACGATAGTTAATACTAATTTTAACCTAAGGGAAGACAATGTCTGCCTTCACTATTGCGTTTTCCTCAACCCAAGCAATTTATCACTCTGAATTCTTTTTCAACTGGACTAATCTGATTTAAAAGAAAATAAATTAAATGCTCGAAGTATTAATGTATTTTGAACTCACTTTCAAAATTAAATTATTTTTACAGAACTAAACATAAAGAAAATCTGTCTCCCCACGTAAGATAGGGATTATCCCTATTAAAAGTAGAAGCTGCTTTCATTTTAATGTTACAGTCTCTGTGATTTAAAAAGGGAATCTAATATATATACTTTTTTCAGATAACATTTATCTTCAAGGAAGTTATTCCAATTATTATTGGTTAAAATTATTGTCTTCTACTCAGAATCAAACCTGAAATTGAAGTATTATTTGCAGTGTAGAAGTAAGGGAACGCTTATGGAAGAAATACCAAGTTACTTTTTCTGATAGTTTTTCTTACATAGTGATTTTCAGGAAGGGAGTCCTAGTCAGCTGTGAACAATGTCATTCTCATTATTGAGCCAGAAAGGATTGGTTTAGATAAATAAACCCAATTACCTTGTTCATTAGTCAGACACATCAGTCACAGTCTCAAAGAACATTCATTTTAAATGCCTTTGTTTTCCGAATGTTCTGCTGATATCCTTGATGAGTTGTTCCAGAGGGCAAATAGTCTTTCCTTATGAGTAAGCACTAAAAAAACAAAACCTACCTCATGAAAAAAACTGGTAGCATATGCTCTAAGTAGTGGGCTATGCGAATTTTAATTCTTTACATTGTGTTTCTCATTTTGTAGTCATTTTGTGGACTGCTTAACACACAGACTTAATTCACATGTGGAATAATTAATATATGGAACTTGTCTTACAGATATCTCCTTATGTCTCTGAAGAGAGATTTAAATCTCACAAAGTACGTGGTTTTTTCCTACAAGTAGTCTTGACTTAGGAGTCAGAGTTCCTTAAACTGTATATAGTTTGTGCCTTATGGGAAGCCATTTCTAGTAATGGCAATTACAGTTCCTGGAATGAACTCCCTTCCTTCACATGACACAAACCAACTCCCTTTTTTGAGATGTTTTTGGTAAACTGTCCTGCATCTGTCTATATTTCATAGCTAGTTGGGCATCTCCAAGAGACATTTAGTACTGAACTGGCATTGAAGTTTCATGGAGATACACGTGCAGTTGTTAATACTGACTGTGGACTTCTTTGTGATTCATGCTTTATAATGGACAGCAGCGTAGAAAATATAGTATTGAGGTAGTGCAACCTTGAATTTCACTCAAAGATTGCCTGTACAAACTTGTTATGATAAATGAAGTCCTTAATCTAGGTTAAGAAACTTTGTTCTTATATTAAAAAATTCTAAAACAGTTACTGCATTAAATTAAAATCTGGTCTGGCTGTTTTTTCTTAAAAGGGGAACACAAGTGATGATCAGTCAGTATGAATCAAAATTGCATTTGAATGATGGAAAAACTTTAAAATCATTTTAACCACTTAAAAAGACTACAAATTATCAAGGGGAAAGAGACTATTGTTTTGCTTTGTACTGTTGGATGTTACAAGTACATATGGATCTCTGATTGAAGATTACTTTTTAAAGTGTCAAAGTAATTCCAAAAAAGAAAAAGTTAAGTAATGACAGATTTTGCCTTGATAGGGTAAATTATGTATTTCTGTTAGTGTTGTTTAATTGAAAAAGAATCCCTCTAATATTCACAGGAGAATACTTGAGAGCATTAACTGTTTCTAGTAGAAAAGAAAAAAACTTATTAGAAAACAGATATTGTCAAGTCCCTCACTAAGCACTAAATTAATTTTAATTTCTGCATTCCCCCTCAGCTTTAGACACTAAAGGTTATTCTACAGAAAGATTTCTACCTCCTCTACCAAACGCCCTCCCCCTGCCCCCCTGCCCAATTAATGGGATTGCTGTTTTTCTTTAGAGTTGCTTCTCAAGTCAGTTGACATACTTTGTTATTTTAGAAAAGCCGAGAGTAGAGTACTGTTAGAAGAATTACAGGGTTAGCTTCTATAAACTGCAAAATTATGAGAGATTAACAGGCAGGCAGCTCACCTAACAACCCCCTACAATCTGTAGAAAAATAGGATTCTACTACTGTTACGAATGCTTCTGCTGCTCTGGGAAGGGAAACTTTTTTACTGTGCTCCAACACATCTGTTTTTGCTTAAAGTTATTGCTGAATCCTACATCTGGATTCTGCTAGGCGAAAGAGGAAGACTGGGTTCTTGCCCAGTAAAGTACAATTGCTCATACCAGGGGGCACCAATGTCCCAGTGTACCTAATGAGCCTTCTACTGGGGATGAGGGAGAGCACAGCTGACTTCCCTTGAAGTTGTAGTACTTGGTGTAGTAGGAGACAGGCTCGGATCTGACTTTTCCTGTCTGCGGGAGCAGTTTGTAGAGATTTTCTGTACAGGACAAGGAATTCATTAAGAACTCTTAGCAGATGGTTCTGTAAGTTTTTTAATTTACCTATGCTTGATATTTCTCTAAGCACTTGTCCATATAATAACTTGAAATCTAAAATAATTATTGAGAATTGCTGCTTTTAAGCAATTTCCCTAATAACAAACCATATCAACTCGTATCTTTAACTTCTTCTGAAAAGGCTGTTAAGGAGTCTTCTCAATATCTCCCAGAGCTTTCTATGCAGAAAGATTTGTACTCCAGACTCATAACAAGGCATCAGGAAAACAATACAAATTCTAGGCTTGTTATTTAGATACCAGCCTTCAGTATAATTTTCTTTTGAGGTGTCTAAACTTCAGATCATCAAAATTCTTACCAATCTCTAAATATTTTTGTTCATTTTACATGACTTATCCAGTCCTAAGACATCATCTTAAGAACTTAAAAAGTATTTTGCAATCCGAGATGGGTTTCTTCAGACAAACAAATACTAATTAGCACTCTCAGCTGGTGCTTCTGCACTAAAATTCATGCTTTTATTTCTTGGCCCTTGGTTTGGGAAAGAACAAGCCACCTCCAGCATCAAACTGCAGGCAGCAAGGTCAGCAACAACTATGTTAGGAGTTGGAGCTTATTCCTAAGACAATCTCTTCAATTAATTCCATAAAGTGCATTAAAAGTCATCAAAGCAAGAACTCTCTTGTAAAGAAAATACCAGTGCTAGTCATTTTATTTTAGCATGGTAAGTCTGTCAGTGCATGAAAAGTTCTGGGCTCATCTGTCAGATGAGATTCCTATAGCAGAGTATAGAGTTTGTGGATCCCAAATGGACACTGACACCAAGACATTTGGAACTGCTGATATCTTGTTTGACATGAGTATAGGCAGTGGTGGTAGTTAAGTGTTGAACCAGCTGTAGTAACAAAACCTGTGCTGTTTGTAGTCTTTCTAGCACGTAAAAAATGAAGTTTGCAATCTAAATCTAACGTTCTAAGATTTAGTGCCTTAAGTGTCAGCCCAAAGAATAATTTAGTGATGGTGGGAGTTAACCTTAGTACATGTGGCAACTTGTGGTTTCTCTCAGTTTTCCCTGGAAAACATTTAATTTGCCTTGCTTTCGGCTGTTGCTTGCCTAAACTGAGTATCATTCACAACCAGGCATTCCAACTGGAAAATAGTAATTTAGCATGTGCTGGCAGCATCAAAAGAACAAACTGATAGATACTCCCGAGTTCCTACAGACACAGATATTGAAAGGAAGGCATTAAGCCAAGCTTTTCAGGGCTAAAGGGAAAAAGCTCCCAGAAAAAGAGCCCTAACTCTTTCCAAAGCAAGTGCATGCCTTAAGCTGACAGCTCCAAATCCAGATCTACAGTCTCAATAGGATAACTTGATTTAGGAAAGACACTCATGTTTTATTCATTTACTTTTATTCAGTGAAGTCAAGGAACCCATAACCTGTCTCCTTGGAAGGATAGCTCAATGCAAAAAAGAAAAAGTTTGTGTTTCTCTGTCAAAGTTTTTCACGTCTTCCACCATAGTAATCACTCCCTGAAAACAATCTTTTATAAATGCTTATAGGTGTTTGGAGTGTGTACATCCACATCTTAACAAGATCATAGAAGGAGTTCCATATTTCTGATGGGTGCAGCACAGGACCAGTGGTGTCCTGTTTTCATCTGTTGGGGGTCCCATGACATTTACCATAGGCTTTTTGAGAGCCATGCTTGTGAGCTGACAAGAAATCATCGTGCAGAATTGTCCATATATCTGGCAAAGGCAGGGGAGGTTACACCCCTGAATGCGCTTGTAGCATATGTTACTGGGAGGTCAGGTATGCTTTTCTCCGTGTCAGACTCCTTATACACCTTCCAGTGTCAGATCAGTGTTGCGGGGTCATGCTTCTGCAACAGGGTTTCCAGATAAGCACCTGCTTAATGGCAAGAACAGTGTCACCATGCAAAATAGACCCAAAAGTCATCCCTACTTGTCCCTGTATGACAAGCCAGCTATCTCTGGGTTTGGTGCTTCTGTTTTTAAAAAAACAGCAGTGCTTTGCCTTTCTTCCCTCTACAAGTCTCTGGCAAAACATTGTCCTGAAAATCATCTCAGAAGTGGGCTACTTGTTTCAAATTACAGCAGATAACCTTGGAGCATCTATGCCAGTTGATGACACTTGTCTCTCTGTCCTTAATCAGTAATGCTGGTCTAATTTCCATATCCATGATTCCTGAAGTCTTGTAAAAAAAAGAAAAAAAAGGTTGTGGGAAGCTCCAGGTTTGTCTTGTTGGGAAGCTGTGCCTGGGCCAGAGAGCAGCACTGTGACTTCTGCTGCAGAAGAACAGCCAAACCATGTGTACATCATCCTCCAACAGCCATGAGCCACTGTCAGGCTTTTCCACTGACCTATGATTTCAGTCGTCACAGAGCATCATCTGTGCACTTGTTTTTGCCCATTTGTTCATGCAAAGCTTACCTGGAGGCACTCTTAAATATTCTGGGATGTGATCTGATTTTGTCTTTTGAGTACGTTGAACTTGTGAAGCTCATTTTGGTTTTCTGCAGCTTTTGGATGAGATGACAGAACCAGAAACCATTGTTTGCCTTTGTCCAGACGTCATGAAACGGGGAAGATTTAAATCAATGAGAAGCTGTTAAACCAGTCAGTTTGAAAGATTACTGTTCTTCTAAAGCTCTCTATTGCTTTACCACCAGAATTTTCCTATTGCCCTTTTTTCTTTCTTAGGAAAAGGTCTGACTGAATGGCAATTTTTCTTAGGATCCCTTTTTAAATTAGTTACACAGAGTATTTGTATTACATCCAACACATAGTTCATGTGTTCAAAGTTTATAAAATACGATCTTGTCTGCTAAAGTAGCAGTTAGAAAACAATGACATTTACATTAGGCGTGTGAGAGATTAGAATGAGCTAATTAAATTGACCTTTAAATCTCTCCACCCTCTTGGAGACTGGGGCTAATCCTTGGCCTCCCACTGTGGAGATAAAAATTCATGCTGTGAACATTTTAAGCAAAGTGGGCAGAGAAGAAGAGCCTCACCAGCAGTTTGTCTTTGAAGAGGGGAGCAATACTTTTCCAGTTATAAATATAGCTTGCAGTTATGCTGTGAGATGGGGGACAAGTTCTTCCTGTACTTCAGTGGCTTTGCTCCATGTGTTTTCTTCACAAAAATAGTTTCAATTAGATAAAACAGCTCCAAACAAGCTTAACTTGTTACTCTTAAAAATAATCAAAGCCCCTCTGGAAATTAGCTTAGTTTTTTTTTTATGTCTGCTATTGGTATAACTAACATTGAGTCATATCATTGTTATTTAATTACAATAGGTTGCCATTTTTATTGACCAATGTGTAAGGTAAAAATAGATTTCCAAAGGATAAAACATTAGATAGTGTTTTAGCTGGCTTCTAAAGACTCTTGAGGATGCTTCCTACAAACTATTTGCAGTGATATTTTGTCTTGGATTTTTAAAATGCTGATTATTGCAGAGCTTTGTAATAAAATACCCCCAAAATTATATAAATAATGGATAATTAAATAACAGTCAAAATTTAATTGTCAATGAGCAATTGGCATTTCATATAGTGAAATCTTGTAGAGGATGCAAAATTTGTTCAAATGTTGAAGCAGAATAAAGTCAAAGATTTTGTACGAAACCCACTTTGATCACCTGGCATTTTGAGCCTGTCCAAATGAGATCCTTTTAATATGGTGAGATGAATACTTATATGATAAAAGAAAGTGTGCAGAACTACAGAGATGTGGACTTTGTTCAGGGAGGTGGTAGCTCTGAGAAGGAACAAGAGGTCAAAGAGGACAAGAATTTAGCACTAGGGGGACCTTCAGACTAGAAGAAGTAACTGCACCCTAGGGTGGATAAATTAGAAGGCATAAAAATAAGATCCAAAAGAGTTCTAACTTGTTCTTAACAGGTTTGTTTTATACCTGAAGCTAATACTATATATAGTTTTGATGCTAGTAGTCTTTAAAAAAGGAAGTTGAAATTTGGATTAAGAAAAAATACCAGAAAAGTGTCAAGGAATTTAAGGACATAGAGAATGCCGTTTGGTTGGGAGTGACAGAGTCTGACTAGCTCCACTTCCAAAAATTTGAGTTAAAAAGTAAGTAGTATGTCAGTGCCTTTGCGGAAAAAGAATACTAAGTACTTCAGGAATAAAATAAAAATGAATGACCAGAGAAGGAAATAATTAAAATTCAAAATTAGACTCACCTTTCCAGCAACACAAATGGCTAAATACTAGAAAAACTGTGGTGGTGAATCTTGGTCTTTTGAAGATAGAAAAAATCAGGACTGCCTTTCAGGAATTTACCTAATCCAAAAGTAGAGATTGGAGTTCAGTTTAGGAAGTTCTGGGTGAAATTAAATAGGTTCTGATGGAAGTAGTTCTCTTGGATTCTATTGGATTAAAATTTTGTTGAAATCTCCAGAAGCAGCTCCTGTGAATGTCAAAGAATTGTGGATCAGGTCCTAAAAGCGCCTGTGGAAAAAAACCTTTTTCCTTACCTGATAGATACTTGTTGTAGGAAATAAAATTCTGTGCAGGTTGCTGAGAGTTTGGGAAAGAGGAGAGAGAGTGGGTCTATAGTGAAGTTAAACAACCTTTCAGGTAATTTTCTAAAGAACATGCTGTTCTTGGGTGAAATGATGACATGTAATTTAGGTGTGCTGATTAACATTTTTTTCCTCAAGAACTCTCTGGGAAGTTAAGTACTAGTAAATGGTGTAGAGTTCAGTAATTTATATTTAAAGCTTTTTCTTTTTTTTTTTTTGCTTTTATTATTTTATCAGAAATTAATTCTGTGTATGGGACAAATTCTCTGTGATTTGTAGCTTCTCAGCACTGAGGATGAAATGAATATTTCTAGTTGCCTGCTAGTCAGTGCAGTATGGGTGATTTTTTTTTTTTTTATATTCATTTATGTAAGGGCACTTAAGCTTCCAGACAGTGACTTGTCAGAGGGAAACTATTTGGGAAAGAGGGGAATGTATGGAGAAATTTGTCTAGTAGAGGTATCTGTGAGCTTGGCATGTTAAATGTGTCTTCAGTTGTATAAGTAATTGCACAAGTAATTTAGTGTAGTCTTTAAGTGACCTCATGAAAGTATTCACACTTTAAAAGTACAAAACCTTTTCTTTCTCCTGAGACCAAAAAACCAGCAGGCACAAGATTAAAACTTCACAAATGAGAAGTGAGTGGGGAATTGGCAGAACACGGACACTTGGAGCAGGAGACTTGCCGTGAGTTGCTAAGTGAAGCTGTTAAGTGGAACAGGGTATGCTTGGCTGGCAGATGTTTTAATTGTGCCAGAGATCCAAAGCACACCATGGAAGAGTTGGAGAAGGCTGGGAAAATCTGAAGAGGACAGGGCAGTCTGACCCTTACTTTGAATTTTGAGCTCACTAATGCCATTGTATAAGCAGCTGATTTTTATTAACTTAATGGGACTAATTCCTCCAATGTTGTACACCTAGAGACCTGCTCCTGCTCTGCTGGCTCCTGGCATGACGGGGAAGAGCTGTGTCATAGCAGGAAGGGATTGTACAAGGGTTGTTAGGGCATCAAACCTGTGTCTCTTGGAGGGTAAGAGTTGGGCATTTTCTGTCTCCATCTGAAAGATATCCTCCCTGTTGTGGCTTTGTGGCTCATAGATCTGTCTGTGCTAAGTGAGGAGTGGCTCATTTCCCATCTGTTCATATTCCACTTAGTCTTCCCCTAATTAAGAAGCAGAACCAGAGGGAATTCAATCTGGTATTTGCCATGATCTCTCTCTCTGTGTCTCTCCTTTCCCCCTCCCTCAACCCTGTTTATATTTTCCTTTTGGAAAAGAGAGATGCTTATGTTTCATAATTTATTTCCTCCCTAGTCCACTAGAGATGTCTCACTTAAGAAGGAGACACTGCTGCCAGGGACCCCAGTGGGTCTCTCTTAACTGAGTTTACCGCTGGATTCAAGCAGAGGAAAAGCCCTACAACTGCTCTCTTTAGACAGGTTCAATCAGCTTTGCTTCCAAGGAATTTGTGCACAGATGTCTACAGTGCAACTTACCTTTCTTACTTTTTGTACAAGTCATCACTGAAATTTATCTGTGTGTTCTGGCAAAAGCTGCCTGGATCCCAGAAGCTACCATTTATATCTCAAAACTGCACTCAACAGTAAGACAAAAGTCTATACAATGTGACCAATAGCTGTTTGAACAACAAGGCAGTACAATTCAAACAAATGTGTATATTTAGTCTGTCTAATGAGCACGACTGTGTGACCTTCTTATTATTGTCTGCCTTAAGTTAAATTTCATTGACTTAAAAACTTCCACAAGATAACCCCAGAATAAGTTAAACTTGTTAACTTATCTGGATATATCTAAAGTCTAACTTAAAAGTGAAATTTGATACCACATGTGGTGTTTCTGATATTTCTTACTAGTTATAGGTTTTCTGATGTTGGTGCTTCAAAGTGGTTAAAGTGCAGAACCGTCTTGGCCATTTAGTGTCTTAACTTACAAAATAAACATTTTCTAATGAAGAATCTCTTCAATTCCGAAACATGTACTATTGACTTGTTAGTATTTGTCTCAATGAGATGCCTGAACAGTCTGAGTCCACCAGGTAAGTTAGCTTCACCTGCATCAAAAGGGAAAAGTCATAGTGGATTTAAAAAGCCATATACTTTCCTCTTCGAAGCCCCTAAAATAGCCTAGTTTGATCACTTCAGTGAAGCTGTTTCTTGGTCTTACTTGTTAATGATGATTTGCCAGTGAAGCCAATTCTTGTTATCTTTCTACTTAAAGATTCATTGTTGTCATCACCAGGCAACAGTAGATATGTTTTACTGAAGACTGATTTCTATCTATAAACAAGTATAACTAGTATCGTTGAGAGACAGGTATTTTGCAAGGTACCTGGCAGGTTTACTTTAGAAGGAATTTCAAATTCTCTCTGTTCACAAAAGTGAGAATTAACCATTGCAAATAAAATAATCTACTTGTAAACTCAGCTATGTATTTATCAACACAAGAAAGCGGCAATTACTAGTAATCTGCATGATATTATATAATTGGAGTTATTTTTTCAGCCTTTTAAACCACACTTATTTAACAGACTTGGGCAAATATCAAAAGAAAACACAGAAAATAGTAATATTAAATGTCTTCCATGTTCCACGTGCTTTTAAAGTTCAAAGTTAACTACATTCTGTATCTGAAAAATGCATTGTATTGAGAGAGCTGTCACAAGAGTGGGGAGTTAGTAAAAATAAAGTTTCAAAGACTTGAATTTAATTAAATGTTTAATTAGAGGTTGTTTTTTTATTTAAACATGTTTAATATTTAAACATTTGCTCTTCATTTATTAGTAGAGTCAAAGCATTGTAGAGAGGGCACTTGGGTTATCTGTGCATGTATGGAAAGATGCTGCTTAGCATAAAGTTGGTTGGTTTATTCTGACAAATTAATATGCATGTGGTAAAATGATAGCTATGTGCATTCTTAATTAATCTTGATATAGATAACTACTAATAAAATAACCATCTACTAAAAAATAAATGCGTCACTATTTATAACCCATTAGAGCATAACGAAAAAGTAAAGTGTAGCTAAATCATTATCCAGAGATATGTTATATTCTCTCGTTAGCTACATTTTTGCTATGGTAGTTGTATTTGCAAATTGATTTTCATTATAGTTAGCAATCTGGCAGAATAAATTTTCATTAGGGGAAGAAAAAGCTGCTGCTGGAAAAACAGTGATCTGTTTAGACGAAGGCAACTTAAGGCCATTTCCTCTTGTCCTTTGCTTATTACCTGGGAGAAGAGACTGACTTCACCTGGCTGCAACCTTCTTTCAGGCAGCTGTAACGAGTGATAAGGCCACCCCTGAGCCTCCTCTTCTCCAGGCTAAACATTCCCAGCTCCCTCAGCTTCTTCCCATCAGATTTGTGCTCCAGACCGTTCCTCAGCTCCATTGCCTTTCTCTGGACACACTCCAGCACATCAGTGTCCTTTTGGAATTGAGGGGCTCAGAACTGAGCCCAGGACTTGAAGTGAGGCCTCACCAGTGCTGCGTAGAGGGGGATGATCACTGCCTGATCCTGCTGGCCACTGTGTTGCTGATCCAGGCNGGAAATGGTGGCAAAGGCTTTCCTGAAGTCCAGGTAGGCACAGCCACAGCCTTTCACTCATCCACTAGAAAGGTCACCCTGTCTCAGGAGGAGGACAGGTCAGTCAAGCAGGACCTGCCTTTCACAAACCCGTGCTGGCTGGGCCTGGTCCCCTGGTGGTCCTGCAGATGCTGTGTGATGGCACTCAACAGGATCTGCTCTAGGAGCTTCCCTTGCACAGGGGTCAGACTGACAGACCTATAGTTCCCTGGATCTTTCTTCTGAGCATCACATTTTCTAACGTCCAGCCAACTACCATCTCTTTTATACCCAGTACAACCCAGGCCTGTATTTCACTCAACTATGAAAATCTTTTCATGAAGGGTATTAAAATATACCTTAAGAGTATGAAACTTGGAGTTCATGTACTTCACATATTCTTTCTTCTCTTCCTTCAGATGTTCAGTGGCCGACTGGCCAATACCCTCTTTTGCAGCTTTATGTAGCTAAACAGCTTAGGTCTCCTGCCAGGTTAATTGCTTTCAAGGTTTGTATTATATGGATTACAGTCTGAAGACTAGAGTTCTGTGGGAAAAATACATTCAGAATACTGTGGTTACTGCTTTATTGCAATTGTTAACCTCAGAATAATGTACCCTTTTCTGCTGGGAACAATAGCAAGTAATTATGCAGTAGCCTTTATTATTTCTAACTGAATTATAGCCAAATAACTTAGCAGTAGTTTAATTCCCTACATACACTAATGGTAACCCATGCGTTCACTTTTTTTAAAATAAAAATAATTATTACATTACATCATATTTTCAATTTGTGATGAAGGCAACTGAATTTCTACTTTTTTTTTTAATTTTAACTTCTATTATGGGCTCTTCATCTTGAACTGTTAAATATAGGCCTGGAAACAAAACCAAGTTCTGACTGTAGAGCACAAAGGGTTTCTACCACTACCTCCACAATTCAATTTAAGAATTAATGGAGTCCTGGTATCAAGTGTAACATTAAGAAAATTTAATCAGTTTATAATACTTGTTTCCTTGAATAGACTTCAGAACATTAAAACTTTTCAGTGATGGAGTGCTGGGAAATTAATTTCAACAGAAAAAAAATCTGAAAACAGGCAAAGAAAACTGCTGTAATACTTGAATCCTTTACTATCTTCAATACCATGTGAGGTAGTGGTGTATCAGGACCTGTATTTGTTAAAAGTGACTGTCCAAAAGGCAGTGCAGAAAAGGAACTGCAATGTCTACAGTGCTGTCCTTAAAGCTCTCTTCTGATTAGTCTAGAAAAATGTTGATTTATAAACCTTAGAGAAGCACCCACAGCCTTTCTTTCATTATTGAGTAGAGAAGATAATAGAGAAATAGAGATGTCATGTTTTGTCATAGTAATCAGTAATTATTCTGGTTCATTGTACAAGCCTAGAAACATATAGAAAGAAATGCAAAAGATTTATTTCTCCTACATGTCATAATTAAGGTTTTCATTCTAATAAGCCCTTGTAGAGCTGTGTGCTTTTAGGTGATTTACTGTTATTCCTGCTATTCCTGAGTATTTCTGTTGAACTAAGTAACCTTGTGGGAAAATGGTTTTATTTCATGTTAAATTGATTTCAGAAAGCACCCCACAGTTGGGATAAATTAAACAGTGCTTGAAGGCCTATTGAAATCAATGGATCTCCAAAATACAGAGACATAATTGTATGTGTTCAAGTGTCTTCTGACATTGGGGGCTATAGTTACCCTAATTTCTTGGTTGAGGTTTTTACTTCATGATAATTACTGACCTTCTGTCACAGGGGTTGAATCTGCGTGTCCAGCTCCTGCTGAAGTCCACAGAGAGTGTAAACAGATTTACCAATGGTTAAAACCTCCAAATAAAACATAGCTCCTACAAAAATAAAATTGTGTGCATTTGGTACCTGAATGTGGTAGATGAAGTGTATTGGTGATTACTCTCTGAGCATCATCGTTCTTCTAGTGCAAATCTGTTTTGGGATTTGGGTCGTGGTGCCTTACCACACCAAGCAAACATTCATTCTGTAACTGTTGGAGCTGAACTTTTGCTGCTCAGGAATCTGCAACATTTGCATTTATGTACAAAATTTTATTTAAATTATCTTTGAAAGTAAAATGGCTTTTCAGCTAGAAGGGAGAAGATTATGCTGTGTGAATGTGGAAGGAAGGGAGGTACATTTCAATTTAACAAGAGCTGTTTGTGCAGCATGGTACAATGAGGAAGGATGGCAGGAGCTGGGGATTTCTGCTGGGGGTAGGGATATACCAGCAGGTTACTGCAAGTTTGTTTCAGAAACATAGAAGTGTTCCAGTAGTCTATCATTAAGTTGTTTAACCTTTTCAGAGTATGTCCATATTTATGGAAATACACAAGGGGTCCAAAACATCGTTGTTTTCTCATGGCTGTGTTGCTGCTGTTACTACTTTTTTTTTTAAGTGCAATTCAAGTATATAACGATTGGCACAAATTCTTCTTGGTAAAGAAAGATGCTTCCAGGCAAAAGAAGTTGTTACACTTAGTCCAATTTTTTTTTGTTTTATTATTGTAAGTATAAAGTAGTCTAACCTAAACACTATATATTCTCTGAAAAAGCAGAGGGCTTCTCTTGCTTCTGTTGAAGCACCAGTAATTTTAAACTTCACTCTAAATATAGTCCTTAATCTCTCTTCTAAATGCTATACAGTCATTAACTAATTTTCTCCTCTTGAGACAGTATGGAGGTAGGCTTGTTCTACGAAAGGAGGTATTGTACAATATTGTTTGCTTAACTCTAGACATGAAATCATTGGAATAGCTGTGGTACTATAACTCAGAAATGTAACTGTGATCTTGGTTATGTACTAGATCATGCTGTATCAAGAGCAAATCCTGCTAGTGTTAAAGTGAAACTATAACTATGGATGAAGCCTTGTTTATAATTATTGTGGTATAATGCAGTGTTCTTTCTGTATTTTTAATTACTGTATGTTTTCTTATCCAAAGCTGATAATACATATGTATCAATGTCAGTAAATTCTCGTTAAATGTTGAGGATGAATTTTGAACCACTGATGAGCAATACCTTTCTCCTCAAACATGGTGTTCTTCTCAGAATATTTTTGAAGTGTTTTCTCAAGATAATGTAGTCTGTGAAAAAATGCTTTTCACGTGAATGTGAAGTTACACATGAATTTAGCTTGGTGCAGATGTATTGAAAAATACTTTAAAATAATTGTAAATTGTTTATGTGTGCTCTAAATAGAAGTTACATACTTTTGTCTGACTTTATGCTTTTTTTGTTTTAAATCAATTGACAGAATTCATTGACAAGAAGTGCACCCCTTGCCAATGATTCCCAAGCACGCAGTGGTGCCCGCTTTCATACATCTTACGACAAAAGATATATCATCAAAACTATAACAAGTGAAGATGTAGCAGAAATGCACAACATACTGAAGAAGTACCATCAGGTAATAAATTAACTCTACCATGGTGTGGGATGTCTTCTTAAATATTAGAATGCCAATCTTTTTTAGAGTCTGAAAAGTTTTAAATTAATGATTATGGAAAAAGAGTAACTTCAGACTTTTTCCCTTTTACATCAGCAATTTACTGTATGTCTGTAATTCACAAGGATGGGCTTTTCTAAATATCTGCTCTAGCGTTTCATAAAAAAAAATGTCTACATGATAGAGGTAATTTGGAGGCTAATAAGGTCCTTTGCCTTACTAAAAAGGTGGTCTTTCTTTTGGCTAGTGAGCTCCCAGGCTTGAAGGTATTTTATTCTGGGCTTGCTTGAAGGTGTCTGTGTACATGTGTATGAATGCTGCAGGTGACCTTCTCTTCCTGATCTGGTTAGTGAATGTTCTGTGTTTTGCAACAGATTTCAAACGTGTAAAGTTGTATTAGATAAGAAATTAAAAAATGGATATGATTAATGTAAAAACCCTGCTATTAAAAAAATTTTGTTGATAATGTGAATTTTCATGCACAACAGTAAAGTTAAAAGTGAACAATAGAGATCCCTCAAATCAACCTTGATAGCTGCTGTACTGTGCTGGTACGTAGTTTGTGTGGCTGGGACGGAGGGGAGCAGAACCTGGCAATTACAGAAAGCTTTAATCAAATCAGTGGTAATTTTCTTAGCCCTACATCTGTTTAAGTTCTAAAGCTACAGAAGTCAGAAAAGCCTCTAAAAGTCACCTAAAAAATGCTATGCAGTAGGGAAAGGGTTTTTGTCCCTCTTTCCCTCTTCCTCCTCCTTTCTATGGGTTGGAATTCTAGGTAAAGACTGGGGTTGGGCTTTTTTATTGTTGTTTAGGTGGTTTATTTTTTGTTGTGCAGTGTTCTTGTTTGTAGTGGGGTTTTTTAAAATAAGTTAGTCTTGTAAAACCAGTTTTAACTTCTGAGGTGAGAGGCCAAAGCATTCTTTCAGGATGTTTGGAAGTGAAGGTATTGCCAGCCATTTTTGTAAATCTTGAAGGAAGTTCTCTGAAGGCTTCCAAGTCCAGAGTAACTTGGGAAGCTTTCAGGATGTTAGATGTGAACTCTTTTCTCTCTTCCTGTGGTGTTCCTCTGTTTAAATAACACATGGGACCATCATGTGTTTGTTTTAAAGTGAATAAATATTACAATCAGAAATATTCTTCAGACATCTCCTAATGATAGTTTTACCAAAGAAAAATTTAAATCTAATTTAAATTTAATTGTGATTTGGGGGTTATTTTTATGTGAGTTTTCAAACTTACAGTTTTAGTTTTGAACTGAAAGGGTTTGATCTGTGAAGCTGTACAGCAGAATTAAAGTTTTAGTCTGTTTCATATTTGGCACTAGAAGCTAGTATTAATGATACAGATTTTGAGACTTAATCCAGCTGAAAAGTCATTTTGCTTTTCAAAACAGTAATCTTTCAAGAGTATCAATGAAGACAGTGCTAACATTAATGAATTTAATAATTTGGAATCTTTTTCATTAATGCTTTCCAACATCAGGGTTCATATTAGGCTAGGTTACAAGGAATAATGATCTGAAATTTATCTTTACCAGGCACCTAATTTCACTTTATAATGGAAAATCTTTCATATAAAATAGCTCTCATTGGTGCCTCCAAGAGATTCATAAAGCTACAACTTGTATTTCTTTTTGTCTCAGAACTTGAAAGCACTAAATACAAAAACTAAATACAGAAGCACTCGAGTACAAAGACAGTTGAATAACTGGATTTTTTAATTTAAATAAATTCATTTCAGTATCTTCAGCAATGTACTGAACACGATCTAAATTAAATCCACTAGCTCTAATGACAGGTGACACAGTGTTCTCTGTGCTGCTGCTGGAAATTGGATGCTTGGGGATTACTAGGTACAGCAGCTTGTCTTCCCATTTCTCTAGATGTTTTTCAGGCATGCAAAGCTTATCTTCAATTGCTTTTCAAAGTCTAGCAAACCCATTGTCCTGGTGGAAAGGTATCAATAATTCCCTTGACCAAGTTGTCCCACAGAATTTGGCCTTCTGCTAGCAAACAGTGCAATGCCAGATACCATCCACTGGCACTTGAGCTCATTAATGGTCCCTACTGTGGTTTTGATTTGGGCCAGCTTACTGTTTCCCAAATAATTCTGGGCAAGAGTAAAGGTGTTAATTGAGTTAATATTCCTACTTAGGAGTTTGAATGTAAGCATCCTTTTTTTTAGAGGGGAGCTTAGTAACTTGGATGTGAGTTACTCCATTCCAGCTGGAACTGATGCCTGAGGACAGTCCAAGACCTTTCTATGTCACAGGTGTGGATGTAACTTTATGGTTCTTTAGGATGTCACAGTTGCAGTAGTACAAGACTTTTCAGATGCTGCCCTGGTACTCCTGTAGAAATCTTTGTCAATAAAACAAGTTCTCTTGAGTTCAGTTTTATTTTGGCGTACTCTCTTCTGCCAATAGAGGAATTGTCGAGTTCCCTCTATTGATTTTCATACCTTACTGTCCACTATTTTTCTTTATTGTTAATAATTGTACACTAGAGTGCCAAATATGGGATTTTTAGGGAGAAGTCTGCTTGTTAGCTTTTCTCCAGTTTCAGTTCTCTGATTGTCAGCAGCACTCACCACATACATGAAAATTCCTGGCCAAGCTGCATTTCATAGCCTGAGTGTCATTGGGAATGGTTTGGAACTTCTGGTGGCATGGCCCTGCAGCATACCCTGTGCCGGTCTGCCCTGAGAGCAGAGCTGTATTTGAAAGGTTCAGCCTTCTGAGAAAGGGAGTGTGTACACCCAATTAGGCAGTACAGGGATCATCCTGGAAAGGACAGCCTTTTTCAGCTGCATGAAGTCTAGGGAGGTGGCTCATGTGAATTTTAGGCTTTTTCTCCCTTGTTCCCCCAAAGGAGCTGAAGCTAGATCATCTGTCCATTAAGAACTATGTCTTGTAAACCATTGTCTTGCACCCTCTTTCAAGTGCCCAAGAAGGCAGTAATTATCTTCCATTACTTCTGACATAAATATGAGTGAAATTCATGCCATTTGTGACAGACAATCTCTTTCAGGTTTTATTTTTTCTCCTCTGCAGATTCATTCCAGGTTCCTTTCCCAGTTTGAAACTCTGAATGAGTTTCATTTAAACCATAATATTTACTCACCTGTTTCCTTATTAAGGCTAATAGCACAAGGCTGATAGAATCATCCTAGACCTTGAAAGCACCTCTGTCTTTGCTTAGGGACCAAACAAGCCTTATCAAATATTTTCCAAGACTGCTTGAACTGCTTAACAATAAATACCAGAGGAGACATCTATCTTGAAACAAAGGATGCTGGAGAGGGAACCATCACAAAGCAGAAGTGTGAGACTCGATGTGTCCTTCATTCAGCAAAAGAGTTTTGATCTTGGCATTTGCAAAAAAGTTGTTGTTTTCCTTGCACCTTTGTGAGCTACAGAGCTACCAGTGAAGCATCTGGTAGTTTGTGTGGTTGGCAGAGAAATGTAGCACAGCAGCTTTTCCCATGAACCTCCAAAATCTAATTCCAAGTATTAGTTATTTTTTTTTGGAAAGTCACCAGAGGGTTAGATACAGACATGTACATTGCCATTGGCAAGTAGAAATGAAAGTTATTTTGTCAGTAACTGGACACCATGGAAATGCATAGTTCACATGCAGTTCTGTTAGTCCTTCCTCTCTCCATCTGTCTGAAGGTGTAATAACCTGTCTGTCCTTTGGAGCTCAGAGGAGCTGAGGTTGTAATTACATGGTCTGTATATGTAGGAGTTTACAAAAGGAGAGGGAATAGTTCATAGCCTGTAGACACTTGTAAGTTTAAAAATCCCAAGTCTAGATTGGTGTTTTTAAATCATCAAAGATAATCTGACCGAAGAGATAAATTACAAGCAAGCCCATGCTGTAAATGTGTAAATAACTGAAAGTGAACTGGGCTTGAAGGAGTGTCAGGAGAAGTTACAGAAACAGCATATATGTGTATATATAGTGATTCCAACTTAAAATTGTTGAATTTTAAATAATAGTCTTGACAGTTGTAAATTATACTTGCTATCCAAAATAATGAGTTTCCAAAATCATTTGCCCTGTCTATGCCCGTTTTTTTTTAGCGGCAGTCAGGCCCACAACCTCAGGCAGATGGTGAACACTTCAGTCTAAACACTGACACTTTCTGTCAACTCATCAGATGAGTCTGACACTTTTAGTATTGAGTAGAAACACTAGAGACAATTATTTTCTTTTCCAAAGTTAAAAGAAAAAAAGAAGCAAAACACAAAGAAGCAAAACAAACCATTAAATAGACAGGAGGAATTACACTTTTCACCATGTTTAAAGCAGCAAAACATCCTGTGTTTTATGACTAGACTCTTAAAGACCATCATGCATGGATCAGCCTTCTATCTACATTTGAAAGACAAAATGGACTAGAGCTAAGTCAGATATTCATTGGAAATACCTCCAAATCTAGTGCAACTGTGTTTTAAATCTAGGCTTCTGACCTGGTCCTGTTCTTGGTCCCCAAGAACGTGGGCCAGAAAAATGGAGTTAAAACATAATGCTGCCTTTGGCATTGTTAAGGGAGAGTTCAGCATAGTCATCTGTGATAAGTGTGTTGTCAGAATTTCACCCTGTGTTTAAAGAATGGGTAATGCCCTGCTTCCTCCTAAAGAAAAGCTTTCATCGTATATGCAAGTTGTGTTTATATATTTTTTGCATATATTGTCCTGTGAAAAAAGTTTATTAATTTATATAAAATATAAAATATGTCTTGTAGCTATTACTGTATTTGTAGATATTTTCTAAGTACAAATGTTATTTTCAAGGGCAGAAATCAGTAATGGTTGAGTAACATTCTGAAGGCAGATTTTATAGTATCTGAAATGTCAGAATCAAGACATCCTGCCCTTTCCAGTTACATTAACTTGCTTTAAATCTTAAATTGGTGTAAAAGAGGAGTCTTTTGCTTTTTGAGAACAGATGATGGGCAGGATAGAAATTTTTAAAAATAAATTAAAGCAATTGTAGTGTCTCGGATAACCAACACCTTTTAAACTCTTTCTTTTTCATTAAAATGACTTCAAAAGGGATGACTTATTCCTCATTGCTGACACCCAAGTAACTTTAGTAAAGAAAAGAGAAGCCATCTCAAAGCAGGTGAGCAGGAGAGAATTGTTGGCATACACACCTTCCAGCATAAAGCTCCTCAGGAGTGCAGATCCCTTTTAGGTTTTCTGTAGGCAGCTGTCCCTGTTGAAGGCACAGTTCTCTTCCCTGCACAGGTAATTGTATGCAGAACTGACACCTATTGCACTGCCTGTTTGTCTCCCTGGCAACCAGCAGGAATAGTGGTAAAGGAGAGGGACTGCCCATTTACCAGACACAGCAAACAGTGGAGTGATGGGGAAGTGAATGGGAAGAAAGGAAAGAATAGAATGAGCAAAAAGGGGGAAATGATAGACATAGATAGACAGAAATAAAAGACAAAACAAAAGCAGAAAAATACGACCTTAGCTGCTGGAGGGGGAAAAAATATGAAAGAAACAGCAAAGCAAATTAAAGGGGGGAAAATGTAGGCAATAAGGTGAAAATGGGAGAAATTGCACCAGTAAGAGAGTTCAGGGCTACACAGGAATCAAGGAACAGCAGCAGATTGTTGTGTGGAACATAGGAGAAAAAATCATAAATAGATAAATATTGAAATAGAGAAACAATTTTGTCAAAGAATTGATGACAACATGGGCTGGAGAATATCCCAGAAAACAAAGTGGTGACTAGGTGCCTAGGAATTCGCACTGGCATGGGTGGGCTTCTCAAGCTGATAGGTTGCTGAAGCAGAACTGCATTAAAGTTTGTATTATTTTCCCTCCACTTCAGTACTTGCACAGGTTATCTGTGGCTTCCTCCCAGCCCCCATCTCTGCTTTTGCTGCATGAGTTGTGTTCATACGTATCATGAAAAAGGGAAAAGGTAAAAAGGCAAAGCAAAGCAGTATAATGTAATTAGCGGTATAATGTTAGTTAAACACAAACGTGAATGAAGAAGGATGTAATGGTGACCCTGACTCTGTAGGTCCTCAAATAGTAAGAGGTAAAGATTGCTGGGAGGTTTTTAAAGAAATGCAGTTGAAAAAAGTCTTTCAGCAGTTGTTTGTGAGAATCAAGAGGCAGCACAGAACACAGCTTCTGCCCTGTGCTAAGGTAACTGACTTGTAAAGCAGCTTTGATCTGAAAAACAGGAGAAGCAGGAAAAGGAGACATGAGAATGTGCGTGTTCTCATCCAAACAGTCTGTGTTTCATCTGCATCCAGCAGCCCCACTCTTCCTATAGAAGGGGTCACCCTAAAAATGGGAAACTCACTAGTGTGGTTGTCAGATGGAATTGCAGAGGGCTGATATGCAAAGGCACCACACAGACTGGAATTGTAACAAAAACAAACCACATTGAAAGTCTTCTCTGAAAGACTTGTCATAGGTAAAATAACTACACAAAATGGCAGATTGGTCTTGGCTGCACTGGATCTGTTGAGGCCTGGGTTTCACCAGGCAAGTGTTTTCTCTTGTTTTTTACATATATGAGTTATTGATGATGTGCACAGCACTTTTCAGAAGAGATCAATCCACACAGTGAGTCAGTTGTAGCAGTGTGAAGTATGATGTTCCTGGTAACAGATCTGCAGCCTAGATAATCACGTGTGGTGGTAACATTACACTGCATTTAGAAGTAAAAATAACTGGCCATGTCTGAAACAATGTGAAGTGTAGGGCTGTGAATCACAAGGCTTGTGTATAAAAACCTGTATATTTATTGATTACTTCTTTAAATGAAATTACTTTCTTACATGGCTTATTTGAAGAACACAGCTTTATATACCTTGAAAATCTGTAACTTTCTGGTGTGTGCTGTATTTTGGCTAATTAATCCTTGCAGTGTATCACATAAGTACTCAATGCATAATATTCTGTGAAATTATTAGGGTACAGGAAAATGACAATGAGTGGAATATTTATAACTGAACAAGTTCTCAGTCTTTTTTGGGGGGAGTGATTCCACATGTCAATGCTTGTGCACAGAATACATTGGTGAGGGATACTTCTGACTGCAGACAAGAAGATATAAAAGAAAAAGTTGAGCACAAAAATTACTATCAATGTCTAGTCCTACACAATGTCCAAAATGGTTTTAAATAATTACGAAACTTGCTATTCAGTTTCTTTAGTGCAAGTATCCTGGTGAATGTATGGACTTGTCACTTAATTGTGCTTGAATTATCAAATGCTTGTCTTAATCATGATACTAAAGGGGTAACAGAGAAATGAGCATGTTGTGAATTTCTGAATTAATGTTTGTAAAATAGGGCTGTGAGAAATAGGAATGCTGACTTTTCACATAGAACAAAGATAGCTATAATTCAGGATTTAATCTGCACCGATGTCAAGTCATTCCACAGATGATCTCCAAGTGGAGGAGGAGAAATGGTAGAAACAGAAATTTTACTCTGTGTTTTTCCAAAAAGAGCTAAAAGTAGTATAACTTCTTTGCCAATAAATGGTATGCATTATGTTATCTTTTTATGCATTTACTAGCATTGTCATAGGGAAGCAAGAAGCTAATTAGATAAGTAAAGTTTTATTCTTACTAAGGAGTCTTGAAGCTGTATTTATACAAAAAATAATGAGAAAATAGGATCATAAAGAATTTCTTACTAATTTTCAACTTGAAGCATGGGGTTCAAGAGAGCTCAGAAATTTCCTTATTTGAAATCTGTGCTGCACAGTTGATAAAACGTGTCAATATGCTGATGTTATTTTACAGTGTTAATAATAATATTGCCCTTGTGCTGTGCACAAACATGAAAATTGTCTGGATTAACAAAAAAAATGATGGGGTGTTTATTACAGCACTCATTTAAGAAAAGATGGATTTTATTGCTGCATATAAAGACTTGTACATGTATTAGCTGAGTATTACAGTTTTATTTAGCAAGTCAGCTTAGTAGAATTGTTTTAATTTTCTTTTTAGAAAAAATTAAAAGAGTGAAGGTCTTTTTCTTTCACTGAAATTTAGCAGTCCTGTTAAGCATGTACTGGCTTATTTTCTAGGCTCACTTTTTTTCCAGCTGTGAGTGAGAAACTTCAGGAAATCATTCCTAAAAAGTACCTTGAGGTGACTAAATTGCTACTTCTTTATATCAAGATGGACAAATTGAAAATCTGCCAACCACAGTCACCAGTGCAAGTCCTGCTGGACTCCCACCCAAACAGATGACACGTTTTGCCTCCTCTGTGATGCACATATGGGGGATTGATAGTTTCAAAGGTAGGAAGTTCTAGACCAACCTTGTAGATGCTGAAAGCAAGTGGCATTCCTCCCTCTTTCCTTTGTCTCCCCATCAGGATAAGAAATACTGTCATAGGAAACACTGAAATAATTTTAGAGGCTTTTCTTTCAATTGCAATGGCATGAGTGTCCACAGTCAGCAGCGAATAGAAAAAACTGTGCAGTACCTGGTCTGCTTTGAGAGGTCTCTTGGCAGTCTGGGAGAGCACAGCCATGTCCCTTTTCATCAAGAGGAGCAATACTAGCAGAGCTTCTCGTGTCTTGTGTGCATGCTGGTAACACTGTCCTTTCAGAAGTCTTTGTTTGCACACTAAGATAATGAAACAGCAGTGCTGGCAAATGGCAAACCCTAACTTACAAACAAGACTGAAGCAACTCTCACTAGTGGCCTTTTTGTCATCGTTACGTAGTACAGAACAGTTTGGGAGGGGGTTGTGTACTGCTAACCAAATAATTTATTTTATGATGTTACAGTGGGTGTGGTGCTCATGCTCTGGTAATGGCTTTGCCATTTTGCAGATGGGTACACTTGGAACAGAAAGGTTAAAATCTGAGTGTTAGCAGTAGCTAGGGTTGAAGAGATAGTTTGTGTCAGTACTGTGGCAGTCACAGCTGAGAGGGAGGGCAAGGGGTTACTAGTCTGGTACTCAAGATGCCTAGCTGCCACTCCTTCACATAGCACAAACTCTCTGTGTGATTTCAGATAGAGGTTCTGCATCTCAGGTGCCCATATGGAAAATTGGAACAGTAGTATTTATGTACATTCAAATTCCATAGTTAAAAGCCATAAGGTTAGGAATGGCTGGGTCCATTAAAGAGTTAAGTAGTTAGAAATTGTGACACTAAACTCTTGTTGGAAGTTAGATTCATTTTCAACTTGTAGAACATAATCATCTTAAAGTAGAAGTCAGTTAGTAAATGTTTTTACAGGAACAATCCTTCTTACTTTTTATAAAGCTTTAAAAAATTATTTGCCTTTAGAATATATGCCAAGTAATTAATGTTTATAAAAAATAATCAATATATTTTTGCTTGTATGGAGTCCTGCTTTTATGATTGGATCTTTAACAGACATGATGGTCAAAATAGGTTGTGTATCCTGTAATGTGTTATAAATGTTTTGTGATGTTGTTAACAGCCCTGTGACTCTGAAAATCCTCCAAACTGAGAACTTCAACTTAAAACGTCTGTATCTTTTAAATACAGAAATCCTCTCAGGTGCAAACGGATTGATCTTTGTGAACTGCTCACGACTGACCTTGCTTTTGTGGCCTTCTACTGCCAAACTTCTGTTTGTGTTTTGGGGCATACAATTACACCCCTTTCTTAAGATTCTGATTTGTATTCATTGAGTCTCTGCAGCACCTTAAGACAATTTTGCCTATTCATAGGCATTTTGGGCTTAAAAATGCTTTGCTGTCAAGTGGCACAACTACATTGTGACTTTGTTCTGTGCTTCAGGGCTTGAAGCTCCAGTACAGCTCCAGAGCAGGCAGAAAGCAGAGTTACAGCCCAGAATGTGCCAGCAAGACTTAACAGGGCTCATGAGTCAGTCAAAATTGGGTTCAATTGACAGTCAACAATTTCTATATTTGTTGTTAATTTCCTTTGCTTCTTGGTGGACAGGATTGTTTTCAGGAGTCTTAAGTCTGTTTTATTTTGCCAATTAAAAGATCTGTCTGTGATATGTGTAGATTCCAGTATAAAGTTAGTGAGAAGAATTCCTTAAAATTAGCAGAGGAGCATAAAATTGCAAGATCTTCAGGGTTTCAAGAGCTTTGTTACAGTATTTGTTACCAAATACTACCTGCCTTTGTTAAACAATTGAAATTACTTATTCAGTTAACTTGTTCTAAATTCTTCTAAAATCTGTGTTTCTAAGAACTGGGTCACTTTGGCACAAAGGAACAGCAGCTTCAGTATGCAATTAATATTTAAAAGCTGACTGTTGGTTAGCTTTCATGTTTCCTATTTGGGCCTTGAGTTTTTACATTTTCTCCAAGTTCCTCTGTTTGAGACTTGGTGCTAACAGAAAGAGGAAAGAAGCTGGCAAGTCCTTTCTGGTTTGCATCATCGTGGCTTAACTTTTCCTTGGTTCCACAAAACACATAAGTGAATGTTTTTGAGTAGGATTAATATAGTATGGGCATTTTTATTCTGAGAATAAAAATTCATCCTTCAATAGTTATCATCAATGTGTGTCTGCTTTTTCTGCTTCTTCCAGTGGTCTTCCTAAGAGAACTTGTAAGGCAAGTGATTAGAAAAAAAAAGACAGGTTGCAGGTGGTAAAATTTTTCAAGGTTAATAGCCCATTTGTAATTGAATATGGTGACCTTAAGGAAATATAAAGATTCATAAATAAAAAAATACAGGGAATTTGCACTTCATTGCTCAGCTCTATTGACCCCAAAATGCAACCACCACAAAGGAACTAGCAGAAAGTTGGTGATAATAAATAATACCCCTTGCTGGTGACAACACCATGAATGTTCATCATAATAAACAAATACTGAGAATGGAGAAACATACAATTGAAATATGGTATGGGACAACACAGTACACCAGCAGTGTGATGTTCAAAAAAATACTTGGGTTTTGACATACCTACCAAACCATGCTATCCGCTTAGGTTTGCTTTTTGTGTTAACATAAAAGTTAAAAGGTCTGTCAAATGAAGTCTCCTCTTTCTATGAGATTGTCTGTGGAAGTCGAGAGTTATAAGTTAAGAAGTTCACGATTTTAATTTTTAGACACTGGCCTAAAAGCAGAATAACTTCCTGATGAAGGAGTTTGTTTTTGCATAATTTTTTTGAAGGTTTGTCGCCACACAAATATTCTGAAAAAAATTTTATTTTTATATTTATTTTATATTTTTGTATTTAAAATCTACATATATATTTATGTAATATATATCAATCCTAATTTCTGTTTTTTCTTTTCATTCTGCAGTTTATTGTGGAGTGTCATGGGAATACACTTCTTCCCCAGTTTTTGGGCATGTACCGGCTTACTGTTGATGGAGTTGAAGTATATATGGTTGTTACAAGAAACGTGTTCAGCCATCGTTTATCTGTTTATAGAAAATATGATTTAAAGGTGAGAAATAACTGCTGATTAAGTAACTGACAAAGTAGCTGAAAATCTTTACTATAAATATTAGGTTATACTGGTGCTTGACTATTGCTCAGAATTTTAATTAATTTAAAATTGTGTTATGCAAGAGCCAGCATAACCAATTTCATTCTACACCAAGGTTTAGCAAAACTAAAGGATGGTTTTATAGACGTTATAGAAATTTATCTGTTTTGTGCATTTTTAAGTGCAGCAACTTAGCCAGGTGTGTTTGCTAAATTTTGCTACTGATTAAAGGTAAAACCCTTCACACTCGTTCTATAATAATTCTGCTTTTTATAGGTTTTTATCAACATTATGGAAAGTCACAGTTGATTCTGCAGAGGGCATTTATAAAACAACTAAGTGGCATCATTTAAACCAATAAATGCTGCTAACAAAGTACATCGCTATGGCAAAAGCTTAATAATTTATCCAATATTTTAAAAATAATTCAAGTGAAAAGGAGAAGAGTCTTTGAAAAACCAAAACATTTGCTTTTAATCATAAAATCTGTTTTAGTTTTGTTTCAGAAGCTTTATCTGCTCATTGTAATTTTGACAGTAGTTAATACACAGTGCTTACAACAAATACCCAAAATGTAGTCTTAGTCTTTCTACCCAAGGGATGGTATTTTAATTTCCTCTGTAAAGTATCCCCTTAGAAACCTACTTCTTTCTAATGCATTTAATTTCTATGTGCTGAACCACTAAGTGCATCTGCAAGCTTGTTTTAAGATGTTCATTTATCATTCTGTATTAGATTTGTAATGCTGTGTAGTGCACTATCCTTTCCTACTGTCAAGTCTCCTTAGCAATTGCTTAGATAGTTGACCGAACTTGATTTCTAAGAACTGATTTCCAGATTGTGAACAATTTACTTTCTGATAATTCAGTATTATTGGCAGCAGTTGTTACCAGAGAAAGTTTTTTTTAAATTTGAGAGAACTGTGATTTAGAGCATCATAATGTACAGATGCATTAAAAAGAGCATAAAAGCACAACAGAAAGAAACAGTAATTATATACAATATGTTCTTAACATTGGTGTCAACAGCTCTTTATGTTATTTACCTCTGTGAATGCTTCTTTAGTCTATTCAGTTTGTCCAGCTGGACAGCATTGCTTTAACTTCTCATGCAATTCAAATTTAATATCAATATCATATTCCTCAAAACAAACTCCTTCACTGAACAGATTTACAGTGACACTGCATTTATTATAAATTACTTTTTTTATATTCTTTGCTATGGCATCTGCAGTTGTAGATTCAGAGTCCTTTTTTGCACAGGAATATTTTTGACACCAGCCTAGAACTCGCTTTGTAGCACAAGTCTCTACCTCTGTAGATACAAGGAAAAAAGACCACAAATCAGCATAGGATTTCAAGGGTATTTTTTGGCCATGGATGCATTTTGTTAAAATTATTTCAATGTCATTTTTTTACCAAATGTCAAATTTGACATCCTCCCTAATTTTTACTATTGTGATGAATCTTCTTTTCGTTACCTTTGGTTTGGTTTTCAGTTGATCTTTTTTCTGGCCTAATAGTCTGTTGGAGCACAGAGTACAATATAAAAGGTGTCTCTTGAGTAAACTAAAATGCTAGGCTTTTACCAGGCTTTATTATCAGTTAAGAATAATTCAGTGAAATCCCTGCTTTCTGGGCCATACATAATAACTGAGAGATACTGTCCCATATATCTTTTCTCTCCATCGCTTCTGAGTTTTCTAAGTTTCTTTCCATAAACAGAATAAAACATGGTATAAAAGGGTGTGGTTGGGGGCTCCTCAAATTCTTTAAACTAGTAGGACTCCACTCGAGCACTTCTTTACACAATGCACACCCTTTAACAAACAGCAGAGCTAATTTACCCATCTTTCAATGTCCAGTTACCATATTTGTAGTTACTATTTCTTGCAGTGCTGTTACATGATAAACACATGCTGGGTATTTAAAGGTGTGGTCCTGCTCCAATAAATTTTTAAGGAAATATATACAGTCTTTTTTTTTGTCAGCTCCAAGTTATTCAGAAAGCACCATATTGCCCACTAGTTTTAATCTAAAAAATAAATTTAAAAAGAAAATCGAAAATGTCTTTGGCAAGCACTGTAAGTCTTGTGAATCCACAGTTGGTCTCTTCCCTTCTTTTTTCTCCATGTTGCTGTGAGATGCATTGTTCTTGTTTGTACTTTATGATCTTTTAATTGCTTCCTGTGTTTATATTGTGTGACATCCTTTTCAAATGTGTTACAAATGTCCAAACAGTTATACAGAATAGGCTATTCCATATCCATGCAGCTAAATTGGCACAAAAAGGTGAGAAGTCTGCCAAGCAAACTGAACTTCCGGCATGATACACTCAAAATGAGGATGTGAGATGAGGAAAAGCTCCAGGAATTAGGACAATAGAAGCAGAGCATTTGAGGATTTAATCCATCTTTCTTCTCTCATGATGCATCTTCTTCACATGATTGCAGCAGTTCAGCAGTCCTGGACATTCTACCTACCGTATCACCTTTCTTTAAAACATTTCTCAAGTTCAAAAGGATACAGTTCATCCACTTTTTGACCTGTTATCATAACATTTTCAAATTAGTTTCTGACATATGCACATTTTTAGATCCATTTTTTCTGTTTCAGGGCTCTACTGTGGCTCGAGAAGCCAGTGACAAAGAAAAGGTATGGTGCATTTCTGTTTCTTTTCCGATTAATTAACCTTCTAGCTAGACTCAGAACAAACATAACCAATGCTGTTCTGACCCTTCCCTTTTTTTTCTGCCATATTCTTCCCTCTTGAGTTCTACCTTATCCTCCTTTATCTGTCCTCTATTTCCTGCAGACCTTTGAATATTGGTTTGCAAAGGTGTTGTAATTTCAGAGGTAAGTGAGCCACTCCTCTATCTCCTCCTTTTCCTTTTCTCTTCTCTTAGTTTCTTCAGGGCCTGCCCTGTGCTAGGAAAACATCAAAACTTTGTTCCCTTCTCTCCTGCTTCATCTTCTTTCTCTTCCTCTTCTGATACTGAGATTTATGAATACTCCATGTCACTTAACAGAATTATGTGATGGGACACCACTTCTAAACTGAGTGCAAGGATGAACCAAACCTTGAATTATGAGAACCCTTGGGTATGTAAAGCTCATACAAATGAGCAAATGACTGACAGACTTAGATGTACGTAGCTGTAATGAGGGGCAGTCTCCCTCAAATTCTGGGCTGAAACTTTGCTCTAAATGGCATTAGATTGCTTTATTTTTCTTCACCTCCAACTTCAGTTCTTTTGGAAAATTTAATGTTCTCAGTTTTTCTTTGTGATTTTAGCGAAGTAGCCAGATGGCATTTTAGGAGAGGTTTCTCTGGAGATTCTGCAGATTATTGGAAGCATAACCATAGTCTCCATCATCCAAGACTTCTTAGATCTCAAATTTGGGCAAGGTCTAACAACCTATGGCCCTTGTTTTCTTAATTTGTCTATGCAAATTCCTCCTAAATTAGCATGAGATCATTCAGGAGTTCACTTAAGATACTTGATTTTATGTTGTCCCCAAATTCCATTCAGATCATTTGTTTTTCTCCTAGCAGTAGTTGTACCATACCTGCCTCTCTGAGTCTTGTACAGATCACACAACTGCACTAAAGGAGTAAGGGACGTGCAGTAGCTGTCTGTTCTCGCTGCAAGAAAAACTCTGTGCCAGGTTTTTCCACCTTTCCTAACTTAAAATTCTTCTTCCAGCATTAGGCAATAGACCAGCCCCACATGTGAGCTGCAGTTACAATTGCCAGCAGTAGCTCTCTTTTGCTGTACCAGGCCCTCAAGATCATGTCTTGAATGGTCTCTGTTCTTTCCTTTGTCATCTGTTGTTGTTCTTGTTTAGTGGAACTGTAATGTTTTTAAAGTGCAGGGAGTAACCCTTCAGTGTCTTACAAACAATACCTAATGTCATTGAAAACCTCTGCTGTACTATTAAAATAATCTGATAGAAAGGATGAGGACAAATTATTTGGATGGGACTGCTTCAGGTTGCAACATTAATGCTTGGACTAGTAACAAAATTTAAAAATATTATGTACAGTCAGCTGTACCGGAGCTGATACTATACAGATGTTTAGCAAAGTAGTTTCAAGCAATTTTAGGAATATGCTTCATAATAATAAATAGATTAATGTTGCTATGAACATATTATAAGTTTCTCTGTGTGTAAGCCTTCTGATCATTTTCCCATGGGAGAACATCCTTTTGCTGTCTTTTACTCTGTATAAGCTTTCTGTAAACAAAATATCTGTGTCTGTTCTTCAAAGACATAGAATTAGTTGGCCTCCTCCTACCTATGAGGAGACTGAAACTGAAATTACTTTATCTTTCTGATATTGTAAACAATTCAAACACATTCCCTAGACGAAGCAGCAGCAGGAGCATGGAATGCTCTCTGCTGAGCAAATATAAAAAAAAAAATAGAATTATGAAGTCATTTTAATAAATCATTTTAGCCTTCTAAATTTGTTGTCAAGAGTCCTTTCTTCAATGCATAAACCACGACAATAGATCAATAGTAGTACACATATATTGTAGTTAATACATTGAATGAGAACCTCAAAGAAACAGTGCCTTAATTTTGCTCCTGTGTAAGTTCATGGCAGAATTACTATTGAACTTGGTTATAGATAAATTGAAACAAAATTGTCATTTTATATAACTGCATACAGCAATTGTTCTGTAAATTTAATGTGAAATCATAACTTCTGTAAGGCAGATAACAAAAATTCTTATCAACTTCACGTCTAGAACCTCCCTTTGATTTTGAGTACTTCTCTGAAAAAGATGTATGAAAGCCTTACCCCCCTAATTCTTATTCTGCTATTTTGATAGTTTGATTTCTTGGGGGTGGAACTGCACAAAGCTTATTGATGCTGCAAGCAGACAGTCTGAGGCTTTCGGAGCAGCTCTCTGTCACTCATCATTCCCCTCAAACCCCAGTGCAATGCAGCAGGGAAGTGACAAGTTTGCATTCAGAAAAAAGATTTCTAAGAAAGGGAATTACTGGGTAGGCTTCTACATTCATAAAGGGAGCCACATTTTACACTTTGAGACTCTTAGGGATTCAAGCAAGGGAAAATTAGTATTTTGCTTATTATGTGGGTTTTGTTTAAGTTTTGGAGTCTGCAGTTTGATTTGAAAGGGCCAGAATACATTTTGCCTGTGGATTGGAGATGTTCAGAGGATTTGTCATCACTATGATCTGAATCTCCTGCAGTAGGCATGGCAACAGATTTACTCACTTAAACTACTCAAATGTTTCTAACACACAGCTTTTAGGTTTAAATAAAAAGGGTATTGTATATTTATATGAATAGACAATGAAAGTTTGGTTCTGAAACTCTGAGCAGTGCTGAAGAGCTGCTGTCATGAGAGGTATCTCTGCACATGTGCCACTGATTTCAGGGCCTGAGGACTCTGTTGACCTGAATATGTAGATGGTCCATTATTCCTGAGTGGCAAGTGAAGCCCTGTAGCATGATTTTTAACTTCCTTTTTCTCTTAAGTAGATGTCAGTCTTAAGATTTGAAAACAACTGGAAAACCTTT
>VXAX01001841.1:1075007-1116814 GCA_013399835.1 Leptocoma aspasia
CTGTTGGTGGGGGGGGGTGGTGGGGGGAGGTGTTTTAGTAAATTCTCTGAAGAGATTTTGGCATCTCCTGTCATAGAAGAAATTTCCCTGAGGGATTAAACAAAACCAGACAATCTGAAAACCTGAGCTGGTGTAGTAAATTATTAGCTAATTTTTAGCCAGATGCAAGCTAAATCATCAATTTATTAATATTATCTTGAAATGATATTAATATTAATAAACTTAAATTAATGGCAATATAATTACTTATTATAACTGTATGGCTATTCACATGTGAGAGTAATAAAGGAAGCTTTTGGTACTAAAATGTGTGGCTAAATTGTCTGGTAATGGCTAGTTTTTAAATGGGCTTTTAAGTAATTCATACTGAGTTTCAAATTACAATATTTAAGTAATCAAATGGTTTTCAGAATATCAAGCATAATCTGTTTACTTCTCTTAAAGCTGCAGAAGTCAGAAAACATAAGAGCAAGTCTTTCAGTCACATTCTAATGCAACTGTAAATTTTAGATAAATTACTTTGTAAAGGCAAATTTGGTGAAATTTATGTTTTTGAATCTTCCTCCTATCAGACTAAATGCTATCTACTCAGTTAATAAAGAAGAGACAAATATGCAAAAAGATTTGACAGATAAAAAAAATTAGTATAATTCTACTTTAGTTTGGTATGCAAAATAGGTATTAGTATTCAAACATTTTCTAAAATCAGTTTTTAGGATGAAAAGTTGCCTGATTGAGAATGGTACTTTTGCATCCTGTTTGCAGTTTACCTCCTGTTTGACTGTGTTCAGCTGTTTAATATCCTAACATATGGATGAGCAGTTCGAAAACTGTCATTTCAGTATTTTGTGATAATCAGTGCAGAAACATGCACCAATCCCTTAAATTTCACCTTAACACACAATGCCTTTCATTTGTGTTACAAATGATACCTTTAATAATAAAGGCATCACTTTCTTGGCAACATGTATCATACCATACACTTACATCTGCCTTGAATTTTAAAAGAACAGTATGTTTCAACAGTTGTTGAACAGTATGTTTCAAATATACTGTTTGAACAGTATGCTTCAAATTCTGACAGCTGCTCCTTTTTAGTTTTTGGGCTTTACTACTGTTTTTGAAATTTTTGTTATTTTAATAGTGGGCATTTTCTATTCATTCTTTGGACAATTTTGCCCTCTTAAGTGAAATGAGGATAATGTAGAGCTCCCCTGGTGGTCTAGCTGTTCACAATTATGCCATACTTGCAGTACAACATGAAATTAGTAGTAACAGCTGAGTCTACTTGTACTGATAAAAGAATCTAAGCAGTTGCTTGTGAGGGAGCAGTTCAGAAAGAAACTTGAAGAATAAAAATAAATCCTAACTGAACTGATGCTCACCACATTTCATCTTTCTCAAGCAATCTCAGAGATTATCACGTTTTTAAATCAATCTACAATTGGTTGCATTGCCACCTCTGTAGTATGTGTTGTTTCATAAATCACCACTCATAAATGCAGAAAAATTATAGTAAATACAATTGAGTAAAAGATTTTCTATTAAAGTTTCTTTTGGGAGAAAGATTGCCATAGTTGACAGCTATGTTATATCTTAATTAAATTGTATGCAAAATACATAGCTGTGATAATTAGATTGGAAGTTGTCACTAGACGTTAGCTTTGTGTTTTACTTTATATATTACAACATGTAGTAATTAACTGATTTCTGAGAGGAAAGTATAACTTAAGGAGGATGGGCTTTAGTAGAGGAGCGTAGCAAAAGATCACTCAGTCTTAACTCAGTTTTTTTAACTTTTGGTGTCACTATGTAAAACTTTATTCAAGGTAGATCATTCCAAAATCAGCTATTTTTCGTGTTGTTTTAGAATTGCTAATTTCATAACATTTTTGTGCTTGTCTCTTATTAGTGATTTCAGTCTGCTTCATGTGCTGATCTCACACAAGAGACTTGTGAAGTGTCTGAGGTTTACTTGTGAAATAAATCTAAATGTTGTAATGTACAGAGATTGACTTTCAAAACATCGCACTCCAGAGATAGGGAGAGACATTCAGGGTTTTGATTTCAGCATTTAGCCTTCTCGTGACACCAACCCCATTACAGTTTTTCAAAACAAATCACTAGTTTGCCTTTGTTTGGTTTTGAGGGGTGGGGGTGTTTTGTTTCATTTTTGTTTAGAAGTCTGCTTTCCATATGTCAAAATAATTTTTAAAATAACAGGGGAATTTTGTGTTGCATTTTCTATGTTGCATGTTCATTTTGCAGCAGGAAGACATTAATGCTAGGGATAATTCTGGATGCATTTCCTTGAGCATAGAAAAGACAGTTTCTATTTTGGTACATGCCTGAGTACTTAACCCTTCTACAGCATCCTGCACATTTTTTTTTTCCCCTACAGAAAATGCTTTTTCCCCTGCAGAAAATGGCTCAAGTCATTACAGTGCTTCCCCTCAAACCCTATTTTAGGGTTACAGCTCTATTTCCACTGCCTTTTACAGACCTGTGATGTCAAATTGAGCTGCAGACCCTTTGTATAGAAACCCCCGTCTAGGGCAATGCAATCTGTACAACAAAAGTTTGGACCCTGCTCACAGAGCTACTGGAGGCAAGAAACTGCATAATTCTAAAGGAAGTTATTTTTCCATCTTGTAGCGCTAGTGACTCCAAAGTTTTGATTCAATTCAAAATCACCTATTCCAAATTATTGCAAACTGTATTTAGGATTATAGCCTTTTTTTTTTTCCCCAAAACACTGCCTTCCATATATGCTGATGAGCCCAGTACTTAAAAAAATTAAGGTGTATGTGGGCCATTTGCTGTTAAAAAAGTCCAGGGTGTGGACCTTCACTCTTGGCAGATGTTTTACATAATTTTCAAAAATTATAAGTTGTAAGTCAAATTTTTCCATGATTAGCTGCATGAATAATGTGACTTGTGGCTAGTTCCAGAGAAAAAAATAAGGCTGCTATGCAACATTTCTCCTAAAACGTAGGAGAAATGTCTTTGTTACATGAGAAATTGGTGCTGGGTAGTGAACACAGTCTTTTTTTTCTTTTTCAACCACTTATTTGGAAACTTACCTGACCTACAGCTATGTTAGCAAGCTGCTTCCAAAATGCCAGCATTAATGTTAGCTATGAGCATTATTTTTGATGTCATGATGCATAGAAAATCCCTTTGGGGGAAACAAAATTGCTAGTATTCATTTCAACTCATTAGGATAGGATGCTGAATGGAAATGTCCTAAGAAATATACAAAAACTATTTCTATGTTCATCTAGAAATAAAACTCCACCTGGTTCTTACATTCCAAGATTTTTTTAACTCAAAACAGTATCAGCTCTTACACTATACTTTTATTTTGAATGAGGCTTTACACATCCTGTCATCTTAGTTACTAAGAAATCTTTATTGATTTTCAGCCTTTCAAAAGCAGTGAAATCTTCCTGCCATTAAAATTATCTGTGGCCATGGCAAACTTTGGAATGCAAACCTGAAGTGTGCCGATAACATGCTTTTTTAATAAATAGATATTTTATATTTATAACATCTGTTGTGCCTTTCTTGCATCTTTAAGTAGGAGATTAAAAACAGTGGAGGTGGTTCAGAAAGAAAATCTATTATTAATTTAGTGGAAGTAGTTAGATTCTCATCTCCTGTGCAGCTCTTAAAATATTTAGTTCTTTAATGACAGTAATATGTTCATTATAATGAATTACATTCTAGGAGAATCATTTTCCAGCAAGGATTTTGCTTCATTGGAAATATTTGAGACATCATAAAAAATTAACCATATCAATTATTTCATTAAAGCAAAGCAAAGTCTCAATTTTTTTCATTCAGATAGAGTTCTAAACTGCCACAATGTGATTCTATTTGTGTTTGTTTCAGCATGTGAGAAATAAACGTAGTGGGATTTTTCAACATGAATGAGTGTGTTATTAATTCAGCATAACTACAAGAGCCCCTCCTAGTTGAATATTTCATAGGTTTTGATTCTTAAATTCACAAATCAATTTTAAGACAAATTTCAGTTAAAGTACTACTAGAATCACTTCTACTGGTGGCTGTCATTAGTAATATGAGGGACTGCAACAGTATCCTAGGACTATTCAGCGTTAAATAAATAGTGAGAATAATATTTCCCAGTACACAAAAAACCCAAAAATTTTGTCTAGTAACACCTAGAAAGAGGAAAAAGAATAGGCTAGGAGGCATCATGCAAATAATGTAGTGAGGGAAACCACTGGCACAGAGCTTTTTAGCTTCAGTTGCTTAGATGGGACCCACTGTTTTTACATTGTCCTTTTTCTTCACTTGCTTCAGAACCAGCTTTTAACGTACGTGGTTCTACACTTGCCAAGTCTTTACAACTGTGGGTATTTGGGTGAATAAAAATTACCTCAGACAAATATTGTCAGAGGGATGATCGTGGACTGGGGGAGCCTGCATTACAAGGCAGTGAAGAGTCTGGCTTTTTGGGAGTGCTGACTCACTGCCCAGAACGTCCTTGGGACTACCCCTTGGGTCTTGTGATGACAGGCAAGAACTGCAGCAGTGAGCTTTGCTAGCTCACTTTTATTAAAAATAGGTTACAGACAAGGTTAAAGTGAAGTATGGCACCTGCACAACTGGCTTACCAGCCCTAGCATCTTCCAAAAAAGACACTGCTTGTAATTTAAGTTTATTTTTACTACTGTAGGACTGTCCTCAGTGGTGAGGCAGCTTCCCCTCACACCCCGGCAGCGTGGCTGGGGCTGTGCTCTGCGGGAAGCCTGCGGCAGAGCCTAGAGGCAAACAAGCATCTCAGCATCTTAACCACAAGCACACCCTCCCTCTGTGCTCACCCTCCAGCTTCAAACAGCACTAGTTGGGGGGTTTTCTGTGTTAATGGGTTTGTTTCACTTTAACCTCTGCCTAATTTAATCAATAACTTGGATATACTAGGTGGAAAAATAATCTGGGGAATTTTAAGTGATTTTGGGCTAAAATTAAAGGAAGCTTGGTTTCCTGCATTCTTTTCCTTATTGCTTCATCTTAAATTATGTCATCTAAATCTCCTCTCCATTCTTAAGCATCCCACGCACTGGATTCCATCCTCCAGTGTTGGCAACATCCCTGGATCCACAGTCCGCCTCTGCAGAATTAGCCCTGTCCATGGGACACTATGCTCAATTGAGTATGGTCATCTCTACAGATGTTAGCCTGGAATGCTTATCTGATGTTACCCCTGCTCTTTTTTGTCCTAAACCCCTTAGAAAGAAAGAAAGAAAGAAAGAAAGTCAATGCATACTTGCAGTCATATTGTGGTAAACAATTCATTGTGAGCTTCAAAAAGTGTCCAGCATTGTTTTTGAGTAAAGCAGGAGAGCACTGCTGAAGGACTCCTCCTTGGAAGTGGAGTGTGGGACAGATGAATGGTTATAGCTCCATCTCAGCTGCTTGGGTCTTTGTTTTCCTTTTTTTTTGTAAATATAAATAGAGGATCACTATTAGAGGGTATTTTAATGTATCAGAATGTTCTAGATGCAAGACAATAATAATTCAGAGCAGCCAGACTAGGACCTTATTTTTTTTCGAAATTCATAGGTATTGGCATGCCATGGATTTAATAATGGATTTGTAACTATTAAATGTTACTAATTTCTTAAGTGGTTTTGAGCAGTTATTGGAAGAAAAGGATCGTATTTCTAAACAAAGGTAGCATTATAGGATCTCAAGCAATTCACAAATTCCAGGTCCAAAAAATTAATTCGGACAGTTGGGGAACTGAGTATTTTGGCCACCTCAGTGCACAGCCCAAAAAGAGCTTTTGGCCATTGTGAAGATCTATAAGGGCCTTTCAGAGTCTGCTGTGGTGCTCACATTTTAATGCTGTGCTTTCCAAGATACGTGTTGGAGCAGGGGAAAGAAGCTCTCGGGTTATTTTCTTTGCTGTGTCATAGGAAGAAAATAAACGTTATGGAAAATACCATCTCCAGTAAGATTTTAGGCAATGTCTGACTAGTTAAACTTACAGAGGACATTCCTGTAGGCTGATGTTAGCTGCCTTTTATTCCTAGCAGAAGGACTTTCAGATTAAGGGGAAATTATTTTATTCAGGGTACTCACTAGTTCTTGGCCATTGACAGTTCATAGGAATTGCAACACTTGTTCTGTGACACTTCCTTTGTAAAGAAAACCTGTTCTTCCATACTGTTGATTAAAGGTGGGGCAGGGAGAAAGGCTGTTCATTGCTCTTAATTTTTTAAAAGCTCTGATTGCAGGAGTTACTATTGCTTCTAGCTTGCTTGACCAAATGTACTGAAGGAACTGCTCTTTTGTTTGTCAGTGTGCTGGAGCTTTTTGAGTAAACTTCCAGCCACTGCCCATTAAAAACAGAGCCCATTTGAGGTGTTGCAAATCACTTCATGGGGGAAGTTGAAGATAAAGGTAATCAAGTTGCTCCAACATCAAGAATATTTAATTACGTATTGAAGAGGCAGTGGTCTTCTCTGGCATTTGCTACTTTTAAGCAGAATTTCATCATTTGTGTTCATTTGATGCTTTCCGATAATTATTTGGTATTAGGCACTTGTAAACGTTCACAGTAGTTGTGCAAAATGCAAATCAGTCTGACTTCCTCTGTAAGGCTTGATGCAGGCCCTTTGTTAAGAGGTTTAGATTGTTTTAACTTCCCTTACTGCCAGTTGCTTTGACAAATGACATCTTGGAAGAAGCTCAATACAAATCAGTGTTCAATGCAAATCTGGTATTGAGTGGAGATTCTATCCTAGCTGCATTTGCTGCCCAGGTGACACATATCTTCTGGCCATTTCTAGGAGGGATAAGGTGAGGAAAGAGCTCTGTGGGTGCAGTTACAGAGAGCTGCGTGCCATGGAGGAGAGGCAGCTTGGGGGAGCCTGCCCAGGCACAGGGGCTGCACCAGGCCAGCAGCTTCACCACACTCCTCTTTGCAGTCCTGCTCTTACAGGAATTTTGGTTTGTTTTAGGCCAAAGAGCTGCCGACGTTCAAAGACAATGATTTTATTAATGATGGCCAAAAGATTCATATTGATGAGAATAACAAAAAGATGTTCCTTGAGAAACTCAAAAAGGATGTTGAGGTAAGAATGTGCCTGTTCAGTTATATGTGATTAAAATGTGTGGCAAATTATGGATATCCCAGGAAATCATACCTGTAGTTCATTAATAAAAGCTCTTGTTTATAAAACTGTTGTAAACACTGACTGTTTTAAATGCAACACAATTTAAAATTTCAGGAGTTGCTCACTGCTTTGCTGATGTGATAAATGGCTTGCTGCCATAGCTGGTTGCCTTACATTGTTCCTGCCTTGATGATGTGATGTTAAAATGATGGTACTGCTTAGTACTTAAATGCTTTACAAGCCTAGTACTTCCAAATGCCCCCGAGAGAGAGGTGAGTATTGTTAGTTGTGTTTTACAGGTGGAGGTCCACCAGAGCTAAGGCCAAATATGGACTGTAGTCCATAACAGAGGAGGGGCATCTCCCCTGCTCACAGCTGTGCATGCCCTTTTTGTTTCATATTAGTAATCCAATTTTAAATCATTTTTAGTATCACAACAGTAGAGTGCTTCAGTAATCTAAATACAGCAATTGGATACTCATTATCTTAATGTAGTCTTTCATATAAATTTGTAATTTACTTGGCTGAATATAGTAAATGCTCAAAAGAAAAGTGTTAGTGTATGAGTTTAATGAAATATTTTTGCTGATTTTGTTCTACTAATAAATATCAGATTAACTTGTTCACACAACTTGCCTTTAGTTTGCATAATTTAAAGTATTTTTCCTAAACACAGTATTTTGCAGCTTTATACTCAAAGACTAAAATCTGTTTTCAAGTAAAAAGGCAGATTTAGAAGAGACTTGGTAGCAAAATGTGTCTGTGACTTAATAAGACTTTCAGCTATTTATATCAAAAGAGCTCTGTGAATTGGCTTTCTGAATTCTTCAGATTTTATCTCATTAGTTGTACAAAACAAAATACTGTTACTTTAGAATTTACCCAATAATTTGCTTCTGAGGAAATCTAATTTTCCGTCATAGTAACAATGGGAAATTTATCGTGGTGAGGATGATTCAAACATAAATACTTTGTGAAATATCAATGTGTGTTTATTTTATATTTAAAATATTGTGCTCTACTGATGTGCTCTACAGCTCTAGAGATAAGTTTATTTGGGTTAAAATTTTGTGTTCTTTTAACATGTACTCCTGTTGCTGGCTACTACTTTTACAGCAAGTAGGTTGCAGATAATATCTTAAGTGTGTGGAAGGAATGTGGAAGATACTTTCTTACCCTGAAAAGCAGATTGTGCATGATCTGTATCGTTTACCAGACTGGGAATGTAATGGTAGATTCCAGATGATTACTTGAGAGGCTGGTTTTATGGGTTTGAAGTTTATACAGAGAAATGTTTAATATCCATGTAAACCACTAGTGTGAAGTGATCTGGCTCCTGATTTTGACAATGGCAAGCTATTCTTTAACCTTGTTTTTCTTTTGTTAGTTCTTTTTGCCCTTATTAGATAACTGATAGGCACACTTTTGTAACCAATGTGTAAAAGCTCACATATCGCTATGATGAAAAGAAATGCACAACACTTACTATATTATTATCTTATCAGACAGTATTTATAGTTAAACATATCATAGAGTACTATTCTAAGCTATATAGCTTTATATCTGTTCTTGTTTTCCATTAAGCTTGGTTTCTATATTTCTCTCCTAATCAAGTCCTATGTCCCCTTCCTGTGTTCGAACTCAAATTATTACTGCTGTTTTGATGTCCCCTTGTCTATTTTCCCATCTCCTTATTCTATTGCAGGTGTCCTGAGAAAAACTACGTATTTTTTCCATTTAAAATCAGATTTTTTTCCTTGTGCTGATCTCCTTAAGTCTTCTTGTTGTTAGCAGCAGCACGCTTTTTTCCAAGAGCCATTCTCTTCTAATTTGTAGCTCACTGTTTGTTTCTCAAGAGTTCATTCTCTTTCATGCTGTTCTGTATTATTATTGGTAGATTTTTTTCCTCTGTATTTACCAAGTAGTGAATAATATTCCTGGAGTTCTTCCACCCCGTTGCCTTTGGCCAGTCTCATTTGTTTTGTCATGAATATTGTTGTGCATAATCTCTTCAAACTTAGATCCCTTCCAGTCTTGTGAGAGTCTATTGTTTTATTATATTGAAATAAATTATACTGAAATCATTAAAAAACAGTCTCTTTTTCTTAAAACCTCCTCTCAATCTCACAAATATTTCTTCTAGCACTTGAATTTACAGTTATCTCCAGCTCATCTCTTTTCTCAGAATCAGATTTTGACAAACTGGAGTTTCTCATTACCTAATATTTTATCTTTTTCATCACCATCGCTATCTCTGTGCCAAAGTCTAGCTCAAATGCCTTCTTCCCTGGTCTGCCCTAACTTCCTTTTTATAACTATTTAGAGTTTATAAAAACTGAAGCAATTTTTATTTTCAGCCACTTTCTCTGCATACCACAAGCATGGGCTTCACAAGTTTTTAAGCTTTTAAGCTGCAGCACAGCTCTGTCCTGCTGTTTATCCCATTTTCCTGCTTTTATACCTTCCTTATTTTCATCCTCCTCTTTCTCCCTTTTCCTGTTCTCCTCAACTAAAATAACTCTGTTTGTACATAGAGTGTATTCATCTTTCAATTTCCTAAAATCTCCCATCCTTATTCTTTACTCAAGACCACCCTTTCATTCCCGTATGTTTTGCTTTTGTGATGCAAATCATGAGCCTGTCACTGTGAAGAGAATACAGCATCATTTCATGTCTTCAGAGTGTAAAACTTCACAGCTTTCCACTGCAAGAATATTTGAACATTCTTTCATTATTCTTTAATAAGACTTTAAAGGGATTGAGAGGGTGGGTTCAGCACCAGATCATAGCATGCTCTACACCTGATAGCACAGAGGCTGCTCTGGACACTGAGCAGGGACAGAGCAGTCCCCACCTCAAGTGCTGTGTGTGGTCTTGGGCACCACAACATAGGGAAGCTATAAAGCTGTCCAGAGGAGGGCAGAGAGGATGGTGCCAAAGCACCAGGCCTGACAGAGTTCAAGAAGCATTTGGTTGATACTGTCAGGCACATGATGTAACTCTTGAGGTGTTTCTGTACAACCAGGGCCAAGAGTTGTCTTGATGTGACCTTGGGAGTCACTTCCAACCCAGGCTATTCTGTGAATCGGATTTAACTGAAACACGAGTCAGGAGTAACAGTTGTCAGCTTGCAAGCACACTGGTCTTCACTACTCTCAGATTTTTTTTCCCTGAGGCTTTTGGGAGAATGGGCTACAGAGTAAGTTTAAAGTAATTTGTGTGCTGCTAATACATTTTAGTAAAATCAGATATCTCTTTGCCAGCTTTATCACTTAATCTTCCCTTTTGCTCTCTCTCAGAAGTGCCTTAGAAATTTTTCTCAACTGGTGACACTTTTTTGTAAGTGGAGCTTATGTTTTTCAGCAATATTGATAGACTGCTTATTATCACTTTCTAGTTCCTGGCTCAGTTAAAACTCATGGACTACAGCTTGCTGGTTGGAATTCATGATGTTGAAAGAGCTGAACAGGAAGAAATAGAGTGTGAAGAGAATGATGGAGAAGAGGAAGGTGAAAGTGATGGGACTCACCCCATTGGAACCCCTCCAGACAGTCCAGGAAATACACTGAACAGCTCATTGCCTTTGGCTCCAGGGGAATTTGATCCAGCCATTGATGTTTATGGAATAAAATCCCATGAAAGTAAGCAGTAAGAAATATTTTTATGTTAAGGTGGTTTGATTCTTGCATCGGAATTCTAAAGTCCTTACAACCATGTAAAGGCAAATGTAAACTGAAAAACGGAAGTTCACTCTGTGGAAAAGGAAATTTGCTCTTTGGTGGCAGCAGAAAGGAGAAGATTTCTATAATGCTTAGCTATTCCAGTTCACCAGTTCTTCAGCAGTTAATTCATGGAGTTCTCTTCCTTTTCAGGAAATCTAGTATCTATAATTGGTCTTTTCTGGCAGATAACACTGTTAAACACAGTCTAAAAAGAATGAGAAAAGCAGTGTTCCAGGTTATATTCATTTTTTTGGTTGCTTTTTGAAAATTTGTGCAGTCATACCCAATTTCTGTGTTGCAGCTGAGAAAGTCATCATAAGGAGTGTGTAAGAAGCCTGAAACTGAGTTTAATGTTAGTTTGTAAAATTAAGTATAACTAGGTACCTGTGGCTGTTCAAGACAGGAAAGTTACCTTTTCTTTTTGTTTATAAGCATTGACATGGATAAACACATGGTTTTATTCATAAAGAAAATATGATCTTAAGCTGCACCAGGGGAAATTTAGCTTAGATGTCAGGAAAAAATTTTTCACTGAAAGAGTGATTGGACACTGGAATCATCAGCCCAGGGACATGGTGGAGTCACCATCCCTGGACATGTTTAAAAAGAGACTGGGTGTGGCATTCAGTGCCATGTTTTAGTTGATGAGGAGGTGTTAGGTCATAGGTTGGACTTGTTGATCTCAAAGGTCTTTTCCAGCCTAGTTCATTCTGTAATTCTGTTTGTTGACACAGAAGCATTACCTTTCATATAAAACTTCATAGTTTTGCACAAAGATGAAATCCACATTACCTTAACTGAGCAATAATTGCTATTTCTGTATGCTAGTTTTTTATTTTATTCTCATTTAGGGGATTTTGAATTATATATGAGTGCAGTTAAACTCTCAATTAAGGACAGCTTGAGCTTGTGGTTTTTTGCATCTTGATTATGACTGACATTGACCTGCCTTAGCTGCTGGTTGAGTCTTACCACATCTCCTTTGTTAGAAGGAGGACTCGTTCAGATGTTTCAGAAGTCCTTCTTACTGCCCTGTGTTTGCTGTTGGCAGATGCCCCCAGGAAGGAGGTGTACTTCATGGCCATTATTGACATTCTTACTCATTATGATGCAAAAAAGAAAGCTGCCCATGCTGCAAAGACGGTAAAGCATGGGGTAAGTATCTGGGTTGGTTTCTTCCTCTTACTCTGTTTATATTCATGCATTTTTGTTTAGTGCCCTGATACCAGTCAGTTCAGTAAATCTAGGGAAAGGGGAAATAGATCAGAATTATTTTCAATTTTTATCAAGTTTAATGTGCAATAAAAATGTACAGAGTAAGTACTACACAGTACATACTGAGGGTGGAACTCCTTTTTCAGCTGTGTGCACAGCTTTCTCACCCACAAAGAGCTCTAGTGAGATGGTTTTTAAGACTTTGTCCTAAATTTGGGAGAATTGTCTGCAAGAATAAGGTGAGGTGCACCTTATTCTTGCAGACAAAGCTGTTCACCACTCTATGAAAGCTGTCATGAATCTAATTTCAGATGCAGGGGCCCTAATGATGGTTTCATTGTTTGGTACAGCCTGCTGAAAGTTAGTTCTTCAGCATGTAATGTGGCTCACTCTAGAAGACTACTTCAGAAAAAAATAAAGTGCAATTTACGAAATCAGGCATAAAAATACAGTTTACATATTAAATACTCAGACTGTTCAGTGAAGGCTTCTGTTTAACTGCCATTATTTCATTTTGACTGAAATTGCTGCTTAGCAGCAGACACCAAAGAACCATGGTGAAACAGCCCAGTCTTCCAGATTTATGATTTCTATCTACCATTATCACTCCTGTGGTGATTTAACATTCAAATTTCATAAACTTCTTGAAAAGGGCATATTCATTCATGAAGCTAAAATCCCTCCTGTGTCTAAGTATCTAAAGGGTCAGGGCATTGTGAGAAATTTTAGGCAAAGAGCTCTGGGCTTTTTAGTTACAGTAGAGAATGATGTGACCTGCAAAGGCCTGTAGGAGGTATTTTTTTGTCTCTCTAAAGTAGTGCTGTCATTACTCTCTGCTTTCTGGGCAGCTGAAAGTTGATGCAGACCATATGCAGCCATTATCTGGCAATTATTACTGAACTTTGAAAGTAGCAGACTTTAAAAACTCACACTTCTGGCTTGAATAAGAGATAGAAATATGTTGTGAGTAACAGCTATGATTATTGAAGCTGATTATGATTAGAACTTATTACAGAACATTACTTTCATACATCCATTTTGTTTATTTCTCTGTCTCCATCCTGAGCCACATGACACTGGAGTTCATTCATTAATTGCATGCATGCAACTTTCCTCTTTTGAAAAATAGGAAAAATATAAATAAAATGTGGGTAAGGCTCTGAAAAACTCAAGTAAAAGTAAGAATGAAATCATGACTTCATTGAAATAACAATCATATGGCTTACTCAGTGAGTCCAGATTTAAATGCATAAATGTTGAAAAAGTGTTACTCTTACCATGTATTTCAAACCAGGCTATGTAGCATTCAGATAACAATACATGTTACACATACCAGATGTAAGTATGGCAATTTAGTCTTCTCTGTATGAAGGCACTGCTGCTCAAGAGACCAGAATCTGCTGGTGAATCAGTGGGTAGCATGGCTAATGTGCTGTAAAAATTCATATAGAAAATTGAAGTACAATGAAAGTAAAGAGAAGCATGGAAAGTAAAAAGAAAATTTTTCAGAAGTGGAAGACAGCTGTTACAGGGGTGAGTACTGGTTATCAGTGTCCACCTGTGAAGCCTAAAAAGGCACCAGTAAGATTCTGCTTGAGGGCCACAATTAGCAATTTGTGTTTCTAGTCTCTGGTTCTGTAAACTGCACATGAAATTTATTAATGTCCTCAATGACAAAAGCATAAAATAAAACACTGGTTCTTCCTTCTTTCTTTTCTTGTCTCAATTCTCTGTATAGGCTGGTGCAGAAATTTCAACTGTTAATCCAGAACAGTATTCAAAGCGCTTCTTGGACTTTATTGCCAACATCTTGACGTAACCTATCGTGTTACATAGGACAGACACGAGACCTGGGGACAGCAGCAGTGGCTACAAGTGTAGGGAAAAAAAGGAACTCAGAGAAGCACTCATCTTACAGAAAGCAACCCCTTTGTTTACATCTGCTGGCAAAGATGACTGAAGTGGGGTGGAGTACTTGCTTTAACAGCTGCCTGATATTCCCAGCATAGTTCTAGCTATTTCTGACTCTTTTGTGTGTGAAAAAAAAAAAAATTTAAAGTAATTTAAATAAATAGAACAGCTTACTCAGAGTGCACTGTGACAGTAATACTCTGATGCTACCAGCTGAAATGGAATAAATGAGCAAAGAGGTTTGGGGTGGGGGTGGGGAAGAGTAAATGCATGTTAAATCTACAATATTGATATCAAATTGTAAACTGTGGATCAGTTTATTTTTTGAAAAAAGATACATGACAGTATTCTTCATGATGACGATGATGATGGTGATAATAATGAAGACCTTACTGCGAATGTTACACTTACACCCTGCACACTGGCACTCCTTAAAAACGCAGCTGCAACAGCCCTTGGTGCCGGAGGCTTTTCCCATTTGGTTCCTAGCAGTTGGGTTTTTTCCTTTTCTCTCCTCCCTCTCCCGTTTTTTGTCTTCTTTTTCAGCACATTGCATCAGGAAGTTCAGCCTCTCAGACATCTGAGAGCTGGCATCTCTTACCTTACAAAGAGCTAACATAATTCATGCTATGTGTACATTTTTGCTATAGTAAACTTACATTAAGGGAAACTTTGCTTATTTCTCTTTGTTACCTGAAGTTTTCATTTGTTTTATATTCTTGCAATATAGGAACTAATAATGTTACAAGTGTAAAAAAAGCTTATCTGAAGAAGCGCATAGTTTTGGGCAATAGTAGCTCCATCTTCTACCCATCCTGAAAGATGTGCACACTGATAGAAATTCCATTCCCTTGTAATTTACTGGGAATTTGAAGTTTAAATGCTTATGTTGTACTGTTGAAATAGCAGTATTTTATTATAGATTTATCCCTTGAAAAATGAACCCTGAATTTTACTGTTTACATTATTAGGAAAGCAGGGATATTTCTGAATTTCAGAGCCGTGTACAATATAAGACTTTTGAGTTTACATGTAAAGTTATTTTGCAGTACAAATGAAGTAATGTTTGTCATCTTCCAAGAGGTAATATGCAGTAGTGTACTAAAGTGAATGTCTCGCTCACCTCCATGATAAACTCTTTTACAATAAAATGCGAAAGGATATTTTGGAGGGATTTTTCCCAAGGTTGTCTTTCAGCATCAAAATGACCTGTCCTACCATTTACTCAATTTTGATTGTATACATTGCCTGAAACTGTGCTGATCATGTTTAACTTGTTTAAAATTTTTAAACAACATTGTATTCCTTCTCCTCTTGTATTTTTCCCTGAAAGACTCCATGCTTGAAAGAGACAAATTTACACATGCTTAAAAGTTTATCTACTTATACACTGTGCTAAAGCTGTGCCTTTAAAATTTGTTTATTGAAATGGTTAGATTTTGTAGGCAACGTAAGAGAAGTCAAACCTCCCTCTCATTGTTTCTAACTGGGATCAGGAGTGCCAGCATGCCTTCTCCATAACCAGTGTCAGTGCTGCTCAGCCTGCAACTGTGCATAACCTGTGTTGTGGTTCACTTCAGAGGAGCCCCTACAACAGCAACCCCTTCATTACACTCTCTTCAGCGGCCAAAGGCAATACTGTCCCTGTTGCTGTGTACTAATTTTTCTTCCTTTCCCCAACCTTTCCCACAGGGTTTTTTGTTACGTTTGACTTAGTGATGTCTGCAGCACTGTAATGTATGTGTATACTTTTGTATTGTATGTATTTAAATAAGTTGGTACTGTGGCTTGATTTTTTTTTTGTCCTCTCCCTAAACACCCTGGTTGTCTACGTTCTTGCTCAAGTTTCGTTTTCTGAAGCTTCTGAAGGTATGAGGCCACAGGGAGACCCTGGAGTAAAAATAAGGTACTCGGAGCACATATTTAATTTCGGCCAACGAGTGTACATTTTCAGACCATTTTAGACATTTACAGCAAAGCGTTCTTTTTGTCTGTGTAGCATTTTTGTCACTCACTCTTGTTGATAAACTGTTTATTTGGACAGGGCAAGGAAGACTCATTATTGTGTATGTTAGTGCTTAGATTACACTCCGAACATGAGCAAGGCTTTATAAAATAAAGCACTTTGATGACTCACTAGGTAAATCCTTTGTTCTTGTGTTTCACCTGTGGTTTTGATTGCTTACAGATGAATTTTGGATGTTAAATACCTGTATCACAAAGGAAAAAAAGTAAGACAAAATTTAAACTTGAGGTTTTTCACTAGATTTTTAACATGCTTCTTCCGTGCTTACTTTAAGGGGCTTGAAAGATTTAGTCTCTGGGGTTTTGGACTGAGACTGGCTCTAAGAGTGAATACTGAGGTTTGTAATTGGCAAATCTGTGGACTAAATCCGAGTATTAATAACAAAACAAGAAGATCATCCACAATAGTTAATTGATAGAAGGATTGGCAGAACTTTGCTAGCTGCGATCTTATGCTAAACCAATTATTTTTAAAGTATTTGTGAATAAGTCCAAGCTTTCATGGGAAGGAGGGAGGGATTTCTGTTCTAGAATTTCAAGACTTTGATTGTCAGGGCTTTCAGTGCATGATACAGCGTGTGCTACACATCGTGGGCAAATGGCAGAGAAGTGTCTTTTTGTCTTTGTTCTGACTTAACTTTTAATTCTTTTAATACATTTGTCACTTTATGGTTTTTTTCAGTTTATTGCACAGATGTAGCAAAATAATATTTTCAGCAGTATTACCTGTAAAATACATGACTGAATTAATGATAAAGTAGATACAGATATACCCCAAAGATAAGGTAGCTGAGGAGCTATTCTATTAAAAGTAGGTGAAATGATAGAGACTGGAGAGATTCAGCTTCTTAATTACTCACTTAATGATGTCTCTAGTAATCTAAGGTTGCACTGCACACAGCTGCTCCAGCTGCTGAGAGTTTAGTGTGAACGTGGTGCTCAAGGAATGCTGCTCAAATTTCGTGGACCATTAGACACGGGGGGCAGCAAGCAGCTGCAGGACCCTGTCTTTAGCAGAAGTGTGTACATGGCAATCTGTAAGAAAAGGTTATCTTTCCTGAAGGCAGTGATGATATTCCATGTAGGAGATCCAGCTGGCTTGTTAATGCAAGGACTGCAACAAAAGAAATAATTAAATTTAAAATTCCTGGAAACAATAATTTTCTGTGTCAGCTATATAACCTAAACGTATAATCCGAATTTCCAGCTCCCTCCGTTGTGCACACTTCTTTTCCAAAGTAATACTAGTTAGCAAGTCCCTGCATTGAGTGGGACCATTGCATTCCGATGGTCTCAAAGCCTGCTTTTATCCAGTGTCTGGTCTCTATATGTCCGTTTGGTTTCCCTCAAACTCATATATTTAATGGGGGAAAAAATACAAAAATAGAGAGCAGTCAACTTAAAGGAGAAATCTGTTTCATCTCTGTCTGTCCTGATTTCTCTATGGCAGGAATTGTTTCTGGCAATCAGCATATCCCTTACGATGCCAAGTGACAAAGGCCTTGTGTGTGAGATGAAATCATTAACAATTGCTTTATTAAAACTGTTAAAAAACAGGTCTGGAGAGGACTTGAAGAGGTAATTATAGTCTCTCCCAGGGCAGTTCAGCTGTAAATAAACATGGGTGAAAATTGGGTTAATCTTTTCCAGGGAGGGTAGTTCTATGACTTCCCTGGGCTATCTCTTCCCATGCCTCACTAGCTCTATCATTACAAAGATTTTTTTTTCTAAAATCTTACCTGACTACATTACTATGCTTTAAGCTCTTAATATTTGTTCTATCTACAGTGGACTCTAAGAACAGTTTATTCTCTTCCTCTTCCAGTTTCTCTTAATGTCATCCTGCCTCTATGTACTGAACAATGTAAATATTAGCTTTTGCACATATTAAATTGAATATTCCCTCTCTTATTTAACAAAATTATCAGAATGGTTTGAGCAAGACAGAATGGCCTATTCCATTTTCTGTAATGTCTATTTTTTAAAAAAAAAAGTTAAAATGGTGCTTCTTGAATTTCTGTTTTGAGAATTTTGTAGCCATTCATTTACCATCTACTAAAAAAATTGTTATAATTGCTGTTTGCACAAAGTGCAGTTTCAAAATTGGCACAGCTAATCCTTGGCTGTAGTTGTTGCTATAACTGCAATAAAATACTGCTTTTCTCTTTTCCCAGACAATATCACGATCTTAGCTTTTCTCATCATACTCCCTTTTCACAGCTCCCTGTCTCATCTCCGTTAGTGATAATCAAATAAAATAATTATTTGGCCGTAAGTATTAAGATACAAAAAATACTTCTTGCAAGGTGGCATAAATTCGTTCTTACCCAGTACTCTGAATATTTGTAGGCATTTTAGTTATTGCCCAATATGCTTTGAGCTCATAAAAAGCTTCTACTTTGTTCCAACTCGATCTGATTCATTCATAGTGACTCATTTTACTTAGCAATGTGTGTCCTAATGGAATAAATGTTTGTGTAAGAACCTTGTGTTTTGAAGAGGTTTAGCACTTCCACACAAGCCTGGAAGGTAATTTAACTCATTACATTTCTGCTATTTCACCTTGCCCAAGGCCAAAGCACCCTACTTTCTTGTCCATTTTATGTATTTTTAAGTGGATGTATAAAGCTATTTTGTTACAAGAATATCTCGGTCACTCTAATGTCTAGAGTGCCTGTGTTGTACCAAGGCAGAGAGAAGGACTAGCTCCAGTGGCTGGGCTGGCAACAATCCCAGTTTGTCTTCCATCACCTGAGGATAATGGGGTCATGTTTGATTCTGCTTAAGAGAAAGTCCTGTGTTCCCAAGATGTGCCTGTTTATCCCAGCACCTTGGATTCGAGTGATGCAAAAGAATCCTTTCTGCCAAATAGGTCTGATTAATTAGTGCCTACTTTAACCAGGCATGTAATGCTAAATTGAACTTTACACTCTGGGTCAGGCCCTATCTTCTTTCACACTGTGGAATTGCATAACAAAACCAAACATTTTCTGCCTTGAAAGTCTTCACTCTTTTCTCTTAGTTCAGAAGTAAGTCTTAGATAGAAATTTATTTGTACATCAGCTGCACCAAAGACTTTGTATTTAAGATGTTAAAATACCAAATTGTACAGTGCAATGATGATCATCTCTTCATAGGGTAGAATGGAAAGAATCTGCTTTTAGTTAAGCAGTGATAAGCATGCTCGCCTGCTTAGTACTGCTCTGCTGCTTCAGTCAGCAGAGATCTGTGTGGAAGGAGTTACAGTGTTTGATCTGATGACACTGTGAAGTGCTCTGGAGCAGAAGTGTGCAAGTCGTGTTTCCCGTACCACAGGCTGCAGCATCTCTGTGCTGTGCTGCTCTTTCACCCTAGGATGCAGGAGGGTTGGATGGCACTGAGTCAGTTGAAAGAGAGAAAGCTGAGTGCATTTGTGGCCTTGAAACTGGGACCCAGCAGTACAATGGTGCTTTTGGAGGTCCTGGTCTGGAGGGAGAAAAAGGTGCTTCCTGTACAACGCAGTGACTGGTCACAGCCAACACAGTTTCATGAGAGGAAAGTCCTGCTCATCAAACCTGATTTCCTTTTGTGACAAGGTAACCCAGCTGGTTGATCAAGGGGAGCCAGTTGATGTAATGAGATTTTTGGATTTCAGTAAAGCTTTCAATGCTGTCTCTCACAGTGTCCTTCTGCCCAAGATGTCCAGCTCACAGCTGGATAAACACATCCTGTAATGGGTGAACAGCTGGCTCACTGGTCAGGCACAAAGGGTTACAGTGAATGGGGTGACATCAGACTGGTGACCTGCCACTAGTGGGCTTCCACAGATTGCAGTAACAAGGGTTTAGGGTAAGAGGAGAGCACAAACCAAAAAAACCTTTTCTGAAGTGGCAAGGAAGAGACAGTACTGAGGCCAGTAAAGAAATAAAGCTGAGAATAAGAAACAGCACAGAACATACTCTCTGGGTTTGGCATTATCTGCTCTGAGGTCCGGGAGGACAGTCCCACACAGGAGATCAGACCATAAAGATTATAATGCAAAAGGAAAGGCATAAATTACTACATTGACAACACCATAAAAGCATTTTACAATAATTACCTTCTCACCCAAAATAATGGGAACCATGCTATGGTGTAAGATTGGAAGGTAGAGCGAATCAGAGAGAACTGATCAGCCTACAGAGCAAATGATAGCAACCCTAAAAAGAAAAAACCTAAACCCACAGCATATTTAAAAGCAATGCAGTAAAAGGTTCAAGGAGACACCCCTGTAAAACATAATTTAACTGCTGGACTTGGGTCAAGTGATAGTATGTTGCTAAAGAAAAGACTGAGCAGGAAGATGGCTACGTGGAACATTTCCATCATCAAAATAAGCTCTTTCTGTGACCCAAACCAGTCTGTGGAAGCACTTCCTTTGGATGGGATATTCTTCAGACAGAAACTTTCCTCGTGCTCTGTGTAGCCTGTATCTTCCACCATTTTAACTCAGCTTCTTCATCAGGCACAGTCCCCACAAACACCTTGTGGCTTTGCTCAGAGTACTGAGTTGTCTGGCCTGACACAATTGTTTTCATGGGCACATTTGGGCAAGGGAGAGCTGATACAAGAACAGTGGCTTCAGATGAGAAGATGGGTTTGAAAAGACTGTCATTCTCTTCAGGTCCACTGGGAGCTCTTCCTTTTGAAGTATTGGGAGTTAGCTTTGAACCCTGAGTTCAGCCTTTAAGTTAGCAGACAGGCTCTGACTTGCCTGCTTGGGGAAGGTGCATCATGTGTCTCATCAATTCGTTGGATGACGCTGCGGTGGAAGAGCAGATCACAGCTAGAAGTCACCTAGTCTGATATATACACAGCAGTTGAAGGCTCATGCTTAACATGTATGGTTATTCTGAAGAATTAGAATACAAATGTTTTAAATAAAAAATGCTTTCCCAAAATGAGGTTCTGTACTTTAAAACATCCAGAGAAGAGCTGCTGTCATATATTTTCTCGTGCTGGTGAACAGGGCTCATTATCCAGACCTCTCCAAAGGCACAGTGGCCTACATGACCACTGAGTAACTGTACATTTACTACTAAGATTATTCCTGAAACAGCATTTGTTGGATTCTTGACAAACATGGCTTCACAGAAGAGAAAGAATTTACAGAGTTGTTGTTACTAGTCAAATTCCATTACATGCTAAAACTAAAAATATAAGCTTTTTCAAACCGGCAAGAAACAAAGCAGGTTGCACCCTAGTAAGGACAAGTATACATCCCTAATTTAGAGCAAGAGGGTGGAAAGCATTACACAGTGAACCGTGGCCGACCACAGATACCCAGAAGGTGAAGGCTGAAGATGATCTTCAAACAGCCAAGCTTTATGCTGTTAAATGCTTTTTATAGATCAAAATTACCAGCTTAAATTAATCCATGCTTTATAGGCAGACAGTGTGAAAAATGCAGCTGGGACATAATAGGATCAGAGTAACCGAAGTCAGGGAGTAAATGAGTTGCACAAGCTGTCAGTAGAAGAGAAACCCTGCTGCGACCCTGCTCAGAGAGAATTGTGCTTGCTGGACCTCATGGGCACCGGGGCAGGTGTAGCTTTTGCAAGGCAGCCACAGCCCACATAAATACAGAGGCTGTGTCTGGGAAAAAGGAGTGGTTGGAAAGGAAGCCCATGTACTCAAACTTGCCATGTTTCCAAGCATACATTCTGTCATTACACAGGGCAACTAAATAAGAGATTGCATGAGAGAGTTAAGGGACTTGCCAGCTCCTGGAAACATAATTTCACGGCCAAGTATAACCAGAGGGCTACATTTCACAGTTTCTCCTGAAGATAAAGGGTGGAAAAGTTCAGACAGTTCAAAGAAACCAGGCAAGGATCACATATCATATAACGTATTTCCAGACCTTTTCAGGATCTTTTGACCAATGTTTGGGTTTGGGTCTTCCATATAATACAGATATTGCCATGAAGTCTCAGCTAGGAAATTAGTTTTAGATGTTAACAGCCAAACTGTTTCTAATTCTAATTGTTGCTTTTTGCTAAACAAAGTAATTTTAAACAGACCTCCTATGTAGCTTAATGTGGTTTTTAAGCAAGCTGCTCACAAAAACTTCGTTAGCCCCTTCTTGTTTATTCCACAAATCAAAATGTTACCTTTGAGACTAATTCACTGCCTGGAGTGCACTGCTCTGGTTTTTGATCAGAATAATAGAAAATGGTCTCATCAACTTCCTTTGCACTGCCCCCTGCACTGCAGTCACAAACAGGTCTGGCTTTAGCTGTGAGTTTCCTATAGCAAAGATTTACCATGGTAAAAAGCAAGTTGAACTATTTCTGAAGTTCACTCTGTCAAGCACATGTTATTCCTTCAAACCATTATTCACTTTGGAACATATTCAACACATCAAAAGAAATCCAGAGGCATTTGAAATATTTTCTAACTTACAAATAACTTGAGTTGGAAATTATAACTTGATCCAAAGCCCAGGAAAGTCTCTAAATTCAATAGTTATTGAACCAGATTCTTCAAGCATAACCTTTTCATCATCCACGATTCACACAAATTAGTGCCAGTGAAACTAAAAGGTGTTGCTGTTTTAACTGTGCCAGCATAAACTCGTATTTCCAGTCTTTCTTACCATGGATCTAGATACATCTTGGTAAAAGTACTTATGTTGTTAGCCCATATCCCAGTATTTCCTTATGATGCCTGTTGAAGTTATTCTGCTTTGTACCAGCATAAGACATATGACAGTTCTTGTACTAAAAGCTTTACAGCATAACTGCAGCTTTAAAAGGAGAGTCAAAGTTCTCACCAGAAGGTTTACTGAGTATAACTATATTAAGTATAATGAGTTAGCAAGACAGATGTTTGAGCAGACCTTCTCCTGAACAGAATCTTCAGTCCCGTTTGCCTAATGCTCTTGTAGTACTTAACAGCCAGCTCAAACATCCTTTCAACTGTCAAATAAATTCCCACAGACCAGATGAGAGCAGAACAAATCCAGCTCCAGCACACACACAGAGTATCTGCTAGTTTTCCTACAGTGTAATTAGTACCATGCAGCTTCTCTATGCAACAGGAGAGCTCTCTGCCCTAACCAAGGGAAGGGAAAAGCAAGCTCACACTGTGTGTTAGACCTTCTCAATTCCGAAAGATACTTAAATACATAATTTAAAACACAAGCGTGACCATTTCAACTCTAAGTTGACTGAAATGGTGTAGTAAGATGATGCTCTTCAGGTTTAGTTGCTACAAAACCTTCCATGAGGAGTAAGACATGACAGAAGCTTGGTTTACAGCCAGACACAAAAGCTTTAATGAAATAAAAACATGGAAGCAATATTTCTTTCACAAATATACAATATGAACCGATTTTTCTCAAAACCTTTTTAAAACTGCTCATTCTTGATTGAGAAAGAAATACCACAAAATCAACTCAAAACAGTTTTATTGGAAAAGAACATTGGACAGCAACTTAACTCCTAGCAATGCACATGTCAGTTTGTACCACTGAAGAACCTATTCCTTTGATAAGTATCTTATCTATAATGTAGACCTTGGTCAAAGCACTCCTCCAAGTTCCAATACTGCAAGATATGGAAGAACCTGCCCAGATGTTCTGCTGACTTTCCTGCTGTCTTCCTCTGGTAAAGATGGAAAGAGTACCAGCAGACGAATAATTACATTTATGAAAATAAGTTGGAACAAGAGTCTCAATAATTGTAAGCATCAAACTTTTTCACTCACCAAGTTTCATCATGCAAATGAACAAAGAAGGTAGGTAGGGAGCAGAAGAGAAATGAAGGGTGACAGCTGTTAATGTATTTGGATGTCACACACCAGTGGATGTTGTTAAAGAGCAGAATGGTGTCAACTCCCATTTTTGCAGCTATGGCACACCCCTTTATTCATGCAACACATGATACACAATTATCCTGCAGAGGTCACGGAAGTCAGCTATCCCTTTCATCTCATTCACATCAATTAGAAAAATATGCCAGGGTTCATTGAGATAGTTTTTTTTTTTTTAACTTTTTATAGCAGTTAAGGGACTGATCCTTGCCTCCAGAAGTTCATAGCCTACTATCATGTCCTCAGGGCAAGGGTGGGGGCTACAAACAGGAAGAAATATGCAGCTGTTCTGGTAAAAAAGTGAAAAAAATAGATACCTTTGGTGTATGTGCCAAGGAAAGGTTATTAAAGATACCCTGGAAGTCACTCTAGAGAGAAACAATAAGGGCAAAGAAAAAGGATGTTCATGGCCTGACTTGATTTTAAGGCAGCAATTTCAGCACCCACAATCAGCTGTTTGTAGGGTAGAAGCACCAATTGTGCTGGTTCTGGGACAGCTACCAGCTATTGTGCCCAAAAAATCCATCTGCAGCAACGGCATTAGCTGTGAGTGCATATTTCCCAACATGGTGACATTCCTTCTGCCCTCTGGCCTTTGTTTGGGCTTTAAACTTGGGACCAGTGCAAATCTATCTGCACCAATGCAACACACGGGAGCAGCTGGAAGCCGTGCAGCAGGAAAACTGTGACGTGTTTGCTGTGACAGAAGCGTGGTGGGATGGCTCACACAACTGAAGAGCTGCAGGGGATGGGTATAAACTCTTCAGAATGGATATGCAAGGAAGGAGAGAAGGTGGGGAAGCCCTGTACATTGGGGGCAGTTTTGATTGTCTGGAGTTTAATGATGGTACCAGTGGGATTGAATCTTTATGGTTAAGAACCTGGCAGATACCACATAAAAGCATTGCAATAGGAAAGTACATCATCCAAGGACATGCACAAGGGAAAAGAAAGAGAGAAAGGACAAGAGCATGAAGCATAAAATAAAGAGAGAAAAGGGGCCAGAATGAAGATCTCATCACCCACAGGCCCTGCAACAAGATTTGGCTGCTTGTAGTCTTGGTCACAGACTAGATCCATCAGGTGGAAGTCCTGAAGAAGTGGTGGAGAAAAATCTCTGGAGCACTCCATCTATTGGGTTTATATCCACTCAGGTTCAGGGGAGCTTGATGCAATAGTGTTGATCATGGGACACTTGGGAGCCCTTGACACCTTCTAAACCAGCACAGCTGCCCATCACATCAGCGCAGTTGAGTGGATTGTGGCCCATCAGCACAGACCAGCACCCTCAGGACACACTTTTCGGGGGAGGAAGGGGTACTCCACAACCCAGTGGTTTGTGCAGAGGAGGCCAATTCAGTGTGGTGAGAGGCAAAATCCATCTCCACAGGATCTGTCTCCTATCTCACTCACAGCCCCTCATTCTTTCACTCTCTGTCCTATCAGCTCAGAGGTTTAGCCATTACACTCCCAAAAGCTCTCCTCTATCTGAGCAAAGCGCCCTTACACACTCCACAGATGGGGGAAGGTTCTGAGCCATTATCACTCATTGGTTCAGTGTTTCACAACTCCCCATCCCTGAAGTATTTAAATGAAGTGTAGAGGTGGCACTTAGAGACGGTTTAGTGGTGGACTTAATGCTGGGTTAATGGTTGGACTCCATGTAAAAGGTCTTTTCCAACCTAAACAATTCTATTATTAGATTATTTTCTTTTTTTTTTTTTTTAGGAGTCCATCCTCAAATCCCCTCCTGTCCTGTGCTGGGCAGCTTTCCCTAGCTACTTCTCCAATATATGTATTTCTACATACACAGCAATATTCTGGATATACATAAGCAGTTAGAGGACTGCATGGGATCCAAGTATTTCTTTGGCATGTAAGTTGTAGTGTAATGTTCAAAACCATAAATACACATGTGCAGAAAAGTGAACAACTTTGGATCTATAAAGTTAACAAGTTCTTTTCAAGCTTCCTTCTTGTATTGCTAGACTTGACTGTAAAACAGAGTCCCTGAATGAAAACATGCTGCACTAGATCCTCCTGTGCCATTTTAGGTTATCACCTCATCAAGAGAGAAATCCTCTTAAAATTAAAAATAGCCCCCAGCTTCAAGACTAGGCAGCAAAATTATTCCCAATGAGATTAAAAAAAAAATCCATTCTTCAGCTGATTCATTGAAAGAGGCAAAGCACACTTTGCTTTCTTGGATGCATACCTATTCTTGTTTCCCTGAAACGCTTCATCTCCAGGAACTCCCCATTCTCCACTCCATCACTGCCTCATACACAGCTTATGGGAAGACAATGCAAAGCCGTAAGGAAAGAAACCCCACTTTTTTTTTTTCCCCCTGGCTTTACAGAGCCCTCTTAAAGGAACAACAAACCTAAGACAAGGTTGAAGTCTCCCTGATTGTCAGAAGGCACTGACCAGCTCTGCAGCAATCTGTGCTGGACTGCCTTAGCCCAGGTTTTCCCAAACAAGGCCACTTTCCCAGCTACTTGTCATTTGGAAATGAAATGCATTTCCTTTGTCCAGGTCAACTGTGATAGGGCGAGGGCTGATGGCTTTAATCTAAAGAGGGGACATTTAGATTAGGAATAAAAAATATTTTTTTTTACAATGAGGGAGGTGAACATGCCATCTTTAGAAGCTGAGGGTGCCCCATCCCTGGAAATATTCAAAGCCAGGCCAGAGGGGACTCTGAGCAGCCTGGTCTAGTGAAAGGTGACAGCAGGGTTGGACCGGCTGGTCTTTAAAGGTCCCTCCCAAGCCAACCCACCTGTGATTCTGGCTGCACATTCACACACCATAGGTCTGACACTGCCTGGAAGCTTCAGATCTGCCATTAACAGTCTGCACAACTGATTCACACATTCACAGTCAGCCCAAAATACTTCCCAAGTGCTAAATTTATTGCACATTTACAGTGAATCCAACACTTTCCAGAAGCTTCAGGCTCACTGCACAGGCTGAGCAGAGTAGAAGTGTAGCAGTTTCTGTCTGGAACACCCCAGCACACAGGGGATTGGGGTACCACAGCAGCCTTTGCTCAGCGGTTTAAATGAACACGGCGCGGCCGCTGCGTCACCAATGGTGCTGGGCCTGAGGGACACAAGGACACTAATGAAAAAAACACCCTGTTCCACAGTGTAATACGAAGCAAATCCAAAAAGGACTCCTCCCTCCACTCCTCTAGATGCTGTACAGGAAGGTACATCGACCCAAATCACTCACCACTTGCAGCTGCAGTTTGGCTTTGAGCAGCAAAGAATGGTAGAATCTGCTGAGTTGAAAGGGACCCAACAGGAACATCGAGTCCAACTCCTGGCTCTGCACAGAATCATCCCAAGAGTCACACCTTGTGCCAGAGAGTATCCAAATGCTTCTTGAACTCTGTCAGGCTTGGTGCTGTGACCTCTTCCCTGGGGACCCTGTTCTAGTGCCCAACCACTCTCCAGTGGAAGAACTTTTTCTTAATATCCACCCTAAACTTCTCCTGACACACCTTCACGTCATTAATCCATGAGTTAAAGTCCACTGACTTGCATCATGCTTCTGTTGGCATTCTGGCTGGCTTTCCAGGGGAAAGATTCTTGCTGGCTGGCATTATGTACAGTTGTTTAATTATAGGTGTTTCTTCTACTTGTTTATCAAGAATCTGATACTACCATTATAAAAACAATTATCTAAGGACTTCTGTATTAATATAATTGTCCTGTTAATATAATGTATATTATTGTAACTAGTGGCAATGGGACATCAGCAAACAATTGAAGTTTTGCTGGCATTTATTATCCACACAAGAAGTTCACCATACAAGATTAACTTTCTTCAATTACTAAAACTACCTCTCAGCTTTCCACTTCTGCAGTTACACAAAATCCATTTTGAAGGTGTACTCTTAAGAGTATCATGGTAAATGGAGCATGTTAGTGAAGCAGCTTACAATTTCAGTTTAAAAGAAATACAAATAAAGCAATAAGTTTCTTTGCACAACAGGGGCTGAAATTCCTAACATCTGGAAAATGAAAAGACTCAGTCATTAGGCTACAAAGTCTCAGCAATTACTGAGTCTATCTAGGTGTGCAATACTGTGCTGCATTTCTAAAGCTTCAGTGTAGTAGTTTATCAAACATGCTTTTCCCCCTCTCTGTATATAAAACAATATATTTCAGCAGTATATGGACTGATGATATCTCAATTATTTTCAAAAAGGTATGTTTCAATGTATCACTTGCAATAGTAAGTAGATTTTGAAGCTGTCTGGCAATTACTCTTCTTAAAGCCTTGGTTTTGTGAAAATTGATCAAAACTGGTGTAAAACTGAACTGTGACCCAAGATTGCGCTGCTTGTCCTGTAAGAAAATAATTTCCAATCTACATCATCTAAAGAAATGCCTTTCAGACTACCATGGTGTTTCATTTTTTTTCTCAGAATTTCTATTATTGGGGGGAAATAGAATACAGAGGCAAAAATGTTTTCATTGACTCCCACAAGTCTTTTATTAGACTCAAGAGGCAAAGAAAACATGTAACACCTGGAAGTCTGATGGTAAGAGGAAACAGGAATTATTTTTATCTATTTCCCCTCTACACCTCCACTACATTTCTCCAGCCCCTCATTAAGTCATATGTCATCTTGGGAAGATACTCTTTTTTCCTCCAAACTCCCTCTGACAATGCATTAATTCTCCAGCTCATTTCTGCCGCACGGTGTTTTTCTTTCACGTTTAACCTTTTTAGAGAAGGATTTCACCTTTTTGCCCAAAGTAATATGTTCACACACACACACCCCTTTGGTTTTTAATTCATCATTAAAATGATATTCTGTGCTTCAAACAGGTTAATCTCAAGTGTGCACCACAGACATTACCTCATCTGTGCAGCATATGCAGCTCAGTTCATGCAGTCTCCTTTATGTGACAATCTCTTCAAGATTGCAAATTATCATTTCTCTATCAGAAACATGAAAGCGTTTTTCACAATATGAAGAGAATCATGGCATATGAAGGCACCATCAAAACTTGCATTATCTTTAGAAGGCAATGAATGTGGGGTAAAAACATGAACATGTTCCTGTTCACATGGAGTCAACAGTGGTGTCATTTGGTTTTATAAGAAATTCAGATTTTTTTAAATGTATGCAGTTTATTTTTAGCTCTGTAAAATGTTAAAGGCTGCAAACTTTTCTATGTCCTAGCTATAGAGACTTCATTATACCAGAAGGGATAACAGCAATTAAAAAAAAAATTAGGCAGCCTATGCACACAGCAGTTATGCAGTTGTGCAAACTTAGCTGCTTTGTCCAATACTAGAACAGTCAAACTTGCATTGAAGTAACATTTTTAGTGCTTTTTGTGCATTTTGGCACAGATTATTTATGACCCAGGATAGCCAGAAAATGATTTCCATAAGCAGCTTGCTTTTCTTCTTTCTTTTCATCATTTTTCCTCTAAATGCTGAAGCTCACCATAACCCATATGTAGACTCCTTTACAAGTTCTGCTAGTGATATTTTCGTTACTGTATGTAATTTGTGGCCAGCTAAATTGCATGTATTTAGCTTTGATAATTTTAAGCATTTACCGTTCTAGCCTATTCATGTTGATAATATTCTACTGGATTTCCAAAAAGAGTAGAACAATTCCCTCGAAAACAAGTATTGTGTAGCCTGCCTAGAGCTGAATCTATTATCCTCTCCTGCATGTTATATTATTTAAAGGAAGCTACATAAAGGGTACATTTTCTTTCCTATCTTTGAGAAATAAAAACCCTGATACACTTGCAACACTCATACATTATTTAGTTATCTAGAAAACAGATACACACTAAATAAAAGTATTACCCACCCACATATATAATGTTACAAAATCTTCTGATTTAACCGGAGTTTACATTTAGAGTCCACATCTCCACTAACACCACTGTTGCATCTGGGCCATTATGTTTAATAGCCCTCAGTGGACCCACCCCTCCCTGAACCCTTTAATGCCTTTGGCCTCCACAAGTGTTGCATGTATTCTCATGCTTTTCTCTCACTGCAGCCCTAGGAGCCTGAATTAGCTGCACTGGCAGAAACATCCAGGAGGCCTGAATATTGTATTTAGAGGATTAAAGTGGTCAATACCCCAGAGCAGAGTAAAATATTCCTCCTCCTCCAACAAAAAATAAAATGGAAGGAAGAACTACCTCCAAAAAATTTTTAAAGAGATTTCTGCCTTTAGAATTTACTTTTTGATAAGTTTAAATATAAATTGGAAAAAAGTCTGCAGAAAAAAAAAACCCTGCATTTTCTCATCTCACTGATTCTACTTTTTCCTTCAAACTGTTTCCAAAAAATGCCAAAGACAACAAAGAACTGACCCTAAGGTTGGTTTCCATCAAATGTCTTCTATGATGCTTTTAAGTTTGACTAGATTTAGATAGCATATAATATACAGCACCAAACCTCAAGGAAAGAAAGATATTTCTACATTAAACACAGATAATGGCTATATTACTTATTAGGAGACACGAACTACATCCCTGATAGTAAAAGATAAATCACTCAGTATTTGCAGGGCTATGCATTAACAAAGTCAGTGGAAGGGTACAAAATATAAAACTGTTTAAATAATAAAATTAGCTGAGCAAAGAGACTGGCTATGTATAAGCCTTAAAACTCATTAATTCTCACATTTCACTGAGGACAAAGAGAGGTTGAGGGAGAGCAAGTACCAGGCTGTGGGGATGTTAAAGAAACACCTCTCCCAACAAATACCAGGGAATGAAAATAATATTGCACCACTACATTTCCAACATAAAACTGCTCTTGAACTCTCTATTCCTCAGCCTGAGAGAAGATGAATAACACGAGAATTTTCTGTCAAGCCTGTTCAGATGCACAGATACCATCTGCACAAACTCAGCAAACAGACACAACAGAAACATGCAAGTAATTGTAACCAAGACACAAATTCTGCACAGTATAAAATATTTATCATCGCCACAGGTGGTGTAACAGTTTGTTGTGCAGATGCTCACAAACCTGTCTATTAAACCAATGAAAGGAGCAGGTTTGCCAGCTTTACCTGGACTCAGAGCAGTGACTGAAACACAAAACCCTTAGGTAGAGTCCCCAGAATCTCCTTCCTTTGGGTGATTGTCCTTTGCCAATATTTTTGTAAAACAGACAGCTGTTTGTGGACACCGGTGCTACTAGAATGTTGATAAGATCTGAAAGGGATCTAAAACTTGTGGCTGTGAGTATTGCAACTGGATTTGGCATCAAAGTAATTCGTCTGTCTGTCCTTTTTCCAGAGCCTCAAACTTGCACAGTGCACAGTCCCACACCCAGAACAAAGTCAGGTATGCTGGGGAATACTTTGGAGCACCTACTTAAAAGCAGAAAGGCCAGATCTGATTGCAAAGACCCCAGAGTACTAAATCAACCAACAACCAGAGCTCCAGCCCAGACTCAAGTCTCCAGATGCTCTTCCTCTTTTCATTTCCTCTCTGAATTGCTCTCTAACATCTGTGTTTCCTTTTAAATACCATGCTACAATCCAAACCATTTGTAAAATACGTCAGTTTATACCAGATCAGAGTGCTACTAGATAAATACAGGGGTTGTGTGGAAGTATACACAGAAAATATGGCAGAGCAAATGTCCAGAATGAAGCATCTCCTATCCATGGTCCCTTCAGGCAGGGTCTCCCAGCTCTCATACACATCCACATCTCTAGTCACTTGATTGTTGCCGTTTCTTACTTTCCCACCTTCAGCAGTAAGGCAGCCCAGAGAGCAACACACGTGCTGAGGAAACAACATTTGTAAAAGCCATTCAGTTAGGCCATTTTCTTCAAATCAAGTCTCCTCACCTTCAAATTCATTCTCAGAGCAAATGAGTTTTCAATTGCATGTTTACATAGTGCTGAGCCCTCAGAAGGCAGAACTGACTAGAAAGACCACGACCAGGGGCTGTCTCCACCACGGAACCGCTTTAAAACCCAGACGGAGACACGAAAAGTCGTGGAGGAACGGCACAAAAGCCTGCTGTTCCTGCCTATAGCAATATCTGCTCCTACTTCCACCTCATTAATTGCTAGTTTTCCTGATTATAGAAACAGCTTTTTCTGCTGCTGAAATGTATGGCGCTGTGCCATTTGCATATGCAAACTGACAAAGGAACAATGAACCAGTTGCACAGTTCCTTAGAGAGCAACAATGTAGAGGATTTACGACATGTATAAGGCAACAGGCAGGGAGGGAGTATAGGGAGAGGGACGCACAAAACCGCTCGTGATGTTCTTTATAATGCTTTTCTGATAAATAATCTTTCAGGCAGTCTATTGAAATAAAGCATTTAACACTTCAGTGGATTTCTGACACTGGATTTGGGAAAATAATAGAATTAAAGATCTGTGCAACTTTGATTTGCCTCCAGATGCATATCTGTTTATCAGATTTTGATATATGGTCTTTGATTACATGCACACTGTTCAGCCACAAGGTCTTTATGTTATTCCATGCAGAGAAGACAGTGTTAATTTAACAAACAGAAGCCCAGCATTCTGTTTTCTTCCTGCTATTCCAAGTATAATCCAAGACGTTATTTGTACATGTTATTGAAACTCTAGCATCCTAAAGGAATTACTCATTTCCTTATGGATGTTAATCACTGTATCAAATTTATTATTTCTCTAATTATGTATTATTTTTCTCCTACATTAGATGTGAGACATCATTATTATTCCCATTTTATGGACCAGGGACTGCAGACAGATTAGGGAAAAAAATTTAATATTGTGATGCCTGTAACCTATTTTTGAAGCATTGGATATTATATAGGACTTCATAGATTCAAGGCACAGCTCTCATAATGCCAAGTCCACCTCTGAGTGTCTTGCATTCCCACAGGTCTTATTTCACAAACATGAAAACAGTGATTGCCTGGAAAAGATTTGTCTTAAATAATAATCTGCTGAGGAAAATGTAGAGCCCTGCAGCAGGGGCAAGGGTAGGCCACTGTTCTCCAGACCATCGTTTGGCTGCCTTAATCATTAAACAGTGGTTATAGCACCTCTATGGCAAATGAAGACATTTTACTGAAGGCAAAACCCCCAAGAAGCAGCAATTGTATCTGATGGATGGATGATGAACCACACAGCTCAGCACCTGGGCTGACACCCTTGGGTTCACCACAAACACCTCTGGCACTTGAGGTAAGAAAGCAGGTGGCAGCAGGAGCAGATTGTTCCATCTGCATGGACCAGCACCGGAAGGGAACACAAGACACAACTCACCAGAAAACGTCTCAGCTATTTCATGATTGCAAAAGAAAGGCAAGATTTAGAAACCACAGATCCCATCCCTGCTTTAATAATCAATCAGACTTCTGGTCTTTCTCCTTGGGATTGGCCCCTTTCTGCCCCATCATCCACTCTGCGTTTCAGGCCCACACGCAGCCCTTGTACTTACACCAAGCTTCTCAGCTCAAACTCTGCCTGGACAGCCCTGGTTCCCTTAAAAGTACAGAAAATGCCAAATTGTGCCTCCTTATTTTAAAGCACAGAAAAATGGCTCAGAAGTTATGGCTCATTTTGCCTGACATCAGTGGACAGCTGAACAGAAAACAGAAGGAGGCTGTGCCAGCACAGCTGGATCTCTTCCAGGTTGTCTGACTTGGAACCACACAACAGGTGATACTTTATATGATGATAATAAGGCACATATAGATTAAAAACTATCTTAATGAAGAATTTCAAAATGTAAGATGTCATTTAATGAGAAAATATCTGAAAGGGCATCTCCTGGGAGAACCTCCTGAGCGTAGTTCTCAGTATTTTTATCTATTCATCGATGGTCTACTCAATCTCAAGAGCTTGGTCAGTAGAGCTTGTGCATGACACTAAAACCAAGGTCTGCAGAAAGAAATGAACACATTATTCTTATCTGCTCTCACAAATAGACACAGCCCCACAGGAAATTTCAGTAAAGTCTAATGGAAATCAGAAATGCAAGGCATGCTGGAAGGACAGAAGAATACTTTGAAAATCAGTTTCTCAGAGGGAAGCTGAAAAGGCCATCCAGAACACAAGCCTGTGGCATAAGGTGCAAATGGAAATATTGAGTGAAAGGAATTGATTTTGCTACAGTACAATTCACTCCCAAGACCACTACTATGTGCAATCCAGATGCCCACTTTTTTAAATCTCTCAGCTTCCTTATAGACAGCTGTACAAAAGTGCTAAAAATTTGGAAAACAAGTCATAAAAGTGTGAGCCAAGGAACAACCTCATGCCTAAGTTGGGCTGGATAGCTGCTGCCCTTCCTGACCCTGGAACTAGTTTTCCACCCAACTCTTTTATGGACACTGGCCAGACCTGTAAGTTTTGTAGCCTCCCATGAAGCCAGCTATTATTTTCTTCAAGTATCAGATTTAAGCTTTCTGCTATTAAGTACAGGAGTCACAAAGGAAAGATTTCCCCATGGACACAGATGTATTAATTTGGCTTCTGATCTTAGGAAAAATACGGATGTCTTTTTTAACTTCGTTTCCTAAGGAAACCGAGACGCAAAGGCACCATGTGTCTCTGTATGTGTCTGATCCAGTTCTTGTCCAGATTCTCTGGCCAGCTTTAACCAAATTTAACAGGGAGGTACAGATTGCTTGGAGCTACCAAGTTCCTATACATCTTGAGAGGAACAGAAGTTCGGGTAGAAAAGGGGGACTAGCACCCTGCACAAGGAAAAGTGGAAGTACAGTGCCCCAAGGAAACAGTCACTAACTGAGACACCATGTGAATATTTACTCACAGCAAAGTGAGTAGGAACTCAGGATCAATCACAAAACACAAATCTGTAGGAAGTGCTGGAAGGGGTGAAGGCAGATGGGCAGAATTATTTGTTTTGGTTGCCCTCAGAAACAGCAGATCTTAGCCCCAGATGCTGACAGGTCAGAAGTCAAGGGAGGGGAAGAAAGCTGCCCCTCAGAGGTGTGCCTGGCACGACTGCTCCAGGACAGCCAGGGCAGAGCTGGGTCTGGCCAAGGTGGTGCTGCCACGTCAGAGGGGAGAAACCGTGGGGAAGGTTCATCTTCCCTGCAGCTGAGCCATGCTCCAGCCGCAGGAATCTCCCACCCGTATCTTCTCTGATCAGTTCCCTTTCATCACAGGAACCTGCTGAGCTGAAAAATGGATTATAACTAACTCCATGTATGAAAAGTACTCAGCAGATTCTTCTCCACTGGACTCCTTTCCTAATTCCACCTGTGAAAGTGGTTGGCAGGTTCTTCTCTGCTTGATTCCTTTACTAGCTAAAAATGCACCTAAATATAGGTGAAACCTCTACCAACTTAAGCGAATCCTTCTGCTGTTAAATACATGCAGAAGTACTAGATACATTTTTTATAACTAGGAGAATATATGGTCCAACTCACTGTACTGTTACAAAAAGTGTATTTTGGATAATGTTTAATAAACTTCCTTAATTAACTAGCTTAACTGTAGTAAAGTATCTCAATAAATCCTAATGCTCTATTTGACTGGCAATCTGCAAATAACACTGGTATCAGATAAAAACAAAACAAGAAACAACTAAAATCAATAATTACTAACTAGTCTATAATTATTATTAAATAATATTAATATTTTCATTGAAATTCTGTTTACTACTACAACAAATTCTTATAAACTGTTAGCAGTGCCTCCTGGAAGCTCAGAAAACACCATTTTCCCAATAATTTTTTCTTTTCCTCTGTTTTCACAAAGTTCACATAAGAGTAAGCAATCCTTATATTGTTTTTTAAATTTGTAGTAGTTTTCTCTTGTTTAACTGTCATTTTCCTAGACATAATTAAAAAAAAAAAAAGGCTGTATTTTTTGTTCTGATAGTTTGGGACAAATATTAGAGGGTGAAGTTTACAAAATCTAACACTATCTGAAGTGTACAGAAAGAGGAAGTGCTCAAGCAATATCAAACTCCTTATGTACCCAGCTATATTTCACAGAGATGACACACAGTGAAAAAACTATTTCCAGAGCATTTTATCAGTTCTAAGACCACAGAACAGTCACTTCACATATATATATTTGAGAGGATGCTTTATGTAAATAAAATAAATTGTTTTGCTTAGGCAGCTATGACATTTTCAGCTGGTAAAGAGCTTTGTATCTACAGGCAAAACCTTTTGGGTTTTAATTGTGGGAAAACAATTACTAAATCAATGAACTTTAACAGTACTATAATCTGACAGTATTTCTAAAATAGACCTATATCACAGCAAGAATATATTCCTTTAAATATCTTAGGTGGAAAAACCCTCCAGGGGAATAACTAGGACAAACATGTTTATGATTATTCAGCACTGTAGATTGCTGAACCGGTGATGTCAACTATACAAAGCATTTCTGCAGGGGAATAAAAGCCACAAGATACCGTTTGAATGGCCTTATCTATGTCTCCACACTGAAAGCAAATACCTCATCCTGCTGACCCAGAACAGGTGAGAGGGATCTGTGCCTCACGGCTGCATGTAAGAAAAATACACCAAAAGTAACCGTGAATTAATTCAGCTTCCAAACGAATATATTTCGAAGATAAAACAATTTATGTATTAGCCGAAATCATGCTGTTAACAAGAATTCTTTTATATTCAGTGCTTTTTAACATTTTTGAAAAGGTGAGGCATTCCCTAAGGCTATTCCCTTAAATTTTCAGGGTGTTTAGCGCATCCTCCTGAACCGGGTCCCTTTTGCTGCGGGCAGGAGCGAACGCTTTTTTTCAGGATGCCACGGGCCGGGTCCCCGATGTGACATGGGGCTTCTTGTCAGGCCTCGCTGGCCCCGGGCAGCCGCGCCGAGGATCTGCCTGGGCTCGGCATCCCTGTGCTGGCTCGGCATCACACCACGGCACCTGTACAGAGCCGGGGCTTGGCTTTCTGCCGCCCGCAGCCCCATCTCAGCTCGTCCTTAGGGAAGGCAAGTTAACAGCATCTAATTATCCCGGCCCTCTCGTAATGACACTGTGCCCCCTGCAGTTTCCATGGGATACGGTCCCTCTCCTGCCTTCCTCTCCTGAGCTGCGGGGCACGAGGCTTCCTTCCCAAAATCGCTTTTTTTTCGGCACAAAGAAAATCTGGGTTGAGGCTGGGTTAGCACAGCTAGCAAGGGCTGGATCCTGGCACGGAGGGCGCTGTGAGAGCTTGGGCAAAGAAGAGCTCTGCATCTCATTAACCGCCTTTCTTTGCTGCGAAGGTACTCGGCGGAAATTCTTCATCAGTGCAAAAATATATGTTCCGGAAAAGCGTCCTCTTTCCTCTGGAAGCTCACCCTCACATCCTTCTCCGTTACCAAGCAGGCCAGAGACATCTGAGTGCCATTTCCATGCTGTCAGAGCCAGCACCACTCCTCCGGCTCCCCTCGGGCTGGGATGCTGCCCCCGGGGCAAAGCTCAGGCTGAGGGCAAGGGCACTTATTCCTGCATGGTGGGCTTTCCAACCAAAGCTCCTAATTAATAACTGCAAATTCACAGGTGGTATGTTACTGGCCCCGTGAGTACCATCCCAAATCATTTTCCTGCACACGGTTCAGCACAAGTTCACAGAGATCCTGCATTATTAATATTGCAAACGATGTTATTAACACTGTTGCAAATAATATACAAAACAATTAAATATACAGCAGATGTTAACTCTGCAGAATTACTGAGAACTAACAATAACAGAAGCTTCACTGACTACCCCTGTTTCTAAAGGCCTATGATTTAACCTAAAACTTCCCTTCTAAACAAACTATGGTTTCTATTACATAAATAAAAAACGCTTCTCTGGCTCAAGCCCAGGCAGCATGTTGACCCATTTACACCATCTTGGTTTCCTGCTCATAGGTGGTAATTATCACATCTGTGTTTGTTTCTAAAATTGGAACTTAAAACACAACTCAGTTTACCTCAAACACGGGTCTGCAGGCTCGAGGAAAGAGTTTTCTGTAATACTTAGGATTCACCAAATCTGCACTGACCTGGGCTGAATTTAAGGAGGCAAAGGAATGCAAATTTTTTTGCCCCATGGGAAATGCTAGCACTCGTGAGTCACAGGGAAATTCCCATTGACTTCAACAGGGCCAGAACAGGGTCACCTCTGCCACTGTAAACCACTTCAGCAAGTAAAATTTTTGGAGGAGGCAAGTAAAAGGCCACAGACTGAAAAATATCACAGTGTAACATTATTTTCAGATTTACAGAGCAGCTGACATGTCTGGTGACTTTCAAAGGGCCTTTTCATTTTTAAATATTAAGCTGCCCAATACAACAACAAAGAGTGAAGCACCCAGTTCTTCACTCCCATGTGGCTGCCTTAAGATGGGAGCTGCTGTAGCTGTGTTCCAGTGGGGACTCTCCAGCCTCTCACTCTGCCACCAGTTTCTTTGTGGGGCTTTCTCTGACCTTCCCACCTTGCCAGCTCATTTTGTTAGAAATACTAATATATTTGCACTACATCACTGTGAGGCAAGGTGGCATTATTCTCTTAGTTGTATATGCAAGACATAAAATGAAAGAAAAAAAATCAAAGCTGAAATGTCAGGTCTCTTGAACGGTTTTCTTTAGGGAGCAATAAGGGCTGGCTGCTCCCTTGGGGCCAGCAGGGCAGGGGCAGGGACTGACAGCCACAGATTGGGCTGGCATGGGGCCCTGGGCCATGGGCAGGGTCAGGGATGCCCCAGGGGAGGCTGGGCAGGCACAGTGAGACGTGTCAGTGCCTTGAGTTTTGGATCTCCAAACTGGAAACCCTCGGAGCTGATAGGAACCTTGTGATATGTTCATTTTTGTAGTACTTCATGGATTCACAGCAGAGCTCTCAGCAACTTAAACAGAAGCTTTTCCCAAGTCAGGTCCCCTTCAGGTCAGGTCTCGACTGCTCTTTGAGGATCAGAACTAAGCACAGCACAGAACAGCCACGTCAGAAAATTTTGTGGCAGGGTCCAGCCTAGGTGACAGATGAACTGTCACATCTGAGGCAAAGCTGCTGCCTGTGGGGTTTCCCCTCAGGAAAAGCATTGCCTGCTCCTGCTGCCTGCCCAGCACTGCAGCCCGTGCCAGGGAAGGACAAAAACACAATCTGGACTCACTCACAGGGCAGGAGGCATCTTCTGCATTAAATGAGAGAGTCTTGCAGCAAAGATAAGGTAAAATCTCAAAATCTAAATGGACCAAAAGCCCTTTATAGTAAGGCCACATTAATTTGCAGGGAAGAGCTTCATCCTGTTATTTTCTACTTTTGAGTTCTCTCACTTTTTCTTTTGATGGTATTCTATTCTGTACATTTCTTACGCAGGAAAAAACTTCCACTGAGAACACTACCCATCACAAAAAGTAAACTTTTCACTGAATATAATTCCATCTATCCTGCACTCTATCACATGGCTTGGGATTTAGAAGCTGCAAATGAGCCCTGTGTGACCTGTGCTAATGAAGGCCCAGTGTAGGGATGTGCCTAGGAAAGGGAGGTGCACGATTTCCCAGTAGAATTCTGAGTTATCAGAATTGGGAGGGGGAAATAAAAAATAGCCATAACAATTCTTCAGTCTTCATCACTCACAGCCACACAAACAGCTCTGCAAGTCCAACACAGCAGGCAGCACAAGGACAGGAATGAAGAAACTGGAGATAAGAGCTCCTTACACAGCCTTGCCACCAAACGTGAGATCACAACTAGAGCCAGCAGCATCTCCTGTCTGGGCAGAAACACATTGTGCTCACGCAGCTTTTGTACTTAGTGCTGTGCTAGATCGTTTCCTGAGCACCAATTTAAAAACTTGGGGTTTTAAGCAGTTTTCTGAAAGCTTGATGCCATGTTTCCATACAAACTATTAGTTCTCACCCTTTCAGCTTGGAAGGCAGGATTTAAGACTCACAGACAGCACTAGCAGGCCACGTGTAAGTGGACAACTCCAGCATCTGGCATAAAGGCTGCTTATGTATTTTGTATGAGGATTACTGCATGAAGTGCATAAATCTCACAGGGGACAGAGACCCAGGCACCCTTCATCCTGGCAGAAGGTCCTCAGCATGGACTTTGGGCTCCCTTCTTGTTGTCTGTCTTGCTGGCCCAACAAACCTGGTGTTCCTTTCGGCACAGCACTCCACAGAATCTACATCTACACAGAACGATGCATGTCCTTGGTCAGGAATAGTGTCCTCAGCTACCACTGCACCCGGGAGAAAGACAAAGCTTATCTCATGATCCTGAAGAAGGCCCCAGACCCCAGGTGCCCTCGGAAGAGCTGCAGGCTGCAGGAGTAGCTCTACCCATTGTTCAGAGGGCTAGTTGAGTGAGAGGCATGGCTGGAACACTATCTGCACACCCTGGGGCTGCCCTGTGCCCTCCAGTAGCCTCATCTCTGGCTCAGCGACACGGTGCCGGGCCACTCTAGGGATCTGTGTTGGAGACCGACTCATTCTCTCACTCCCAAAAGACGATGGGAACAGACAGGAGTCAGGGCAGCACCTGCAGACGGCAGCCCCTCCACCGCACTGGAAGCTGGTTCAACACCCAGCTGGGGAACTGGCACTCCCCCAGCCCGTCCTGCCCGGCTCGGAGACCCCACCCCAGGCCCCTCCGGCCCCCGAACAAAGGGCCGGGGAGAGCAGGGGCAGCGGGTCGGTTCTCCGAAGGGGGATTTCGCCGTGGCCGCGGGGGACGCGAGGCCGGTGCCGGAATGGGGAAGCAGCCACGGGTGCCGGTGCGGAGCATCGCCCCCGCATCGCCCCCGCATCGCCCCCGTGCGGACGGCGCTGCCGCGGCCGGCAGCCCCCGCGGGGCTCCCCGAGGGCTGCTCCGCTCCGCCCGGACCCCTTCCTGGAGCCGAGCCGCTCCCCGGGAGCGGGGACGGCTTCTCCCGGCCGTGGGGGTTCCCGAGCAGCGGCACAGCATATGGTTTACATGTTGCACTACTGCATACAAGGACTAACATTCAGCCCAGGGATTCACTTGACATAAAAAAAAGCCCTAATTACAATAATTTAGAGGTGCCTGAATGACAGCAGGCTCAATTTTTGGTTGAATTTGCAATTAAGGGGAGATAATTATGCCTCGCACTAGCGCAGAGTATTAATATTTATGGTAGGAGCCAGAGGCTCCTGTGGCTGAGAGGATGCGGCGGAGCAAAGGTTGAAGCCCCGCGGTACCGGCGAAGGGAAAGTTCGGAGCCCCATAAACTAGGGAGGCGGCGGCTGCCTCCATCGCGCCGATGGAATCCAGACCCCGCCAGAACAGGCAAAGATTTATACACATCCTTTTCTATATATTTATATCGCCCGAGATACGTATACTTCCTCTATAAAGCTTTTATCTTTCAGGCACCTCCTTCACCTACTTCGGTTTTACTCCCGACTATCGATCCCGGGGGCTTTCCATGCCTCATTAACAGATTGGTGACTAAATGAGTAGAATTAATTTTTAAAACCCTTTAATTTACTTTATTAATTACACACATGCGCCCTCGCCTACCCTGTGTGTCCGGCTCACTCGGCACTCAGTGTGTCGGGGAGCCGGTCACGCCAGGGTGAGAGGGGATTAAATGGGCAAAGAAAGGCGTCTGAAACCTCCCCAGCGCGCCTCTTGTGTCCCAGCGCCAGGCATTGGCCGCCCCCCCGCCCCCGCCGCCGGCTCGCCAGGGACCGGGCATCGCCCGCCAGCGCCTTTTAAAGACACTTTACCATTCATTTAGCGGCGCCTTCGCCGGTGCCGGGCTCAGCACAACAAAGGCGAGAGCCTGGCGCGGGGGCGGGGGCGCTTCTCCGGCAATTTCGGCCGCCTGATTTCGGGGAGAGAAAAAGGAGAAGGCTGTTAAAATTAGCGGGAGCGCCCTGAGGCTCCCTCCCCCTTCCCGCAAGCCGGCGGCTCCGGGAGGGCGGCGGGTGCCGGGCGCGGAGCGGTGCCGCGGCGGCGGAGCGGCGGCCCCGGGGCGGCC
>VXAX01001842.1:0-52654 GCA_013399835.1 Leptocoma aspasia
CTGGTGGCATCTTCCCATTGCCACGACCTTGCAATGAGGCTGATGCTGGCAAACAAACGGCGCGTTCCGAGCAGCCCCGTCCCGTCCGTGCCTGTACACAGCCCCCGGCCGGCGACAGTCCTGGCCCTGGCTGGCGGGAGAAGAGCTCTGGGCCAGCTCTGTCCTTGTGCCAGCACCAGCTCCCGGTGCGAGCCGGGCCGGGCTGGGAGCGCTGAGGGTAATTAGGCAATTAGCGCGCTAATTGGCTGCTGTCTCCTTCCTCCTCGGCCCATAAACAGAGCCCCGCTGGAGCGCCGGAGGACAGGATGTCGCTTCCAGCGGTGACATCCGAAGGCGAGCGAGGGCTGCGGGAACGAGCTGGAAAATGTGACCGTGGAACCCGAGCGCGGCTCCCTCCGGAGCAGCCCCAGGCTCCTTTCCCTCCCTTCAGGGCTTTGTGGCCGCCCTTTTCCTCTTTTTTTTTTTTTCTTTTAATTTTTTTTATTTTTTTGGGATGTGTCCTGCCAACAAGGGTTTTGCCGGCTCTGTCCTGGCTGTCGCCAAAACACCACCCTTGGGTTGCGCTCATCGCCGCTCCTGTCCCCTCCCCTCCCTGTCCTTTCTGTCCCGTCCAAGTGCCACAAACCCCGTTCTGTCACCTCGGTCGGAGCAGGGAAGGTCATTTCCTTTTGGGATTTCTTCCCGTCCCTTCGCTCGGATTTATTTATAATTTATCGGCCGTTTATGGCTCTCAGCGAGGAGCCGCACCGCCCCTGGAGCGGGATGAGGTGTCTCGCCGCGCTCCAGCAGAGGCAGGGAGAGGTTTTATTTTTTGGGATGGCCTCACGGGAGCCGCTGGATCCCGGCGCAGGTCCCTCGGACTCCGTGTTCTTTCCACTCCGAGGCTCACGTTACTCCCTCGGTTTTAACTCGAGCTGAACTCTTGGAAAGTTTCTTTTTAAAGGTTGCGTGTGAGAGCACAGAAAAGGTGTGTGTGTGTGAATGCATCCAGGGGTTTTATTTCCCCCCCCCGCCCCGTTTAGTCTTTTTTTTTTCTTTTTTTTTTTTTTTTCCCCCGCTTCTGAAAGCAAAAGGGAATTTTGGCTCCTGCAAAATGAAATGGGATTCTGGAGTGGCCTTGTGTTCCTCTTAAAATGTGTATTTAACCTGAAAATCTCCAGGCTCAGGCCGTTCCGAGGTAGAGCTGGGCTGAAATCTTGCAGTGTCCTCAAATAACATTTGCAGGAATTATTGGAAGGAGAGAAATGGGAGAAAGGGATGGATTTCCAGGTGGTTTCTTGGCGTTGTTTTTCTCCAGAAGATTTCAGGAGCCCTGGTGGATCCTGTGCTCTGGAATTAAAACGTGGAAGGTGCCTTGGAATAGAATAGAATTGAATAAAACGGAATATTCTAAAAGGGAAAAATCCAGGGAGAGCTCAGAATCCCTGAAGGGGCTCCAGGAGAGCTGGAGAGGGACTGGGGACAAGGCCTGGAGGGACAGGACACAGGGAATGGCTTCCCAGTGGGAAAGGGGAGATTGGGCTGGGATCTTGGCAAGGAATTCCTGGCTGGGAGGGTGGGGAGGGGCTGGGCTGGAATTCCCAGAGCAGCTGTGGCTGCCCCTGGATCCCTGGCAGTGCCCAAGGCCAGGCTGGACACTGGGGCTGGGAGCACCTGGGACAGTGGGAGCTGTCCCTGCCCATGGATGGGGTGGGAATGGGATGATCCTTAAGGTTCCTTCCCACCCAAACCATTCCATGGAGGATTCACTCCCCCCAGTTTTAGACTCCTGGGGTGAAAGGAGCCTGGAATTCTCCGTGCATCCAAGTCCCTGATGACGTCTTGAGAAAAACTGGCTGAAACCCTAAAATAAATCCTAGTAAATCTTCCAAAGTGTTGGGGTAATAATTCAGAGTACCTGGATGGCCTCGGTGTTTGATCTGGACTTTTAAAAATGATAAACTGTGACAGCAAACAGGATGTAAAGTGCTGGAATAGCAAATGGATTTCTGGCAAATATTCATTTTCAAGGTCTCCCTCTGCACTTGGAATGAAGGATTTTGACTTTATCCCAGGCTGCAAATGAAAATTTCCCTTTACAAGAGATGATCACACCAAAATCCTGACTTGGAGCACCTTCCTGATTATTTATTTAACAGGTGAGTGGGACTTTTGATGTGATAAAACACAGATGATGAAGGTTTGCAGGGAAAAATGTGGGAAAGGGAGGGTCAGGGAAGCTTGGAGGCTGTGGCAGAAGTCTCGGTGGGGTTTTTTTGGGAATAATCTGCAGTGGAGAGACCCAAATTTAGGGAATGAAGGGTGGGTTAGGCTACAACATCCCTGTGAGGCTTCACATTTGCTCCTGGGGGTGGTTTCACAGGAGGTTGCTGAGGTTTTCATGGAATCAGCCTCGTGAAAATATGGAATGAGTTGGAAGGGACCTTAGAAATCCCCTTCTGCCCCTGCCACGGGCAGGGATGCCACTGATTATCCTTATGAAAACCAGGAATTGGTCCTTCCATGTCGGCTTGAGCTTCCCAGAGCCCGGGAAGATCCAAGAGGCTGCAGGGCAAGGTCCTCGCGGTAGAGACCTTGGATGGAAAGGTCTCAGCCAGGGTGGAATTCCCAAACAGCTTCCCAAAGGGAAGGCGATGTGAAATTCCGTTAAGGTAAAGAGTCCTGGAATATCCTGAGTGGGAAAGGACCCACAAGGATCATGGATCCATCTCCTTCCCTGCTCAGGATGATCCCAACAATCCCACCCTGTCCCTGGCGGCGTTGTCCAAACGCTCCTGGAGCTCTGGCAGCCTTGGGAATGTGCCCGTTCCCTGGAAAGGTGTTCCAGTGCCCAATCTGGATGAGGAATCTTTTCCTGATATCCAAGCTCACCCTCCCTGGAGCAGCTCCAGCCATTCCCTGGATCCCGTCACAGGGAATGGAGATGCGAGCTGCAGATCCCAGCGGATCTCCCTCAGGCCCCCCTTCTCCAGCTGAACATTCCATGTGCCCTCACCCACCCCTCCAGACCCTTCCCCATCCTCGTGTCCCTCCTGTGGAAGTTCTCCAAGAGTTTTGGACCTTTCTTGGATCGTGGTGTCCAAAGCTGCCCCAGAGCAGAGCAGGACAATCCCGTCCTTCCTCCGCATCCTTGAAATCCCCAATAATCCCGAGGGCTTCAAACCTGAACGTTCTCTGAGAATTCCAGGCAGCAATTTAAACCATCCACTCACACTGAGAAGATTCCCTTTGATTAGTCAAAGATTCCCTTTGATTAGTGAAAAATTCCCTTTTAATAGTTGAAAATTCCATTTTAACTGTCAAAAATTCCCTTTCAATAGTCAAAAATTCCCTTTTAATAATCAAACCCCAGCATCCAAAGGACCTTCCTGGCATCCTCCAGTTCACGTTACAGTTCCATGTCCTCCTCCAGCACGGGGCAAAGTCAATGGATGTCTTCCTTTCCGGTGCTGGAAGCTGGATCAGGCTTTTCCATGCTTTTTTTCCCCCGTTATAAATATAGATGGGATATATATTTATGTACATTTGTCCTGAGGTGTCGGGTTGGAGCGTTTGTTATGGAATGAGAGCTCCTTTTCCAGGGTAAGGAGCAGTTTTCTCTGGCATGGGAGCTGTGTTTAGTCTACATTCCCAGATCCCTTTTCCTTGAGCAATATTTCCCCAATTCCGGCTCCGCGGGTTCGCTTGGCTCGGGAGGGAAAGGCGGTTTTTGGGACGTGCTTGGAGGGGGGATTGCAGGGAATGACCCCAAACAACTGGGATGTGCTCCTTGGGTGTCCCTGAAATGCAGGAGCGCCTCTGGTGTCCCGCTGTACGGAATTCCTGCCTCTGGGCACGGCCAGGAGTGTGCGCGGAGGGAAAGGGAATATCCCGGGATCTGTGAGCATCGGCCCAGGTGGGCACTTGGATCAGGAATGGTGGCCAGCAGGGATTGTCCCTCTGTGCCTCCGGGCACTGCTGAGGCCACACCTAGAGCGTTGTGTCCAGTTCTGGGACACTCAATGCAGGACATGGCAGGCTGGAGCATGTCCCAGGAGCTGGGAAAGGGCTGGAGAATTCCTGAGGGAGCTGGGAAGGGGCTGGAGANCGGGCTCTGCTCCCAGGGAACAGGGACAGGAGGAGAGGGAACGGCCCCAGGAGACGCTCAGGGTGGACACCAGCAGGAATTTCCTCATGGAAAGGGTGCTCAGGAATTGGAAGTGCCCAGGGAGGTTTGGAGTCCCCATCCCTGGATGTGTCCAAGGAATTCCTGGATGTGGCACTCAGTGCCAAGGTGGGGATGGGGCACAGCTTGGACTGGATGATCCTGGAGGGATTTTCCAACCTCAGTGATCCTGGGATTCTGTGTGTTTGGAGTTTGGACCAGATAATCCCTTTCCAGCACAAATTATCCCATGAAAGGTTGGAAAAAATAGGGGGGGTAGAGACGGAAACCTTTCCTGGCTAAACCTTAGGCTGGGTCTAGGAGTTGGCTGGGAGGTCCTGGCTTGGTGGAGCACCAGGACTATTCCGTAGCCCCCAGGTAAATCCAGGTGGGATGTGTGTCCCACACAATTCCTGTGTGGAAGAAGCATTTTTCCACATAAATGCACATTTGTGTTGGGTTAAGACCTGATCCCAGGAAAAGAGTGGATTTTATCCACACAAAGTTGGGGATGGCTCAGAACCCAGCAGGAGAGATGGGAAAGGGGAGCAGTTCCCAAATAAACTCAGCTTTGGAGGAATCATTGGATAACTCGGAGCGGAAGGGACCTGCAGTGGTCACCTTGTTTGCCCAGGAAGGGACAATCCATCTGAAGTGGGATCTTCTCTCCCGGTGCTGTGGCCTGGAAAGCACTTGGGAAGGAGGGAAAAAAAGTTGGAAAAGTGAGGGATTGGGAAGCACAGCTGGCAGCGCTGTGGGTTAAGCCTGGCTCGCTCCAAGGGCTGGGCTTTGACCACAAAGCCTCATCCCAGTCCCAGGGGAGGATGTCGTGGGTGTCCTGGGCTCCCATCACGTCATGGGGCCGGACACTCCGGCGTTTCCCGTTCCAGAGCTCCGCCTCTGGCTGAGCCAGAGCTTCTCCTGCCGGAGTTTATTTAAACCCAGGAGCACCAGAATGGCTTTTGCAGGGGCCTCATTAAGCCATTATTGAGTCTATTAATAAAGCAGAACATTTCCTCTGCTGGACGTTCATCCCTGGGTGGATGCACTCCATGGGGCGGGAAAGGGGCCTCTGGACAAATCTGGAGCGGGGAAATCGATGGATCAGGTTACTCCTAGAAAATTAACCAGTGTTTGTCCATGGAAAAGCAGGAAAAATGGATCCAGAGAGCCCCCAGAGCCGTCCTGCTGTTCCAGATGGGCGAGGCTGATTTATAGGGGAGGCCCTTGGGATCAATGAATTAAGGATTACAGGATTTGGAATGTTGGAATTGTCTGAGCCACCCCTGGAGTCTCAGCAAGAGCCATTATCAGGTACTGCTGATAAGGCCCTGGAGACCCCCGGGGGAAATTAATTAATGTCTTTGTCCCACTCGTCCCCAAAATTCCCCATCTCCTGTGGATCATCCCCAAAATTCCCCATCTCCAATGGATCATTGTCACATCCCTAAAACTCCCCATCTCCAATGGATCATTGTCCCGTTCCCAAAATTCCCCATGTCCCGTGGGTCATTGTCCCATCCCTAAAACTCCCCATCTCCAATGGATCATTGTCCCATTCCCAAAATTCCCCATCTCCCGTGGATCATGGTCCCGTTCCCAAAATTCCTCATCTCCTATGGATCATCCCCAAAATTCTCCATCTCCTGTGGATCATTGTCCCACCCCCAAATTTCCCCATCTCCCATGGATCATTGTCCCGTTCCCAAAATTCCCCATCTCCCGTGGGTCGTTGTCCCTTCCTGGGCAGCGGATGGGGTGAGGTGACCCCTGCAGGTCCCTTCCACTCCGAGTCATCCCGTGGTTCTCTCCAAACGGAGTTTATCTGGGAACTGCTCCCCTTTTCCGTCTCTCCTGCTGGGTTCTGAGCCATCCCTGACTTTGTGTGGATGAGCTCCACAGGCTGTTTTCCCGGGATCAGGGATGGATCTGGTTTAGCCTTTTACCTGTGTTGTGCTTTGCCGTGGGAATTCTGCAGGAGCTTCCCAGACAAACTTCCCATCTCGAAGAAATCAGGAGAATCCGTCGCTTCCCTGCTTCATCCCCCTCACTGTTTGTTCCACTTGGAATTTGTTGGATTCCCAGGCATTCATTCCTGCTCTGCCTTTCACCACCGGGATAAGGATTCCTGCAGGATCCGGATTTCACTTCCTGGGGAAGAGTTTGCGGGATGGGATCAAGCCAGATCCCGGTTTTTGATAAACTGAGCAAAAATTATTGAGCTGCCTCAGGAATAATTTCTCCGTGCTTTCCTAAAAATCGTTCCTTAACTCATCTCCCTTTTAAAAATCTGGGGCGCAAACTCTGCCCAGATTTCCCTCATCCATCCTGGCAGGGGGAAACATCACCGGGGAGGATCCATCTCCCTCCAACATCCGCCTTTGGAGATCCCATTCCATTTTTCCTTCTCCCAGCTTTGTGACGTCACCCATCCTCAGGTAACTTTTGGATCTGGAATCTTTGGAGAAGCCGTTTTGTGGGAGATGTTGGGGCTGCCCCATCCCTGGGAGTGCCCAAAGCCGGGTTGGATGGGGCTTGGAGCAATCTGGGATAGTGGGATGTGTCCCATGGCAGGGGGTGGGATAGGCTGGGCTTTAAGGTCCCTTCCAATCCAAGACATTCCATGTTCCATGTGTCCAACACCTCTGTTTTGTCAGGAGAGCTGTGAGAATTCAGATTGCAGCCTGGGATAGTGGGAGGTGTCTCTGCCTATGGAAGGGGTGGGAATGGGGTGGGATTTAAGGTCCTTCCCAACCAAACCCATTCCAGGATTCTGGAGCCAGGCTGGGAGAGCTGGGAATGTTCCCCTGGAGAAGGGAAGGTTCCAGGCAGAGCTCAGAGCCCCTTGCAGGGCCTGAAGGGGCTCCAGGAGAGCTGGAGAGGGACTGGGGACAAGGCCTGGAGGGACAGGACACAGGGAATGGCTTCCCAGTGGGAAAGGGGAGATTGGGCTGGGATCTTGGCAAGGAATTCCTGGCTGGGAGGGTGGGGAGGGGCTGGGCTGGAATTCCCAGAGCAGCTGTGGCTGCCCCTGGATCCCTGGCAGTGCCCAAGGCCAGGCTGGACACTGGGGCTGGGAGCACCTGGGACAGTGGGAGGTGTCCCTGCCCATGGGATGGGGTGGGATGGAATCTTTAAGGTCCTTTATAACCCAAACCATTCCATGATTCCATGAAGTCATCCCCAAATCTGAGGTGTTTGCAGGATCTGGTCCTTCTCTGGGTGGCCCAATCCCACTTTCCCCATGCAGGGATGAGCTTGGGGAATTAGGGAACATTCCAGCCCACTTCCAGCCAGGGTTTCCAGACCCTCTGTGTACCCTCCAATGTTCTGTGCAGAGACTTCCAGGGGTGCTCCAGCATTCTGCAGGGATGACATTCCATCGGGAATGTCAGCAGCGGGCAGGGAATACAGCTCCCAAAAACGCCCTTTGGGATGTTCCTGCTCCAGGTGTGAGGATCCTGCTGGCAAAATTCCTGCAGGTCCCTCTAGAGCAGTGGTTGTACATTGGTTGCTCCACAGGAATTGTGGAATCATGGAATTGTTTGGATTGGAGGGACCTTAAAGCTCATCCGGTTCCACCCAGGGACACCTCCCACTGTCCCAGGCTGCTCCAAGCCCCAGTGTCCAGCCTGGCCTTGGGCACTGCCAGGGATCCAGGGGCAGCCACAGCTGCTCTGGGAATTCCCTTCCAAGGCCTCCCCACCCTCCAGTGCTGATAAATCCCAGGATAGTGACCGAGGGGAATTTCTGTGTCTGCTGTGGGAATGTTTGTGCCAGGCTGAGGGTCCTGGTGTCGGGCGCTGGGGCAGGGAGAGGAGCCCAACCCTGGATCAGGATCCCCCCATCCCACACTCCTTTGTTTTTTTTTTTTGTGGGAGAGACCTTCCCAAGGGATCCATGTGATGATGGGGATGGGGAGAGGAATTATTTAGTGTCGCAGTCGAGCTAGAGAGCGAGACAGAAACTCACCAGCCAACCGTGACAATACGAAGAGAGAAGTTTATTTTGAACACAGACTTTTATAACACTGATAGTTGCCATTAGCTGATTGGTCTTATGGTAATTTATCTGACTCCATTGGTGGCTTCAGCCAATGAAATTCCAAGGACACTGTCTCTAAACTTAGCTATTATTTACATTTCTTCTTCAGAGACTCACTTATTATCTCTAAAATTTCTCTCTGGCTGTTTGAATACAGCCATAATTTAGGATGTTTCCCCTTGGGATGAATTTCGTTGCTGCTGCAAATCCAAGCGCAAAGGAGCAGGAGCTGCCCGGCCCCATCCCGCTGGGATGTGGGAGGGAGCCGAGGCTGGGAACACGAGGGTGGGAAGGGCGCACCTGAGGCTGGACACGGCTTTTTTGGGATGCTGCTGAATCCCGATCCCGATTTTCCCCCATCCAAGAGCTCTTGGAGCCGGATCCTGGCGCTGGGCATCCAGCACGTTCCATGGCTGCGCTGCCTTGCTGCCCTCTGCAGGTCCCGTGTCCGGGCTCAGCCCATCCCGTATCCAAGGGGAACAGCCCTGGCCTGGCCCGGGCCGCTCCCCCCATCCCAGCATCCCAAAATAGCCGCGCTCTGCTGCAGCCAGACTCCGAGGGCAGCCGGGCACTGGAGCAGCAGCCGGAGCCAGCTGTGCCAAAGGGCATCCGCAGCATTCCCGGGCAGTTTTTCCATGGCTTTCCGCCACTGGAGGAGCGCGTGGGATGGATGTGAGTCAGCCCCAGGAGTGGCTCTGGATGCGGAGGAGCCCCGGAGATGCTTCCTGAAAGGATCCGTGGAGAGATTCAGGGATGCAGGAGCTCGTCCAGCTGCAAAAATTCCCTCCAGTTCCTTGGAAAAACCCAATTCTCGCTGTAATTATCACTGCAGGCAATTCCCAGTGTTGTTTGGGAAGTTTTTCCATGGACCTGGAGCTTTCTCTTCCCTTCCCCTCTCTCTGCTGGGTAAATCCATGTCCCTGCTCCCACTCTACCCTCCCTTTTCCTTCCCGGAAAAATCTCTCCTTGCCCAGGAGGCAGAGCTGGAATTTGGGCTGATCCAGAATATCCACCCTTCCATCTGATCCCGACCCGGGCTCGACCCGGACCAGCAGGAATCTGGACTCAGAGCTCCAGGATATTTCTTAGCACCACTTCCAGAGGCTGTGATTGGATGGGATCCAGAGGAGCCCCAACGAAATTCCAGGGGCAGCTTGGGTTCTGCAGGCACTGAGGAAATCCAAACATTAAAAAGGAGGAAAAACTTGAAACCCCCCTCCCCCGGGTTCTCCAACACTTCATTTTCCTGGGCAGGGTTTGGATTTGGCATCCAATGAATCCCCAAACAGCCCAGAATCCAGGACTTCTGCAACTCCATGGGGCCTTTTCTCTGGGAATTTGGAAACACCTTGTTAGAGAAAGGGGCTTTGCAATTATCCCGAGTGTCCAAATGGAAAAACTGAGCTCAGCTGGGGCTTTGCCAAGGTTATCCCAACAGTGGCAGGGTGGGAACGAGGTGGCAAAGGCACTTCCCAGAAAATCCGAGTTTAAATGAGAGGCAGGATCACCCTGAGCTTTCCAGGAACAATCCCAGCTCCAGCCCCGCTTCCCAGAGCCCCCTTTTACCAAATTCCACAGCAGCTGAGTAGCTCCGAGGTGGGAAAATTTGGGATGAAACCTGACTGCGACCACCTCAGCTCTGGATAATGGGAACATCCCCTTGCCCAGCACCTGGGAACTGGAAGTTATTTTGGGCTCCACCGGGATGGGAAAATCCCTCTTGGAGGATTGGGGGATTCCACCTTCCAGGACCTGGAGTCCTGCATTGCTCCCTGCTGGGGTTGCACGGATCGCATTTTCCTATTCACGGGAATTTTTGGCGTCTGAGTATCAAAGCTCTGCTCGGCAGGCCAGGGATTTCCTCTGGAGGGATTCCCACTGGGAATGTGGGAGGTGGCACCCGAGGCTAAACAGGAGGAGCAGATGGGTCAGCAGAAGGCGAAGAGGGAATTGGTTTGTGATTCCTTCACACACCAAACAGCAGAAAATACGGGAATTTTAGGTCGTGGCTGAAAAAATGGAGTCAAGGGGGTGGAGAAGCAGCTGGAATTTGTTGTAGATTGGGTCAAGGTGAGAAAAAAACAGAAGAAAGGACTTTTTTGTGGAAAAACCGACACGATTTTGGTTCCCTGCCTTGTGTCCCTGTGTGTGCTTCCCTGGGCTCGGGAAAAGCATGGATTCTATCCTGGGACACGTGGGTGGATCTGATCCTCCACGATGGTGGTTGAGGAATTCTGAATCCCCAAACTTCTCCAGGCTGTTTGGACATGATGGATGGGATTAAAGTCCCCAGAATTCCCTAATTTGTCTTGTTTGAGGCTTTTCTGGTGCGTCCGCATGGAAGGTGTCGGATCCTGCTTGGATCCAGGGAGATCCCGTTAATGCAAGGGAGATGGGAAGCAAATAAGCACCAAAAAATCGATTAAATTAATCATTCACTAATTTGAATTAATTTCTCCACCTCCAAGAGAGGACACAGCTGCAGAAAGGAGGGACAGAGCCTGGAACCGCCAGGTCCGGAGCGAAGGATTTGGGACAAAGGATGAGTTTGGCACGAGAACGGCTGCGGAGGGAATTCCGAGGGCAATTCTGGATTCCCGGTACCTTAGCCCAGGTAAGGGGTCGCTGGAACTCCGGCAGCAGGCCCGGGGATCGGATTGGAACCAGATGTCAGGAAGTGCGAGCTCCAAACGTGTGGAAGGGCCCCCCGGCCATGGCGGCGCGGCCCGAACAAGGGGTCATTCACCGAGCAATTATTGGCATCCCGCGGCTTTGGGCCTCCGAAAAATGGGAATCGACCTCCAGGAGCTGAGCGGGAATTCCAGGGAGATCTAGCTGGGAGGTGATGGGATGAACGGATGTCCCGTTGGCCGTGGAAACGCTCCCGAGAGGGTTTTACCTCAAGCCACAGCTTGGGGAAAAAATAAAAATAATTGGGAAGGGAGGCCAGGATGTCTCCCTGTACCTCAGCTTCCATTGGAGCTTCCATGGGCCGTGTTTTCCATGTTTTCCCTTGGGAGCCGTTGGGTGTTGAATCATCCAGGCAACAAACCTGAGGTCGTTCGGTCCAGGGGTGCTCCAGGTGTTTAAAACAGGTTGGGAGACTCTGGGAAGCAGATTCCATGAATTATCCGGGAGTTGTGGTCGGAGCAGGGATGCCTGGGTGGGGTTTTCTTGCCTGGCTTTTGTAGGAGGTGGGACTCTTTGGATATAAGGATTTTTTTTGGTGCTCTTATAATCAGTGAAATGATCATGGAAATTGACATTTTCTTTCCTCTTTGTTATCCCACATTCCTCCAGTTTATATCAGCTTGCTCCAAAAAACCTCGGGGATGGGCTTGGGAAAGATTCTCCCATTTATTTTCATGGATGAACCTTCAAGAAAGATGGTTAAAAAAAAACAGTTTTGAGGCTGGAATTGTGACTTATGATTTTAATTTTTCAGTTTTCCTTTCTTCTCCACTCTTTTTGTTCCAAAGACCGCCCCCAAAAAACTCACCAGTCATTCCTGGAAGTGTCCAAGGCTGGGCTGGATGGGCTTGGAGCAACCTGGGATAGTGGGAGGTGTCCCTGAACATGGCAGGATATGGCACTGGATGGACTTTAGGGTCCCTTTCCACCCAAAACATTCCAGGATTCTGGAGCCAGGCTGGGAGAGCTGGGAATGTTCCCCTGGAGAAGNTACACCAGAGCGGTTTTCCAAGCTCAAGATGATCCAGTATTTGGCTTCTTTTCTGACTGCTCCCCTTGACTTTTCCACACCCTTTATTTCTGGCAGGAGTTGGAAGGTTGGGATACAGACTCATCCCATGGAGAAGAGCTTATCCCAGTGAATATTTGGGAATCACCAGCTCCAGCTTCTGAGCATTCCCTGGTGGATAAATCCTGCTGTGGGGTAGGAGAAGATGTCCCAGTCCCTGCCTGATGCCCCATGAAGTCTCCATGAAGCTGTTCCAGCTCCCAAGGTCAATGGAAGCTGCTCCATAAGGAGCGGGACACACCTGGAGGGAGCCTGGTTTCAATGGAGCCTCCATTTATGGGTGTGGTTATGGAAACTGTTCCCTCAGGATCCATGGAAAGAGAGTTTTTGTTGGGCCTCATGGGAATGGAGCAGCCGGAGCTTGGATCAGTCCCTTTTTCAGGGAAAATATTCCTGAGGTTTGTGGTGGGGAAGGTGGGTGTTTAAACCTGGATCAGGTCCTTGCTCCCTGCCTGATCTCCACAGCCCTGGAATGTGTCACACCTGGCAAGGTGAGTGGTTGGATTCCCACCTTGCTCCCAGCTGGATTTAGGGAGGTGAGGGACTGTCTAGCTGAGAGGATCCCTTATTCATTCTTTAATCAAACTCCCAAAAAAGAGCAAATTCCCTCTGATTTCCCAAAACGCTGCAGGCTCTGAGGATCCTGGGGCAGGGTTTGGAATGGTGGGATTGGAGGGAATATCCGGAGCAGGGGGGACACCCTTTTCTTCCCTCTGCTTCTTCCGAGTGTCACCGAGTGGAAAAGTCCAAAGGGTTTTGTCTTTCCAAGCGCTCACTTAATGGGATTGGAATGACTTCGGAACTGTTCCTCTCCGACCAAAAATAACCCCAAACGTTCCCCGTTCTCCCCACCCCTCCCAGGCCTCATGACTTTAAAAGGATTTGTGCCTTGAGAAAACAAAGCCGGATGAATTCCCATCGGTGGAGACCATTCCAAAGGTCTGTGTCTCCTCCTCCCTGCTCCAAGGAAAACCACGGCCTCGGCCAGGGCTGGAAGAGGAGCCCCTCATGGGTTTGATTTCCCAAATGGAATCCTGAGGAATGGCCCCAGTCGTTCCTAAATGAGCTCCGTGGGGATTCTGCTCCTGGCACGTGCCAGGTTTTCCGTGGAGAGTCTGACAGTGTCCTCAGCACATTTTTGGGGTGATCTTGTAACCAAGGGATTTCTGGGAAGAGGATGGCCTCAGCAGTGGGATAATCCACCTCTGGAAATTCCCAGTTTTCCCAAGTTTTTCCACTCAGTGCTGGGGAGAGAGATTTTAAAGCAGGAGATGCTGCCTCACCTTTTTCTCCGTGAAGTGGGGTTTGAAAGGATGGTTTGAGGGACCGGAATGGCTTTGGAACTACTTGAGGAAGGAAAGGATGGCTTTTGGAATTCCTTGAGGATTGGAAAGGGTGGATTTTGGATTTCATTGGGGTTTGAGAGGATGGGTTTTGGAATTCCTTGAGGATGGGAAAGGATGGGTTTTGGAATTCCTAGAGGGTGGGAAAGGGTGGGTTTTGGAATTCCTTGAGGGTTGAAAAGGATGAGTTTTGGAATTCCTTGAGGGTTGAAAAGGATGGGTTTTGGAATTCCTTTGGGATTGAGAGGATGGCTTTGGGATTCCTTGAGGCTGGAGAGGATGGCTTTTGGAATTCCTTGAGGGTTAAAAGAGTTGGAAATGAGGCTTTCCATGGATTAAAAGGGTCGTTTTCTGCCTGAGCACAGAAATCCTCCCCTTGTTTGGTTTTCCTGAAAATGTTGGCAGAGAAGTGCCCAAAACTCTTCTGTTTGGTGGGTTTTGCTTTGGAGAATCCCAGAATGGTTTGGATTGGGAAGGACCTTAAAGATCCTTTAGATCCAAATCCATGGGGTGTTCGCTGTTCTGTGGTTTGTAATTGTTAAAATGATGCTGATTTTCTTCCATTCTTCTTTGGCACTCCAGGGTTTTACTGGGATTTTGGTGATAAAATGAGAGCAGAAACAGATTTTTTTTTTGAGAAATCACATTTTTTGGGGAAAAACCATTTTCAACTCCAAAACAATCCCCAATTCCAAGTTTTACTGACAAAATTCTAGTGTTACCTCACACAGATGAGCACAATGGTTGTGGATTCCCAACTCCTTGTCCTGCAACAGTCTGGGAAAATTTTCCTGCTTTTTTTGGCTGGAGCTGCTTCACCTTCCTCTGCCTGAGTGGTCCCGTAATTTATGACTTAATTTAGGAGCAGGACTTTTCCTGGAGTTTTCTGTGTCCACAGAGCAAACTTTGCCCAAGGAATCCTTGTGCTCCTCCAGGATGGCAAACCTGGATGGGCAGGGAGAGTGAGGCACCACGGAATTCCTTGGAAAACCCTCTGGAGATGGGTGGGGAGTGCTGACACATCAAAAGGAACGTGGAAAAGCAAATCCCGCGGTATCCAACACATGGAGGGATGAACCACCTACGGTTTAACGAGGGATTCAGGACATGGGAATGGCTTTTCCCAATCTGGTTTTAATCCCGGCCTGGGGAAGCTGGGATGGGAAGCAGGAGGTCTGTCCGTGATGTCTCCGGATAGAAAAGTTTCTGATCTTGGAATGCCCACGTGGAGTTTTATTTCCCGTAATTGCGCACCAAGGCATGTTTGATGCTGTAATTCCCGATGTTCCTTGGCAGCCGGAGGATTTTTCCCACCAATCTATTGCTCCCACATGGTTGGGAGAGCTCTTCCTCCCCTCCCTGCTCCAGCCTGGGTTGTTCCAGCTTGGCAGAAACAAGGAGAGATGCCAAATTATGCTCCCAGTTCCAGAGTTTCTCCTAAAACATGGATGGATCCCATTTAGAGTTTCTCCTAAAACATGGATCTCCTTCCAGAGTTTCTCCTAAAACAGGGATCCCCTTCCAGAGCTTCTCCTAAAACACGGATCCCTTCTAGAGTTTCTCCTAAAATGTGGATCCCTTCTGGAATTTCTCTTAAAGCACGGATTCCTTGCTCCAGCTACACGTGCAGATGTCCTTCTTCTGAATTCCCATGGCACAGCATTCCCAATAATATTTATTTTCCTGGGTTCTCTCAGGGGTCAACCACGATACTCCAAAATCCAGTGTTTTGGATTTAGACCACCAGGTCTCCATTATTGGAGGTCACAGCCTAAAAGCCCAGCCTTGCTAAACCAGGCCAGAACCTCTCATTATCCAAGAGTTTGGCCTAAAGTTGGATGAACTTGGAGTTTCCTGGAGAAGAGTTTTCCTGGTCAGTGTAGATAATGCAGGATAATGTGGGATACAGGATGAAAAGGAACAGTTCTTTATTCCTCCAGTGGTGAAAAAGGTCTGGATTGGGTGGGGAGTCACAGAATCATAAAATCATGGAATGGTTTGGGTGGGAAGGGACATGGGCAGGGACAGCTCCCACTGTCCCAGGTGCTCCCAGCCCCAGTGTCCAGCCTGGCCTTGGGCACTGCCAGGGATCCAGGGGCAGCCACAGCTGCTCTGGGAATTCCAGCCCAGCCCCTCCCCACCCTCCCAGCCAGGAATTCCTTGCCAAGATCCCAGCCCAATCTCCCCTTTCCCACTGGGAAGCCATTCCCTGTGTCCTGTCCCTCCAGGCTCCTGTGGGAAGCCCCTCTCCATTCCAGATCCAGTAAATTTCTCCTGGGGACCGGAACCAGCCTGGAAAGGGACACCTGGGCAGCTGCTGCTCGTTGACCTCATGGTGAGCAATATTTTGGGAGGATGGTTGAGATCATGCGACAAGAGATCTTGGCATGAGGGAGGAATATTCCCAAACTGATGGCTGGGAGGGAGATTGGATGAATTAGAGGTAAAGTTGCCATAAGGATGCAGGAAAAACATGGAATTCCTGCTTAAATGTATAGGAATTTCTCTTCTTCCTTTTCTCCCAGCAGACAAATCTTGAAGTTTTGGGGACTGAAGCTTCCAGGATCCCCTGTGGGACGTCCTGATGCTCCTCTGGCTGGAGAAGAGAGACTTGCACTGGGATAATAATTCCAAAGGACTTGGATATGCAAAAAAAAAAAGCCCTAAAACTGCTCTTTTCTCTCCTAAATTCTGTAAAGCCAAGGTCAGAAATGTGGGGCTGATCGCCGCAGAGAATCCATCTCAGAGTGAAGATTGGGATTTGGGAATGGAATTCCCTCTCCACTGGTTCTTCAGGAAGCCAAATATCCCGGCCTGGGTTTCCTTTGAGACTCCTAGAGGGAGGTGAGATAAATCCCACTTTTAATCCCATCATCCTTTTCCATGAGGTTGAGCTTCCAAGGTCTTCCACCACGTTATTTTCTCTTGGATTTTCCTTGGATCTATCCACCTTTTAAACAACTTCTCTACAATCTGTACTTGGTATTTTAGTCTGCCTTGTCAGGGGTTTCTGTGCTGCAATAATTCTTCTTTTATCCTATTTTCCATCACTTTTTAAAGGCAATTAAGCTGATCTTCTTCCCCATTTAAATATTCAAGCCCTCAAAAAAACCCAAAAAAAACCCCAAAGCCTGGTCCTCATTTAGATATTCAAGCCCTCAAAAATCACTGTCCTTCTGCTCTCTGGGGATGGTGGATTTTCCCTGTTTTCTGCATGTTCCACTGGATTTTATTCCCTAAAAATTCCACTGGAGGTGGAGCACTCAGCAGGTGGATAAGCCTGCCCTCCTTCCCACTTTGCCACCCCCGTGACCTCGGGAGCTGCCATCAGCTGATGCCAGCCTCTGGGCAAGGCAGCAGATCCCACCAAATGCCCTTTCCCACTGGAATAACCGCTCCCAGTCCCAATCCCAACCCATGGGGGTTGTGGGGTTTATTCCTGCAGCAGAAGCCGCTCCAACTCGGGGTTGTGCCGTGTGAACTCCGGCACCACGTGGAAGTTTTGGTCCTGCCTGGAAGAGCCTCTTTGACGAGCAGAATTCCTCGTTTTGCGAGGAGGTCAGGCCCATTTCCCATGGAGACATGGACTGGCGCTCGCTGCCAGAGCAATTATCGGTGAGGCGGAGCGGTGCCACCTGGGATAACTTTATCCAGATTCCAGCTGGGTGTCTGATCCCAGGTTCCTTCTCCAGGCCCTCCAGCAGCTGAATCACCTAATCTGGCTCAGACATCTGGCTCCCAGCAGGATGATTGCTTGGAATTGCCAGCCTGTCTCCGGTGACTGGGGAAAAGGAGCAGGGATTCATTCCGAGGCAGAGCTATCCCGGTGAAATCACCTCTCCTGGTAAAATGTTGGCACGGCCGTCCCCCAAAGGTTGGGAAATGCGTTATTCCCCTTCAGGACACTCGTGAATCACAGTCTGAGGAGTTTCGGGATGAATCCTCAAGACAAAATTCCAAGGTCCCCTCCCAGCCCTTTCTCTTTATCCAGAAAGGTGGTTAGGCTCGGCCTAAGCTCATAGGACAGCGTTTGCTCCTGGTTTTCCAGCTATCCGCAGGCTTTGATCCATGAGCCCTGTGCATCATCCCAGCTGGAAATGGAAGTGGTGTTCCCTCAGCAAAGCCCTTGGGAGCAGGAGGAATCGGAGGGGAAGCTGCCCATGGAGTGAGGATGGAAATGCCAATGGGATTCCTGATCCTGCCTTGGGAGCTGGGCTGGACGGGCAGAGCCGGTGGGAAAACTCCTGGGAATTGCCCCAGCACAGGATCCAGAGCTGAGCCTGGAAAGGCTGACCTGCTGCAGGGATCTCCGGGATCCAGGGTCTCATTCCAGGTGTGTGGGAATGGGAGGTTATTCCACGCTTGGATAACGAGTGGCTCGTTAACAACCCCTGCCTGTGCTGCAGCTCTCTGCAAACTCCAGCCGGGATAAGGAAGGGATGGATTCCTCCAATGAATCCATGGAAAAGGAGGTGGGAGACACGAGCTGAATGTGGATAAAAGGGAAAGAAGGTGGAGAGGGTGATTCCCCCAGGGATTATCCATGCAGTGTCACACGGAGGTGACTCCAGCCAGGTCTTGATGTCATCTTTGGGATCATCCCATCAGGAAGGGGCTGTGGAAGGCTCGGAGTTACCCTAAAATTTCTTTTTATTCCTGCTTGTCCCTGCATTCCTCCATTTTCAGGGAATAAAAAGCAGGGAATAAAAGCAAGGAGACTGGAATAGCACTGAAATTACAGGGATATACAGCTGGAGCTATGAGCTGCCAAAACAGCCAAGGATTTAGCAGCTCTTAATTACAAATGAACCAAATAATTGCGTTTTGGGACCTGCTGATTTGTAACGGGGAGAGAAAAGGACAAACAAATCGAATTGGGGTGTGCAGCCAATTAATTATTTGCTTTAATAAGAAATAGGATTAAATAGGGAGGCTCTTCCAGGGTGGAAAATGCATCTGCCTGGAATTCTCCTGTGAAACATTTGGAATGAACGGAACTGAAAGGATTTTACAGGAATCTCCTGGTTCATCCTTGGAGCTCTTTGTTCCCTCTTGCATTTCACTGGGTCCCGGAGGATCTCTAACGTGGTTAATCATTAATTAGTAGTTAATCGTTAATTAGTGTCCATTTTTTTCCGTTAATAAATGGGGTTTGTTTTGGGAATCAGTTTTTCTTTGAGGAAGGACAAATCTTGTTATGGATGAAGGGAAGTGGGAACATCTTTGGGGTTGGATTGATTGGATTTTTGGACTTCTTTTCCAAGTTGGCAGATGGAGCTGCAGCTGCCGGGCCTGGCAGCAAAAACGGAGAAGTGTTGAGATGTTTGGGAACACCATAAAATCATGGAATGGCTTGGGATGGATGGGACCATCCTGTGCCACCCCATCCCATGGCAGGGACACCTCCCACTGTCCCAGGTGCTCCCAGCCCCAGTGTCCAGCCTGGCCTTGGGCACTGCCAGGGATCCAGGGGCAGCCACAGCTGCTCTGGGAATTCCAGCCCAGCCCCTCCCCACCCTCCCAGCCAGGAATTCCTTCCCAAATCCCATCTAAATCTCTCCTCTTTTATTTTAAACTCATTTCCCTTTGTCTTATCCCTACCTTCCCAGGTAAAAAGAGGGATATTTGGGTACCGCAGAATTCCCTCCATCCCACCTCAAATCCTCCACATGGAGCCAGGAAGTCCCCAGGTGTGCTGTGCTTTGAGGACCTTTGGGAAGAGCTTCTATCCCATCTTTTTTTCGTGTGTCCAGGGCTGGCTCTCAACTCTTGGAGCGTTTGGGATATTTGCATCCCCCACAGTCCCTGGTGGGAACAGCAGAGCCATCCCAAGCACGGAGGAGACGCGGATTCAGAACCAGATCCGGACTTAGGAACTTTAATCCCCCCCTCTGATGGGCCGAGCTGAGATCTCCGAGTTGAGGAGTCCCAAAAGGCTTCAGCTGGAGCCCAAAAGTCCGGGACAAGGCATTCCAAGGGAGACCGAGGCCAGCTGGAGCAAGGCCAGGAGAGAGCAGCAGGAACGATCAGAGGTCCGGCAAACACGACCTCCACGGAAGGATGGAAAGAGCTGGGATTGTTTAGTCTGGAGGGGAGATGAGTGCAGAGGGATTTGCTGGGAGTGTGTAAAAGGGGACTGGGGAAAAGAGGAGGAGTACCTGCTCCTGGAGCCCACTGCAGACAAAATGTTGGGATCCAAATCCAGGAGCGGGACATCGGTGTGGGACAGGAGGAGAAGGCTGGTCCTGGTGAGGGGTGGAACTGGTACCAGGAGGGAGAAAAATTGACTAAAAGGCCTGAAAAAAACCTTCTTTTCATTAATTTTTTTTTCTGGATTCAGTTGGAATTTGCTCCTGCTCTGGTGCCCTCCTAGATGGGAACATGGGATGGAAGTTGTGGTTGGAAAACCCCAAAAGAGATGAGCGGGAGGAGGAATCCTAAGGCAGGAATATTTTGTCCTGTGCAGAGCAAAACCAAACATCTCCAGGTCATCTGGGAGTCCAAAGCGGTGGGAAGGTTCCCCCATGGTCACATCTCTGTAGGTGAAGGAGAAGAAAGGATGGAGTGGGAAAATCCATTCCCTGGTGAGCTCCAAGGCCTTCTCTCCATGATTATTCCCATGATTCTCCATTTTGGGTGGAAACCTCACAGGGAGCTGGGAAAATCCGTTCCCTGGTGAGCTCCAAGGCCTTCTCTCCATGATTATTCCCATCATTGTCCATTTTGGGTGGAAACCTTGCAGGGAGCTGGGAAAATCCATTCCCTGGTGAGCTCCAAGGCCTTCTCTCCATGATTATCCCCATGATTCTCCTCTGTTTTGGGTGGAAACCTCACAGGGAGCTGGACTTTGGAGATGTTCCTGAGCCTAGTCCTAAAACCTCTTTTACTCAGCATTTTTTGGACTTCCTCCTGGGAATGTGCCCAGTTTGGGGCTGTCCCAGTACAGCCAAGTATTCCTGAGCTGGGGATGGTGGTGGGGCCTGGAGAAGGTGCTGGGGAGGGCAAGAAGGACACAAAGGGATCCCTGGAGACCTTCAGGATCAGGCTGGAAAAGCCCCAAGCAACCTGCTCTGATCTGACACTGCTTGGAGCACGAAGATGAACTGGAGACCTCCAGAGGTCCCTTCCAGGCTGGATTATTCCAGGATTCTGGAATTCCAAGCTGTATCTGTCACAACACTTGAGGCCAAGGATTGCTGTCACCAGGAGGGATTGGAGAGAGATCCTCAAGGAAAAACAGATGAAAATTGGCTCTACCCACATCAATGGGGTTATTTTAATTTTTCTTTTAATTTATTCCTGTTATATTTTATTAATTTTTCCTATTTTTTTCCTCTTTTTAAAAATTTTTCCTCTATTTTATTTCCCCCCTATTTTCCCCTTTTTTCCTATTATTTCCTCTTCTTATTTTTCCTTTTTAAATTTTTTTCCTATTTTGTTTTTCCTCTTTTTTATTGTTTTCCTCCTTTATTTTTTCCTCTTTTTAATTTTTCTAATTTTATTTTATTCCTATTTTATTTTATTCCTATTTTATTCCTATTTTACTTTGGTTTCTTTTTTCCCCAGTTTTTTGCTGTTGATTTTTTTATTCACGTTTGTTTCCTTGTTTGGATTAATTTCCCCGAGCTCCAGGATGCTCCAGGCCCTTGGCATGGATTTTGAGGCCATAAATGACTTTTTATGGCCCATTTGAACCTCGAGCCAGGCCTCCAGGTGGGATAATCCACAGTGCATCCCAGAAGCCGGAATCTCCCTGATAACGAAGATCCATGCCGCTGTTCCCACATTTTTTCAGGAATCGGGATGACTTGGGCGTCCAAACTCTGGGCACAGAAAAATCCTGGTGGCAAAAATTCCTACCACTGTTCCCCCAAATTCCCAGCTTTATATTGGAATATTCCCTCATTTCCAGGTGCCTTGGAGAGAAGGGGAGCAACTCGTTTTCCACACCCTCATGGAGCGACCGCCAGCATGGACAGCAATCCTCGTATCCCAAGGAACTGTGGATGCTCCATCCCTGGAAGAGTCCAAGGCCAGGTCAGATAAAGCTTGGAGCACCCTGGTGTAGTGGGAGGTGTCGCTCATGGAATGAGGTGATCCTTAAATTCCCTTCCAACCCAAACCGTTCTGCGATTCCATGAGTCCACGCCCGGTGTCGGGTCTCAGGTGGAACGCAAAGAGTGGGAACGCTCCTCCTGGGCCCTTTGGAAGGGGCTCCCTGTGAGTTCTGTGCCAGGGGTGAAAAACGAGCAGGACTCTCGATTTCTCGCTCTTCAGGCCGTTGTTTATTTTTCTCCCATCAGAAGTTCAGCGCGCCNGATTTTCCCGGATTTGGGCAGCTCATGCTCCCTGAACCCCTTCCCATGGTCGAGGCGTGCTCGGCATGGCGTTGTGCTTCCTGCAGGGAACACCCTGCCCGGATCCAATCCATCCCTACCCCAAGGATCATTCCCAAGAGTGCTCCAGACCATTTTTAAACATCTCCAGGAGCAGGATTCCCACCCCAGCCCTGGGGGAGGGCGGATGTTCCCCAATCCAAGAGGTTGGAATGTTTCCTCTGATGGCCAGTGCTCATTTTCCATTCCTTAATCCCATTTTGTGATTCCTGGTTATTCCCCAGTCGGTCTGACCCAAACTATCCCTCCCTCTCCCGGATATTTCTGTCCATCCGTAGACAGTTGTCCTCCTTCCCTGTTTTCCAGCCAAACTATCCATATTTAGCTCCTCCAGCTTTTCTCCTCATAAGTCCATCCTTCCAGCCACTCCATTTTGTCCCACTTGGACTCTTCTCCAAGAATTCCAGCACTGCCGAGGTGACCAGGAGCACGTCAAATCCCCCGAGGAGGAGCTTGACAGAAAAGCTTTATTTATGGGAAAATCCCTCTTTTTTTTTTTTTCAGGGGGTGGAAATGGGGATTTGGTGTTCCCCGTGAGACCTGGCTCGTGTCATCCAAATATTCCATGGAATGCAGGCACTGGGAACAGCCAAGGAGCGATGTCCTGCTGAGTTATTTTTGTTAATGTCATGCAGAGACACTGAGAGGTGAGGAGGAAGGGTTGGGCCCGGGAAAAGCAGGGATAAAGGAACCCAAAAATTCCCTACCAAATGGCACAGCCTGGCCGTGTCCTGATGGAGAAAAATCCCAGACTCCCTTTTCCGTTTCCCTCGGGATCCCTTTGCTGTCTAAAAACAAAGGAAGTTTCTTTCCGTGCCCTCTGTCCCGAGCCAAGGCTGGTGCTCACCCCGTTTTCTTTGGCTGCTTTGAAGCATGTGCTAATCCAGGGCAGAGAAAACCTCCAAGATTTCCTTAAAAAGTAGGAAGAATGAAGTTAGGAAAAGAAGCTGTGGATTCCCATCCCTGGATGTGTCCAAGGCCAGGGTGGATGGGGCTCGGATCAACCTGGGATAGTGGGAGGTGTCCATGGGATGGGATTTAAGGTCCTTCCAACCCCCAAACCATCCCACCCCGTGATTCCATGAAGAACAGGTTTTCGGCACATCCAAACGATCCCGTGCCACTCCGAACCCTTGGTTCCCGCACGGATAAGTGAAACGCCAAGGAGGCGAGGGTGATTATGGCTCTGGAGAGCCGGAATTGCTCCTGTCCTGAGCTTCCCAAACCCTTTATGCTCCCCAGGGAACGGTCCCAGCCCTGAGGCTGCTGGAGCTCCAGGAGCGCTTGGACAACGCTCCCAGGGATGACCAGGGTGGGGTTGTTGGGGGTCTGTGCAGGGAAGGAGTTGGATCCATGATCCTTGTGATTCCTCCCATCAGGATATTCCACGATCTCCCCAGACCGCTGTGAGTGGGCAGAGGCTTGAAGCCTTGAGCTTGATGAAGAAATTCCCTGTTCCTGGAGGAATCCTGAGCTTCCTCCATGCCAATTCTGAGTGCGGAATGGCTTTAAATCATGGCAAAGCTCACGTAGCCGAAACAGCTTTGTCCCAAAACTGCAGCTTTTTTGTAGCTCAACCCATCCGAAAATTCCTCTTCGGATTTAGAACAAAACCTCTCATTTTGCTCCTCCAGCCTGGTTTAAAAATAGGGAAACAACAGCCTCTCCTAAAAATAAGGAGACAAACATTTTCCTTAAAAAAAAAAAAAAATCTGCTTTTTTTTATTCCTATCTATTTTTGCTGCCCAGGCCCTGACTCAGCAAGGAATTTCTCCTTTGTGCACATCCCATCTTTATTGCCATCTCCTCCTGCCTCCAAGGAGTTGGCTCCTGGGTCCAGACAGTGGGAATTTGGGAAATGCTGAGGGAGCAGGATGAAGGAGAGGAAAGCCGGGATGAAAAGGAGCTCCGTGCCACAGGGAAACACCTGTGGAATGGTTTATCCTCCACTGGGAATTAATCCACAGTGGGATGGGGGAGGGAAAAAAGGTGGGAAAACTCATGGGTTGATGTAAAGAGGAACAGGGAAAGGAAGATCCACGTGAAAAAAAGAAAACAAGGAATTCATTCCCAGCTTCTCATGCCAGGCAGGTGTTTGCCCGTCCCTGGGAAAACCAGGCTCCATCCTAGGAATGACGATCTGGGAAGACAAAATGGTATCACTTGGAATGTCCCCACAATCCTTCTTTTTCCCCCAGGTTTATCCACTGAGGGTGGTGTCCCATATTCTGGAATATTCCTGTGGTCATGGCTGTGGCCCTTCCCAGCTCCTGCTGCATTCCCGGCCTCTTCACTGGCATGAGGAGCAGGAAAGCTCTTGGATCTGTGAAAGTGCTCCCCAAAAAATCATGGAGCCATCCCTGTGTTTCCAACACCAAATCCAACCCAAATCCCAAACACAGCCCCATTCCAGCTCCTGGGAGGAATATTTACCCCAGCCCAGCCAAGCTGGCACATCCCGAATTCCGCTTTCCTCCGGGGATACAGCTGGCAGGCGGGAGGAGGTGGGATAACATCAGCTCCCCGTGGGAGCTGGTGCTGCCAAGAGCAAAAATCCCGGGAGCTCTCCCAGATGGAGACCCCATTCCAGGGGCTGGATCCAAGCCTGTGTTGTTCCTCTCCCACCCACTGGAGTGGAGCAGATGGATTTGAGCTCCACTGGGACTCCTGGATAATCTGGCAGGAGCAAGGAGTGAAAAAAGTGGGATTTTTCTTTAGCCCTTCCAAGGAAAGTTCACTTCTTCCTGGCACAGACACATCCGTGGGCATGGAGTGATAGGACAAGTGGGAATGGCTCCAAGCTGGAAGAGGATCGATTTGGCTGGGATCTTGGGAAGGAATTGTTCCCTAGGAGGGTGGGGAGGGGCTGGGCTGGAATTCCCCGAGCAGCTGTGGCTGCCAAATCCCTGGAAGTGTCCAAGGCCAGGTTGGACATTGAGGCTTGGATCCACCTGGGACAGTGGGAGGTGTCCCTGCACATGGGATCAGGTGGGACTGGATGAGCCTTTACATCTCTTCCCACCCCAACATTCCATGATTCCAGAATTCCCTCTGCTCTCGATCCCAGCTGGGAGAGCTGGGAATGTTCCCCTGGAGAAGGGAAAAATCCAGGGAATCTTCAGAGTCCCTAAAGGGGCTCCAGGAGAGCTGGAGAGGGACTGGGGACAAGGCCTGGAGGGACAGGACACAGGGAATGGCTTCCCAGTGGGAAAGGGGAGATTGGGCTGGGATCTTGGCAAGGAATTGCTGGCTGGGAGGGTGGGGAGGGGCTGGGCTGGAATTCCCAGAGCAGCTGTGGCTGCCCCTGGATCCCTGGCAGTGCCCAAGGCCAGGCTGGACACTGGGGCTGGGAGCACCTGGGACAGTGGGAGCTGTCCCTGAACATGGAACAGGATGGGAATGGGATGAATTTTCCAGTCCTTTCCCATGCAAACCATTCCATGATTCCATGAATAAGATAAGATGTTATCTGATAAGATGTCAGGATAAGATGTTATCTGAGCCTGGCCCTGTTTTGGGATGAAGGAGGACAATTCCCATATCACAGAGATGAGCATAAAGAATGGATCAAGCATTGACCTTCTCATCCAGCTGACGACCTAAAAATGGAAGTTTTCTTTCCCTTATTACCTGGAAACAAAGGGAAAACTGTATCCCAGATGATTCCTCTCCCTCCCTGCTTTCCCTGACATTTATTTGAGCTTCCCAGGATTTTTTTGCAGTGCCCAGAGTTACTCTGGAATCTTTGATTTGGGATAAAGTGGCCATAAGTGAATTTCCGAGCAAGAGGAGTTGTGGGATTCAGGAAATTCCTTCTGCCGTGAGGAGTGTGGGTCAGGAATTACAAAATGGATCCAGATGAAGTCCGGAGAGGTGTTCTGGTGTGAGCAGAGGGCTGGAGACTGGGAAAACTCCATGATTTTCCAGCTTTTAGGTCTTCCTTCAGCGTCTGCTGCTGGCTGGGCCTGCGCACAAGGTGAGGATTTAGCTGGAATTTTGGATTAACCCTGACCATGGATTTATAGATGGATTCTGGTCCTATCCCTGTCCATCCCGCTTTCCCAGGGGAAGATCTGAGCCGTGGATTTGCCTTTGGGCTCTCCATGAGAACGTGGTGCACTTCGAGTGTCTCCTGAAGCCCAAATCCTCCACAGGGAGGTTTTTTTGGGAGAATTTGCAGCATTCCCATTAACATCTCTGTTCCTTTGAACATTTATGGCAAACCCGGGGGTTTTCTGGGCGCTCCAGGAAATTTCCAGGACTCCAAATTCCTCTAACAACAACTGGACATGTCATTTACTGCTGGGGTTTAATTGATTGAGGTGGGATTGGATCAAAGGTTGGGTTTGATCACCTTGGAGGCCTTTTCCAGCTTTGCCAGTTCCATTCCGTGATTCCAGCTCAGGTGAGCAGTGTCCAGGATATTCCCTGCAGAATTTTCATTTTTGAATCCCTCCACTACAATTTCCACCTCATTGAGGCAAAACACACCGGAAAACCCCGTCAGTGTCCCAGAATTCCTCCTGAGCTGGTTTTTTTCCCATTTTTTTTGTCCCAGTGTTCCAGCTACTGTGGATCCCCCCAAGGAATAAATAGGATTCAAATAATACATAATAATAACAGCTCCTGAAACTTGTGACATTTCCATTTATTTCCTGCTTTTACACTGCTTTAATCCCTCTCCCCCCGCTTTCTCCCGTGCTCTGTAAAAATAGAATTCCGAGCTCCAAGCCTGGGAAAATCCAAACCCCTCCCTGCATTCCCACTTCAACACCAGCAGTTCCCACAAATTGGAGATTTCCCTCCCTCCTCCATGACTTTTCTCCTTTTTCTTTTTTTCAGTTTTTTTGTTTGTTTGTTTGTTTTGTTTTTGTTTTTGGGTTTTTTTGCACTGGACAGGAGTTGGGAGATTTGGGGTGAATCGGGGTTGGAAAGGAAGGGAGCGGGGAAGCAAATGGAAAAAAAAAAAATTCCACCACAGGAGCAGCCACAAAATTCTTCCCCGCTCCAGCTTTTCCTTTGAACTGGATACTCCCCCTCTTTCTTTAATAAGCAACAAATTTCCAGGGCTCGATGGGAAAGTTGGGATGCAACATTTTTCTTACAGGTCACTGTCAGCTCACACTCCAGGACTTTTTATTTTGTTGTCCCAACCCCCTTTTCCCCCCTTTTTTTATTCTTCATTTCCATCATTTTTTCCCCCTTTTCCCCTCGTTTTTTAGGTGGAAGTGGTGCCTGAATATGGTCCCTGGGGGTGGTGGCACCCAGGGGTCAGTGATGTCCTGCTGATGTCACTTGTGGCTCCTTGGGGACAGGGAATTGTCCCTTGCTTGGCTGTGGCACAGCTTGGCCGCATCTCCAGCACAGGGCAGGAAATGAGGAGTTTGGAATTCGGAATGATGTGCTGGAGCTGGAAAATGGGGAGTTTGGAACTGGGAATGAGCTGTTGGAAGTGGGATATGGGGGATTTGGAACTGGGAATGATGTGCTGGAGCTGGAAAATGGGGGATTTGGAACTGGGAATTATGTGCTGGAGCTGGAAAATGGGGAGTTTGGAACTGGGAATGAGCTGTTGGAAGTGGGATATGGGGGATTTGGAACTGGGTTTGAGCTGCTGGAGCTGGAAAATGGGGGATTAGGAACTGGGAATGAGCTATTGGAACTGGGAAATGAGGAGTTTGGAAGTGGGTTTGAGCTGTTGGAATGGGAAAATGAGTTTGGAACTGGGAATGAGACTTGGAACTGGAAAAGGAGGAGTTTGGAATGGGCTTGAGCTGTTGGAACCGGAAAATGGGGAGTTTGGAACTGGGAATGAGCTGTTAGAACTGGGATATGGGGGATTTGGAACTGGGAATGAGCTGTTAGAACTGGGATATGGGGGATTTGGAACTGGGAATGAGCTGTTGGAACTGGGAAATTAGGAGTTTGGAACAGGGAATGAGGTGCTGGAGCTGGAAAATGGGGGATTTGGAACTGGGAATGAGCTGTTGGAACTGGGAAATTAGGAGTTTGGAACTGGGAATGAGGTGCTGGAGCTGGAAAGTGGGAGATTTGGAACGGGGTTTGAGCTGCTGGAGCTGGAAAATGGGGGATTTGGAACTGGGAATGAGCTATTGGAACTGGGAAATGAGGAGTTTGGAATGGGCTTGAGCTGTTGGAACCGGAAAATGGGGAGTTTGAAACAGGGAATGAGCTGTTAGAACTGGAAAATAAGGAGTTTGGAACCGGAAATGAGAGGCTGGAACTGGAAAACTAGGAGTTTGTAACTGGGAATGAGCTGCTGGAACTGGAAAATGCTCAGGTGACGCATGAATATCCCAGTGGCAAATCCCAGCAAAGCTCTGGATGTTCCTGGACAGCTCAGGACTAAATTTATCCCCCTGGCACATTTTCCATGGAAAGCAAAGCTTTGGAGAGCAGGAGAGGCAGGAATGGGACATCCAGACCTCACCAGACGGAGACAGGGACAGCTGGGAGCTCCTTACTGGGACTTTCCTCCTTCATGCTCTTCCCAACTCTTCCCAACAAATTCCCAGCCCTGGAGCTGAGCTGCCCAGGAGGTTTTGGACACTCGGCTTGTCTGGAGCTCAAGTCAAGCCCTGCCTTGGCCTCCTTGGCCCAAATTCCTGATATTCAGCCAGGTTCCTTCCCAGCCTGGCCCAGGGTGCTCCAGCCCCGCTTCCCTGCCCAAAACCAGGGAAGGTTTCCAGCCCTGGCCGGAGGCAGCACTCGGAGTGCCCAAAGCTGCTCCAGAGGGCAAAGCTGGAGCAGACTGGGACAACTGGGAATGTTCTGGGAGCAGGCAGGGGAAAGGCTTTGTCGGGGGAGCCAGCAAAACAGGGAAGTCCTTTTTTCCCAATTTTCTGTGAAACTGTGGCAGCCTCTGGGGCTGGGCTCGAACAGGAGGTGCCTCCTCGGATTCCTTCCTCCTCCTCCTCCTCCTCCTCTCTGCAGCGCTGCGATCCAGTGGTTCCCCCATTCCCCTTTCCCCCTTCCTTATTCCCTTCCTCTTCCCACAGGAGGAATCCATGGGATCCAAAAAAACCTCGGAGCACCTCCACCCCACACGAGACGATGCTGGGCCCCACCTCCCCTCTGTCTGTGTCCCACCTTCCCTGGCTTCTCCTGGAGCATCCCAGGAGTTAATTAACCACAGGGATAACGAGCTGCCCTGCTGCTGCTGCTGGGGGGACGTTTAATGGGATTTACCCCCGATTATTTTCTGGAAGCTGGGCCGAGGGTGGGGGCTGACAGCAGAATGAGGCCCCTGAAGGGCGATTTTAGGGGGAAATAAATTGGATTCATGTGTCCCGCAGGCCACTCGTGACATCCCAAAGCAAGGTCAGGGGTGCTCGAGGCAGAGACAAGAGGCTGCTCTTGCTCACAGTCATTTCCCAGTGGTGTCAACAGCTCGTTACGGGGCCAGGCCTGACGAGTGCTGGACTTTGGGATGGGTGACTCATCCCCTTTGCTTCCAGAGCCATTTTTATCCAGGATCGTGGCCTGACTAAGCCACAGAAATCTTCCCTGCCTCTTCCCAGGAGCGGGACACAGCAGCGCCGGGCCCGGGAGGTGAAAGGGAAAAGGGTTTTGAGTGACGTTTGGTTGGTGGTGTCCTCTGAGAGGGACAGCCTTCACTCCTGGCTGGTTTTGGAGGGTTTTGGGACTTTGGTGGGGGGATTTTGGTTTTTTGAAGTGTCCATTTTTCCACTGGCCAGGCCTCAGGATTGTGACACTCCCTCTTTTAGAGTCCTGCGGATCCTGCTGACAACGGAGCCATGCCAGGTCAGAAATTCCTGGGCCTGGCATCCAAATATTCCACAAAATTTGAAAACAGGTGGAGCTTTGACTGAGCCTGGTTGCTGCAGGGGCCCCTTGTCCCATCAGCCAGGAACGTGGAAATCTTGTGATGGTGGATTTTGGGGAAGGGGAGGTGGATAAAATTAAAATAAAAGTCAGATCCAATTAAAATCAGATTAGACCAGATGTCAGGAAGAGCTTTACCCAGAGGGTGGTGAGGGGCTGGGCTGGAATTCCCAGAGAAGCTTGTCTGCCTCTGGATCCCTGGAAGTATCCAAGGCCAGGTTGGACATTGGGGCTTGGAGCACCCTGGGACAAGGAAGGTCCCCCTGGCCATGGCAGGGGTGGCACTGGATGAACTTTAAATTATTTTCCAAACTTCTCTATGATTCCATGAGATCCCTTTCCAGCCAGTCTTCCAGCTCTGTTTCAGTGAAATTCCACCATTCCCATGGAATTCCACCATTGGAAAGTTAAATACGAGTTGCTCAGGTACCTCTTGCCACTCAAGGCCTCTGCTGACAGAGGAATATCTGTGGAATATATGATTTAATCTGTAAATCGTCAATTTTTGGCTCTCCCAATTAATTTGGTAATTAATTCATGGAATTATTGGATATCTCCAGTAGGGAGGGATCCATCAGAGAGCTGGGAAGGCCATGAGGAGGACATGCGTGTGTCACCTCCTCCAAACCATGCCAGGTCACCCTTGGGCTGAGGTGACCTCATTCCTTCAGGGTCTTCTCCTCTCCAATCCATGAGCTGTGGATGAGTAACTCCATCCAGGCTTTCCACTTCGGGTGGACATTCCTGGGAAAAGGGTGGAAGGGAGGGATAAAATCTCTGTGAGCTGGTGAATCCCAAAGCAGGGAGTGAGAGGTGTCCAAGGCCAGGCTGGACAGGGCTTGGAGCAACCTGGGATCGCGGCAGGTTGTGGATATTCTCAGCCAGTCGGAGAAAGGAATAGAGATAATTTAGTCTGGGAACTGAGGAAAGGAATTACAAACAACTGTTGCTATCTGTTTCCGTAGCTATTGTTTAGGATTGCTGTCCTTGGAGTGTGTTATTCCGAATTTACCAATGGAGTCAGAGGTATTTTGCATATGACCAATCAGGTCTTACCTTAGCGCACCGTGTTATAAAAAAGGCGTGAGTTATTTTCCATAAACCCCTTCTCTTTTCACCTTCTGGAGAGTGGAGTTCTGTGTCTTATTCCCAGCTCAGTAGCGACAGCAGCTTCCAGGGGGTGGAATGGGATGGGGTTTATGGTCCCTTCCCAAAAAACCCTGCCATGATTCCATGATTTAACCTAGCAGCCACATTCCCTCATCCCTTGTCCCGTACACTGGATCACACAGTTCCCATTGTTGACTCCTTGGAATAACCTGGTGGAGCCGTGCTCGGCTCCTTCCCTTCCCTCCAGGCACGAATCCGAGCCCAGCCCTTGGCTCCGGGGTGCATCCATGAGGATGAGCTCAGTTTCCACTCTGAGGCACTGACGGAGCCGAGCTGGGAAGGGTTTGTGTCCCTGTGGCTGGAGACGGAGCGTGTCCTCCCACCAGGGAGCCCCGCCGGCAGCCAGGACAGGGATGGACTCCTGGCAGAGCCGAGGAAATTCCGCTTTCCAGTAGCAAAAGGTCGGGACACAGCACGAATGTGGCTGATCCCGTCCCAGCAGGGAAAAGCTTTTTATGGAATGGCCTTCTCCTTCTTTTCTCCGGAGAAAAGCCTTTGGGAACACCCCGATGGAAGGAGGCAGAAGTGGGAGATTCCGGACATTTTTCGCCTCTCCAGGGAATCCTATGGAAGAAGGGAGCTGGTTCCAGCCTCCTGCTGTCCCAAATCCCATCTCAGCAAGCCCAGGGTGACCTCTCGGTGACACCGGGCCCTCTCTCAAAGCCACAGGCCTAAAAAAGCAAGAGCTGCTCCTTCTCCTTCCTCCTTGCCATCAGGAATGCCAAACAACATCCCGGCCTTCCAAGAAAACCAGGCCCAGCCACCTTAGCAGGGAACAATAGGGAACGCTGAGGACACGGCCACAAGAGCCGGCTGTGGTTAACCTCGCTCCAACCCCAGGAAATTCCAGCAAACCCTAAAACAAATCCTATGGCCACGACTGTTTGCTCCCCCGGGGAAGCCGGGAATAGAATCCAGAGCTCCTGGGAAGGGAGGAGGGGACGGGGGGGTGGCCACTGGTTGTCCTGCTGTGGTTCCGTGGGGGCTGAGCTGGAGATGAGGCTACGGAGTCACAGGCAGGGGGAGAGCAGGATTTTGGCACCGATCCCCTGCGGAAATCCAGAGCAGGAAAATGCTGCATTCCATGGATCCATGGGGCTGTGTCAGGCTGTTGGAGCCTCCTGAGGGAGAATGAACTCACCTGGAGCCAAGGGTCAGTGATTCCCAAGGTTTTCCCGTCCCTACTCCTCTTCATTTGGGTGACACCCAAGGAGGGCCACCGATTGAAGGCTCTGAGTGGGAGTCTCAGGCTGGAGTGTGATGGGACAAGTGGGAATGGCTCCAAAATGAAAATCAGGAGGTTTGGGCTGGGATCTTGGGAAGGAATTCCTGGCTGGGAGGGTGGGGAGGGGCTGGGCTGGAATTCCCAGAGCAGCTGTGGCTGCCCCTGGATCCCTGGCAGTGCCCAAGGCCAGGCTGGACACTGGGGCTTGGATCCACCTGGGACAGTGGGAGGTGTCCCTGCCCTTGGGTGGGGTGGGATGGGATGGGATTTAAGGCTTCTTCCCACCCAAACCATTCCATGATTCCGTGATTCCATGTGCTTCGGGACAGTGATGATCTCTGTCTGTGTCTCTTTATTCCAAATACAGAATCATGGAATTATTACCCTTGGAGAAGACCTCTGAGATAGTCACCACTAACCCACATCCTCAAGTGCCACGTTCCCACATTTTCTGAACGCTTCCAGACATGGTGAGTCCATCACTTCCCTGGGATTGTTCCCATGCTGGAAAACCCTTTCTGTGGGAAAAAAAAAATTCCCAATATCCAACCTGAACCTCAATGGGCACAACTTGGGGCCACTTCCTCTTGTCCTGTCACTCATTCCTGGGAGAAGAGGCTGGATCCTCAGGGATTTTGGAGGGCCTGGAGCAGGGATCCACCTGGAGGGCTGGGAGCAGGGATCAGTACAGCAAAAAGAAGGATCTAGGCTGGAGTTGACATCCAGAGGTGATGGATGGACCCATCCATGCCCAAGGAATGCCTGGATGTGGCACTCAGTGCCCTGGGCTGGGGACAAGGTGGGCAGCGGTCACATCTTGGACTTGCTGACCCTGGAGGGCTTTTCCAACCTGAATAATTCCTTGATCTCCATAAATTTCCAAGCCTTGTGGATCCTGCTGCCCAGGGACCTCCGGGGATTCTTCATGGAGAAGGTTCCAGTTGCATTGCTGATCCTATCGATGATTTGTGCTGATTTTGTGGATTCTTTTTTGGCTGACAAGAAAAGGAGGAGGCAGCAGGAATCGCCTTTGCAGTGCAGGGAATGACCTCACCGGGACCATAAAATTCACCCTGCTGGAGCAACCTGGAGCTCGAGGCACTTCCAAATCCTTGGAATAGGCTGAGTGTAGCCAGCTCAGCTGTTTTACTGGGAAAACTGGAATTTTGAGGAGCCCGGGTGCAGGGAAAGAAGGGAGTGGCCAAGGAGTGATTCCTTAAAAAGGATATTTTTTCCCCTGGCCACTGCCACCAAGTCACATCTGCTGCCATTCCCTGGTGACGGTTTTCCAGCCCTGCTATCCCAAGGAATTATGCAGGGAATAACAACCTCTCCTCCCCACAAACTGAATTACACAAAGCAAATCCCTCTGGGTCAGGAGATGTGGAACAGGACGAGCAGGTCCCAGCTGCATTTCGCTGAGCTTTTGGCTTCCAGGTGTCCCTTCCTTGCAGGTAAAGCTCCAACCCAGCACAGGTAAGACTGTCTCATTAGCAGCACCTAATTAGAGCAGACCTCGGGTGCAACTAATTAATGTGGGGGATGAGCAGCCTTGTTTTTAAAACTATTTATTAAGAAAGAATAAATTTATTTGCAGCTGTGTGGGGTTTTTTTAGTGCAGGAGAGCTGAGTCAGGGATGGGGTGATGGCAGCAACTGATGAAGGTAAGGATGGAGATTTTTGTGCTGTGTGAGGGTTTGGTTTTTTTTTTTCCACGTGAAGGATTAAAAAGTTGAGTAAATTATTGTTAATTTGCCCTTGAGAAAGTTGGAATTTTTGCTGTCTGATAAAAAAAAACCCCAAGGGAAACAGTTGGAAATTTGGATTCCTGGAAGATTTGGGCTCTGCTCCCTTTCATTCCTTGTCAAAGAAGATTGAAACAGTCCCGGGACTCCTTTTCTTTTAGTGTTTCTCTGGAAAATATTGATTAAAACAGGGAGTTCATTGAGGAGCTCCTGCTGGTGAGTCAGGAGGGGCCTGGTCCAGGATGGGGCTGGTTCTTAGGCTCAGATTAGCAGAGCTTGGCTTAGAGGTCATCAGGGCTCATCTTCCCTGTGTGACTCACGGAGAGGGTTCTGAACGCCTCTTATCTCATGTGAGCTCCGATCACCGCCCTGTTTCGCGTTCCTGCCCTTTCCATGTTGGTGAAAAACTTCTAAGGGCTGGATAATGGTGGGATAATGGGATCCTGGAGTCACGGCCCAGGCAAACATTTCCTGCTGAACTCAGCTTGGCCAATAATTCCGCTTGGCTTGGGGCTTTCTCCCGCCTTAATCTTTGCTCTGAATCATCCCGGGCAGGAACTCCCTGATGTTTGGGATCTCCAAGGAGGTGGCCAGGGCTAATCTGGGAGTGAGGTAAAGTTCAGCTTTGTGAGTCACCCATTGTTCCTGAGGTCAGGATTAAGCCTGGCAGATGTCACTCGCCCCGGAGGTCCCTCGGGAGGTGACTCAGGGCTTCTTGTCTAAGCCCCACTTCAAAGGCAGCTTTGGCAACGTCCTGGGACCAGACACCACCAAACACCAAATGTGCAGCTGAAGCAAAACCAACTTCAGGGAGATTTTGGGATAAGCCACTGCTTTGCAGCCTTCAGAATCCATTAAGGAAAAGTTTGGGCCTCTTCCCGTGTCCCCTGACCTCGGTCAGTGTTGGAAAGGGGTTTCTTCTGCCCCTCTTGGATGTTGGGTGACCCAAAATTCAACATAACCATGGCCTGATCACCACCACATAAAACTGTTGTTGTCGGGATAAAGAAGGGAATTGAACTCCTTGGAGATTTCCCCGGGAGGCTTGGAAAAGCTGGAAACATAAAATCATGGAATGGTTTGGAAGGAACCTTAAATCTCATCTCGTTCCAGCTCCTTCCACTAAAAGCCTCCCACTGTCCCAGGTGCTCCCAGCCCCAGTGTCCAGCCTGGCCTTGGGCACTGCCAGGGATCCAGGGGCAGCCACAGCTGCTCTGGGAATTCCAGCCCAGCCCCTCCCCACCCTCCCAGCCAGCAATTCCTTGCCAAGATCCCAGCCCAATCTCCCCTTTCCCACTGGGAAGCCATTCCCTGTGTCCTGTCCCTCCAGGCCTTGTCCCCAGTCCCTCTCCAGCTCTCCTGGAGCCCCTTCAGGCCCTGCAAGGGGCTCTGAGCTCTGCCTGGAGCCTTCCCTTCTCCAGGGGAACATTCCCAGCTCTCCCAGCCTGGCTCCAGAGCAGAGGGGCTCCAGCCCTGGAATGGTTTGGGTGGGGATCACCTCATTCCACCCCATCCATGGGCAGGGACACTTTCCCCTATCCCAGGCTGCTCCCAGCCCCAATGTCCAACCTGGCCTTGGACACTGCCAGGGACCCAGGGGCAGCCGCAGTTTCTCTGGATTTATCAAATCTGCTCTCATCCTGTGGCTCAAGACCACAGATATGGCTTGGCCTTGGGACCTGAGGGCTTTAATTTATTTCTTGCCACTGCAGATGGGCACATCCATGGGCAAAACTTCCCAGGAACCCTGTGGCTGCTCCTGTGGGGCCAGGACAAACATTGGCAGGAGGTGACAAAGCACAGAGGCACGTGCGGCGCGGGGAAGGGCTCCCGGAGCTGCCTCCTGACTCATTCCCAATGCCACGAGCCCTCGGCAGGGTCAAAAGTTGAAGGGTTTTTTCTCTTTCGTTCACCACCTCCGTGGCCCAGGTGGGAGTGGGATTTTCGGGAATCCGGGAATCCTCCCTGGAGGTGCGGGCACCGCGAAAGCCGGGCTGCTTTGTTGTGCCTCCTGACTAAACCAACACAGCTGACGTGATCCCTGCACAGTTCAGCAGCTCTGAAAGGCAGCAGGAGGCTGGGCCTTAATCCCTTGAGCCTTTCATCCCTAGGAAAAGCCGGATTTTTTTCCTCCTGTCATGGTTGGAGTGAGCCGGAGGTTCCTCCTTGCCAGGGTGCAGCCCCACAGCTCCAAAAGTCACAGCCCGGGGCTGTGTCTGTCCTGGAGGGACACCTGAGCTGCCTCTTCCCTCTGGGGGCTTGGATTGAGGAGCAGAGCTGGGATCTGTAATCCTGGTTCCAGGCTGAACCGTCCCTTCTGGATCCTTGCAGGGTTTTCCCTCAAAATCCAGCTAAAATTTTACCCCTCCTGGGTGATCCCACCCAGCCCTTGTGGATTTAGGGGTGTGAGGCCTTTTTGGGTTGCAGTTCCTGGACTAGGAAGGAGGAAAAGTCTTGGAATTCCGCAGAGGCCAAGGAGCCTGGATCTGTAATCCTGGTTCCATGCTGAACAATCTCTGCTGGATCCCTGTGGCATTTTCTGTTAAAATCTCCTGGTTGAGACCCCCCCAGGACCACATTGATTTAGGGGTGCGAGGCCTTTTAGGCTGCAGTTCTTGGGCTAGGAAGGAGGAAATATCCTGGAATTCTGCAGGGGCCAAGGAGCCTGGACCTGTAATCCTGGTTCCATGCTGAACAATCCCTGCTGGATCCTTTCAGGGCTTTCCCTCAAAATCCAGCTAAAATTTTATCCCTCCTGGATGATCCCACCCAGCCCCATGTGGATTTAGGGGTGTGAGGCCTTTTGGGCTGCAGTTCCTGGACGAGGAAGGAGGAAAACCCTTGGAATTCTGCAGAGGCCAAGGAGCCTGGATCTGTTATCCTGGTGTTGAACAATTCCTGCTGGATCTTTGCAGTGCTTTCCCCCAAAATCCAGCTAAAATCTTGTTCCTGGAATAGGAAGGAGCAAAACTCTTGGAATTCTGCATAGGCCAAAGAGCCTGGATCTGTTATCCTGGTGTTGAACAATCCTTGCTGGATCCCTGTAGCATTTTCCCTCAAAATCCAGTTAAAATCTCCTGGGTGATCCCACCCAGCACCAAATTGATTTAGGGCTGTGAGGCCTTTTTGGGCTGCAGTTCCTGGACTAGGAAGGAGGAAACATCTTGGAATTCTGCAGAGGCCAAAGAGCCTGGATTTATTATCCTGGTGTTGAACAATCCCTGCTGGATCCTTGCAGTGCTTTTCCCCAAAATCCAGCTAAAATCTTGTTCCTAGAGTAGGAAGGAACAAAAATCTTGGAATTCTGCAGGGGCCAAAGAGCCTGGACCTGTAATCCTGGTTCCATGCTGAACAATCCCTGCTGGATCCTTTCAGGGCTTTCCCTCAAAATCCAGCTAAAATTTTATCCCTCCTGGATGATCCCACCCAGCCCCATGTGGATTTAGGGGTGTGAGGCCTTTTGGGCTGCAGTTCCTGGATGAGGAAGGAGGAAAATTCTTGGAAGTCTGCAGAGGCCAAGGAACTTTGCATGAGGGAATCATCTCCCCAACTTTGGCATGAAGTTGGAAAACACTGGATTGCTCCTCAGGTGGGATCTGGGACAGGATTTTCTGGTTCTGCCTCGCCCTTTCTCCAGCAGGGATCAACCATCAGCTGAACTTTTCCACGGAATCCACAGGCACAGGCTGGGCTCAACCTGCAGAGCCTCCATCCTCGTGTCCAGCCGCTGTCACCCAGGGACATGGAATTACCCAGGAAAAACAGAGTTTTTCCTCATTTTTAATCCATTTTATCCTATCCCAATCCTAGCTGTGACTCCGAGCAGCTCACTGCTGGAAAGAGGTGGGAATTTCCATGTCCACTCTTTTCTTTGGAAACACTTGGAAGTTTGACTGAAGATGCCGTGAATCCCCTGCAAAGACACCTCGCAGCCCAACCCAAGCTTTTCCCTACCCTTTCCAGACTTCCAAAACGATTCTGAGAGCATGGAATATCAGCACTTCCCACATTCCCACCCTTTCCTGGCTCTGCTTGTGCAGAACCTCTGGGAAGGAGCTCCGAGGTGAAGGAATCACAATTCCTTGTCACAACAGCCGGGCTCAAGTTGGTTTTGACCTGGAGGGTTTTAATTAATTAATTAAATCAAAGATTTAGACCTGGATTAAACAAGGGGGATCGTTCCCAGCTGGAGTACAGACAACCCCAAAGTCAGCACGAAGAGAAATTCCAGTAGAAGCCACCATCTCCAGGAATTTTGTGGTGCTTCTTGAGGAAAACTCTGCCTTTCCTCCTTCTCTTGTTTTTCCCTTTCATCTCCCACTCCCTCCAAGTGTCTCCCAGTGCTCAGAACTTCAGGAATTGTTCTGACGAGCTCGGTGTCTTCCCTGCATTTTTCTTCTCCAGCCCAGGTGAGGAGCTGGATTTTGGAAGCATCTCCTAGATTGTTGTCCTGCCAGGTGCCAAAATTCCCTTCTGGAGCCACGTTTTAGGGAGAAGGGAATACTTTTCAAAAAGCAGCTTATGGAAACTCTGGATTAATTATATTTACTCCTGTAATTAACGGACTCCTTCCATTTTTGGACGATTCCTGCCCTGCCAGTAAATATTCCACATTCCTCAAACCCTGAACAAGGAGCTCCAACGACTTCATGGTTGGGAAAATTCTCCTTTCTGTATTTTTTTCCCTTTTTTTAATGGAGGGTGAGGAGGAAGCTGGAGGTCTTTGAGAGGTTTCTGTGAAACCACCCCCCGTCACTTCACATTCCTGGCATTTTTCCTGGTCCACAGGACAGAATTGTGTCCAGGTAACGTCACCTCCTTCAGAGCTGCATTTGAAGTGCCCTGGAAGGGATCAGTTTTCCCTCTGAAAATACTTCTGGAATAGCCTCACCTGTTGTCCTGTGGGAATATGGAGTTGTGCTCCTGGGATGCTGCACAGCAACAATTCCCAATCCTTCTCTGGGCTGCCCTTCATTCCAAGAATTTAATCCTCTTCCTTTCTTTTTCCCTTTGTCTCCCAACTGTTCAGATCCCAAATTTCCTGACGCTCCTGGGATATTCTTTTCCTGAGCCATGGGATATTCTTTTCCAGAGCAATAATGGCATCGACAATATCCAAGGATTTTATCAGTATCCGGAATCTGGATACTTCGAAAATGAATCTGAAACCTTCCCTGACTTCCACACTCGGAATCTGCTCTTTTTCCATTACTTAGAGGTTTCTGCTTGGAATTCAAGGATCACAATGCTGTATCCCCAAAATCCTCAAAATAAATTATGTGACTGCACCCAAAATGTGGGAGATGTCCAAAATGTGGACACAACCCTGGAATTCTTGAGGTTGAGTAGGCTGGAAATGAGGAGGGAAAAATCAACCCAAAGAGTGATCAAGGTTCCCAATATTTTGATTCCATCTAAACCAAAACTTTTGGGTTTTTTGGGTTTTTTTTTCTTTTTTTGATTCCTGGAGTAAAGGAAATGCAGACTCGGGATCAGGTAACCAGGAAAAGGTGGATGCTTCCACTTCCGTGCCATGGCTGGATAACCAAGGAACCCTTCTGTGGTTGTGGGGGAAAAAAGGAACTTTTTCCCTACATCCCAAGAAATGGGGTGATCCCAGGAAATGCAGGCAGCCCAGTTTTGAATGGACTCCCTAATTAATGGATTGCTTCTGGGAAAATTGGGAAGCAGATCCCACTTTTCCATCAGCAAGAGAAGGAGGAGCTGGTGCAATAATGGTCGTCTCACATCCGTCTGTTTTTAGGGATGTGGGAAACTGGAGTGGGAACATCTATCCCAGTATTCCAGCACTTTAGGGGAGCTTAGAAAAAGGAGAGAGTGGGGCAGGACACAGGGAATGGCTTCCCAGTGGGAAAGGGGAGATTGGGCTGGGATCTTGGCAAGGAATTCCTGGCTGGGAGGGTGGGGAGGGGCTGGGCTGGAATTCCCAGAGCAGCTGTGGCTGCCCCTGGATCCCTGGCAGTGCCCAAGGCCAGGCTGGACACTGGGGCTTGGATCCACCTGGGATGGTGGGAGGGAAAGCCCATTGGAATTTCAGATTCCTAAACCTGCCAGAGGTTTGGGACATTCCCAAGCATGGGGGGGGGGATTCTTGGATCTGTCCTGGTGCAGGACCTGGAGTTGGGCTTGGATCCTTGTGGTTCCCTTCCAGCTCGGGATATCCTACAATTCCATGGATTTTGTGTTTACCACTCCTCCCAAAGGGCATCTCCCTGGTTTGGGTGGAATTTATCTGGTGGGATCTGCTGGGAGGGCTGTGGGGACACTGGGAATGTCCCCCCTGCACGGAGCCAGGACGGAGCGCGCATCCGGCGTGGCAAATTTGGGATGGGGAGGAATTTTGTCGGGACTTGTCAAGGCAGAACTGGGATCTCATCCCAAGCTCCTCGTGCCAGAATCCTCTGTAAACAACTTGGAGAGAAAAAGTGGGATCCTGCCTGATTTGTATCCCCATTCCCTGTGGATGAGAGAAGAGCTGGATCACACACCTGGGAGGTTTCCTGGGTTAATCTGAAATATTCCGGGAGAAAAGATCAGGAAAGGCATGGAAAGGTCAAAGTTCAAGCCCTGCCTCACCTGAGCAGCTTCCTGCCAAATCCAGGGCCGTGCCAGAGTCACGGATTGAAGGATTTGCCTCCGGTTACTCACGGAAAGGCGGGAAAAGGGGCGGAGACGAGGAAGGAGAGGAACAGGGAATAAACCTTCGTTGGCAAATATCCCTGGAATGCGCTGCCAGGTGCCTGACTCATTCTCCTGGTTGGATTTAGGCTCCAGAGGCCTCTGCTCCTGGGATTCGAGTGGGAATCGGTGCCATGGGGCCTCTTTGCGGCACTGGGACAAACTGTCCCTTTGTCACCAACTCCAATCCTCTCCCCACACCCAAAAACTTCACCTGTTGCTCCATGATTTTCTTTTCCCTGCTCCAGGAGCCCTTCAGGAGAGGCTCCAGCAGTGATGGGGATCCAGGGGACTGCTCAAGGCTGATTTTCCCAGCCAGGGGTGTTTGAGGTGAGCACCAAATTTGGGATGAATGAAGTTCCTATCCTGGATTTTGGGTTGGGGTCACCTCTGGTGGCCTTGAGATGGGGGAGGTGACACCTGGCACAGGTGCCAGTGAAATCTGGGAATGGGCAACATTTATAATTCCCGAGTGTTTTCCCGTGTGGAATGCGCCTGCATGGAGAGGTTTTATCTCTGACCAGAGACCCCTCGGTGACATTCCCAGCCCATCCGAGGGTTGAGACCCCAGGAAAAGGTGGAATCAGGGCTGGCGAGCAGGATTTGAGATCAGGAACTGGTGGTGCCGCCGGAGGAGATTCCAAAGAGGGAAGGGATTCCGGGAGCTGCTGGAGACAGGCTGGGATGGAGCTGCAGATCCATCAGCTGCTCCCAAATCCTCCGGGAACTCCAGGCTCTGACCCAACTGGGTTTGGGGACAACGCAACCACTCTGAGCCAAATCCCAGATTTTTATGGTCCTTTCCTCCCTCCCTGCTGTTTGTTCCACAGGAGAAGCCCCAGGAAAAGGTGGAATCAGGGCTGGCGAGCAGGATTTGAGATCAGGAACTGGTGGAGCACCAGAGGAGATGCCAAAGAGGGAAGGGATTCCGGGAGCTGCTGGAGACAGGCTGGGATGGAGCTGCAGATCCATCAGCTGCTCCCAAATCCTCCGGGAACTCCAGGCTCTGACCCAACTGGGTTTGGGGACAACGCAACCACTCTGAGCCAAATCCCAGATTTTTATGGTCCTTTCCTCCCTCCCTGCTGTTTGTTCCACAGGAGAAGCCCCAGGAAAAGGTGGAATCAGGGCTGGCGAGCAGGATTTGAGATCAGGAACTGGTGGAGCACCAGAGGAGATGCCAAAGAGGGAAGGGATTCCGGGAGCTGCTGGAGACAGGCTGGGATGGAGCTGCAGATCCATCAGCTGCTCCCAAATCCTCCGGGAACTCCAGTCTCTCCTCAGGATACCTCCACAGGCTCTCCCACGAGGAGGTCTTTCCCTGTTTCCCACCTCTGGCTGCCAGGGAAATATTTGTGCAGAATTCCAGGAGCATCAATCCCGAATCAGGAACTCCAAAATCTCTTGCTGCTGTTCCTTGCCAGTTTCTCCAGCTCCAGGCCTGGAACTCAGCTGGGAATTTTCTGCAGGATTCTCTGAGAATTCTCCATGGAATAACGACGAACACCCCCGGACCCCTGATTGCTGGGGTTGGGGTCTGTCCCTGCCCTCCACAACTGGAAAGGAATTGAGGAATTTTTGGGAATTGGTGGTGTTTGCACGTGGCCAAAGCATCTCTGGTGGTGGCCAGAATTCCTGAATGTCCAAAATGGGATCTATTTTCCTTCAGCAGGCTCCCAACAGGACAAAGAGAAGCACTGAGGACACAATTCCTGATTTATGTCCAGGTGGATTTTTTTTTCCCTGTCCATCCAGCGTGGAGCCAAGCAGGCAAAAGCCGTAAAACTCCACCAAGGGCTGCTAGTTTTAGGGGTGGCACCTCTGGCTTAGGGAATCCCCAAGCAGGAGATAATTGGGAATGTTTTGGGATGGAATCTCAGCGTGGATCTTGTTCAGCCTGGAGAAGGGAAGGCTCCAGGGAGAGCTCAGAGCCCCTTGCAGGGCCTGAAGGGGCTCCAGGAGAGCTGGAGAGGGACTGGGGACAAGGCCTGGAGGGACAGGACACAGGGAATGGCTTCCCAGTGGGAAAGGGGAGATTTAAATGGAATATTGGGAAGAATTCTGATGGACTTCAAGGAGCCTGGAGAGCTCTCCTGAGCTGATTCCTCCAGGATCTCTCTGCTCCCAGTGGGTTTTTATTTCCAGGGATATCTTCTTCCCTTGGAGTGCCAAGCCGGGCTCCTTCCTGCTCCTTCCCACCTCTTCCAAGGTCCTTCTTCTTCCCGGGCTCCCGACTAGCCCAAATTGACATTTCTGTAGCCCAGAAGTTCTTCCTCTTCCTTGCTCCAGGTCCCAAAGCAGCTTTTCCTGAACGGGGTCATCTGGCCCTGGATCCAGCCTTTCCCTGGGAATGTTGAACCAGTGGGATCCTTCCAGCAGTTATCCCTGGAGCTGCGCAAATCCCTGATTTCTTGGGGTTGGCCCACGATGTCCACAGGGAAATGGGATCATCTTCAAGCTCAGTCTGCTTAAACTCAAGTTTAGCCACAAAATTCTGTTTCAAGCAGAGGCATTGGAGTGAAAAAATAGGAGGAAAAAAAAAATCTAAGCAAACCCTGATTCCTTAAAATATTTTCAGGCTTTGGGTGGAAAATATTCCCTGAGTCTGCAAATATTTTTGGCGGGCCCAAAACCCGGAATTTTTTGAAGGTTTTTTTTCCCTCAGTGCATGAATTATTCATCCCGAATCTCCTGTGCTGTGTCAGGATCCAGCTCCTGGTGCTGACCTGAGCCAGGGGTGTCTGAATTTCCCCAAATTCCCTCCTCCTGAGCAGACACCGTTTATCCCAGGAAAGCTGAAAATGCTTGGAATACCCACCCACCTCGGCCGTGTTTGAACCCAATCCCTGAATATTCTGGCTCCCAATATTTGCTCAAGGAATAACGGAGGCATCCAGAGCTTCCCTTGAGTTTTCTCCCGTGGCAGCGTGAATTTCCTCTTCTTTTTCCTGGGCTGCCTCTGGAAACCCCGCGATGATCCTGGATCTCTTCCTGACTGCCCAGGAATGTTGATGCGGGAAAGACCGGAGCTTTCCAGGCAGATCCTAAACCTCGAGTTCCTCCTCCCGATCTTTTCCACTCGGATTAATCCCTCCCCGTTTGGCCTCGGGGTGACTCCCAGGTTTGTTACGTCTGTCCGGGCCGTGTTGGATTTTTTTTTTTGGGATGAAGTGACCCACCCATGGAATTCTGGGATTTTCTGTTTAGGAATTGCTTTAAACCCAGGCCATGTTCTTTGCCATGGAGTGTGTTGCATTGTTAAATCTCTTCTTTTTGGGGTGTTGGGGTTTTTTGTCAATGAAACATCGTGAGTTTTTGGGAGTTTTAATTCCCACGTGCGTGTTTACCTTGGAAAACACCTCATGGACGCTTTGGGAAAAGGTGGGAGATTGGAGGAGAAAGTCTTGGGATGGCTCACAGCCCCTCTGTGCTTGGGGCTGGAAATTCCTTGGGGAAACCACTTTATCCAAGCACGGAATCATGGAATGGTTTGCATTGGAAACCCCACCCTGCGTGTGTTTATTTTTCTCATCCCATGACAGTGTCAGGAAGAATCCCCAATCCCACAACAGGAATAATCGGATTTGTTTCCTTCGGAAAAGCTTGGCAAATTTGGAATATTTTGATTTGAAATCCCCTGGCTTGAGATTTATTTTGATTTTTAAATTGGTCACTTTTTACCTGCCCTTTATTCCATGTCTAAGTATAATCCCTAACCCCTTCAATTCCTTCAGATTATTCTGGAATGTGTCAGGAATACCCCGATGAAGATAAACATTCCCAAAATTTTTTGTATTTCCAAGAAAAATCTAAAGGAGTTCATCTTAAAACCTCCCAAAACAGAGAGAAAAATAAATCCGGGGCCTTCCCTTGGAAAATCCCATTTGCTGTTCCCTCCAGTATTAGGAGCACCCAAAAAAATCCCAGCCCTCATCCCAATCCATAAATCAGAAAGAGTCAACTCTGTTTTGGGTGAGAATTGGATTTTTCTGTGGAAAACATTGGATTTAGCCAAAAAAAATCCTTTCTAAAAGATGGCCCTGGTTTTCTCCAGGCTCCTTTTTTATTTTTTCCTTGGAGTAAGGCTTGGAGCCAGGTTATCTTTCCTTAGGAAAGAGGAGAGGGATTGTAGGAATTCCTGATTTTAGAGCACTGGCAGATGTAACCTAGGATGAACTTCCCAAATGCTGGATGAGGTAGACAAAAGTCTGGATTCTGGTGTTTAAAATTTAAAAAAAAAAAAAAAAAAAAGGAAGATAAATGATGTTTTTAAAACTTTTCTAGTCCTAGATCCATGATTTCATGTATGGGAAGCGGGGGGAAAACTTCAAATTCCTACTGGGGATAAACTGAGGAGAAAATGACCTAAAATATGGGAAAATTAGGGGTTTTTTTAGTTTTCCCGGTCATAGATCTGTGATTTTACCTATTGGAAGGGAGGAAAACCTGGGAATTCCTACTTGGGGTAAACTGTGTGGAGAAAGCTAAAAAAAGAGGGAAAATTTCCAGCTCTTTTCTCCTGAATCCCAGAAAATTCCACTGCTCTTGGTGCCCAAGTGGCAGCTCAAACATCTGTTCCTTATGGGTGGGGTGGAGGCCGATTTTCCCGCATGGAAGCGGAATGAGAGGGGTTTGTGTCCCGGCCTCAGCCCCTTCTGGCACCATTCCCTGGAAAACCCGGATCCCACCTCTGTAACTCATCCCTTCCCCAGCGATTTTGGGAGCTAACGTTATTAGCGTCGGGATAATTAGAGGCATTCCAGCTCTGGAATGGATCCTGTTCCGGGAGACAGGAGTTTGCTTAGCCCTGGGCTTCAGGCAGCTGAGGTTTCCCAAACGGAATGGGAGCTTCCCAAACGGAATGGGAGATGAGGATCCCAAACTTCCTTGAGGTGAATTCCATTTGCGTTCCAAAGCCTTCTCTATCCCAATTTCCTTCTGGGATTTCCACGGTTTGGGACACTGGTTTGTTGTCCATGGTGATTCCCCAAGGAACTGCTGATCCCAGCTAGGGAGCTTGGAATTCCTCCTGGGAATGGGAGGAGCAGGGAGATCCTGGAGCCGAAGGGAATTTGGTGTGGGGAAACTGGAGCTGCTCCCTCCTGCCTCGGTGGGATCCTCCAAAATTCATCTCCTGGGAGACTGAGAGACTGGGATGGGCTATTGGGATTATTCAGGATTGGTTTTCCTGGGAAAGGCTTCCCCTGGGTTTGGGATCAGCCCTCTGGGGGTGCTGAGTTCCCCTTTCCTTGAGAGGCCAGAATGGGAGGATTGGGATTGGGATTGGGGCTCTGGGGGTGCTGAATTTCCCTCAGAATTGAAGGATTGGGATTGGGACTGGGGCTCTGGGGGTGCTGAATTCCCCTCAGAATTGAAGGATTGGGATCAGGGCTCTGGGGGTGCTGAGTTCCCTCCTAACTGAGGGACTGGGAATGGGATCAGCCCTCTGGGAGTGCCAAATTCCCCTCTCCTTGTGAGGCCAGCACTAAGGAGTGGGATTGGGATTGGGATCAGGGCCCTGGGGGTGCTGAGATCCCCTCAGCACTGAAGGAGTGGGATCAGGATTGGGATCAGCTTTTTGGGGGTGCTGAATTCTCCTCAGAAGTGAGGGTTTGGGATTGGGGTTGGGGCTCTGGGGGTGCTAAATTCCCCTCTCCTTGTAAAACCAGCCCTCTAGGATTGGGATTGGGATTTGGGCTCTGAGGATGCTGAGATCACCTCAGTCTTGAAGGAGTGGGATCGGGATTGGAATCAGGGCCCTGGGGGTGCTGAGATCCCCTCAGCACTGAAGGAGTGGGATCGGGATTGGGATCAGCCTTCTAGGGGTGCTGAGTTCCCCTCAGAAGTGAAGGATTGGGATCAGGATTGGGATTGGGATCAGGGTTCTGGGGGTGCTGAGTTCCCCTCTCCTTGTGAGACCAGCCCTGAAGGAGTGGGATCGGGATGGGGATCGGGATCCCTCAGGGCTGCTCCCAGCACCTCTCCCTGCAGGATCAGCTTCACCAGCTTGGAGGGGGAGACTTTTTCCCCTTCCCAGCTCCCGGAGCTGCCAACCAGGAGGGAAAATCAGGAGGAGAATGGGAGGGGGGGAAAAGCAGGCTGGGAGGGAGCTCTTCCCTAACCAATTCCACCTGTTCCCTGCTCCCAGACTCGCTCCAATTTCTGCCCAGCTGGATTTTTACTTTCCACTCTGCCTCAGAGGCTCCTCCAAGAATTAAATTCCTTTCCCAGCCTCCTCCTTGCAGCAGGAGCAGCTGATTAGTGGCTGCCCCTATTTAATTTTCCTATCTGGACTAATTATTCTTCTTGATGGTCCACTTATCGGGCTCGTTTCCCTTGGTTTTTTGCTCTGGGATGCTTTTCCAAGGAAGGGAGGAAGGGTAAATAAAAACCAGACAAGCCAAGGAGATGCAATTCCATCCTCGTTGTTCCTTCTTTAAATGAATTCAGAATTCTCAGGCCACCCCTTTCTAAAATGAGACAATTTGCCCTAAATTTCAGCGGGATTTTATCCCTTCTTTTGGTCATTCCCTGTGTTTTTTACACAGGTGGGACTCGAGCGTCACCTGGCCTGAATTCCAGTGTTTCTGCTGGAATGTCTGATCCCACGGATTTATCATGGTCCTGTTGTGTTCCCAAAGCCTCAAACTCACCAGATAAGAACTCTGATAACAAAATAAGGTCTCTGTTGGGGAATTCCCACCTGGAGAGCAGGATGTTGTCCTGGGATGGACGGGATGCTTTTTCCTCTGCCTTGCCAAGGTGTATCCAGGGATCGAACCACCCAAAAAGCCTATTTTTTTCCATCAAAATTTGTAACTTTATGGACAAATGTGTCCAAAGTGGAAGATTTTGCACCCAGGAATTGAGGGGTGGTTCTGGGATCGAATTTGGCATCACGGCGTCCTGTTTGGGAAAAATCCATGTAAAAATGGATCTGTTCCTTCCCATGTAAGCCTGGCTCAGCAAAGCTGAGTTTTCCAGGTGTTTCTCTGTGTTGTGAGGAGCCAAATTCATGGAAAAGGTCATGGAATCACAACCCTGCTCGCCCTTGGTTCCTCTGATCTGGAACAGGGATCCCAAAATTTCATGAAGCAAAAATGTTTCCCATTATCCGTCACACCTTCCAATTTCATGGCTCCTTGGAATCCCCTTGGCAAAAAGCCAGGAATTTTTCATGGATCATCCCTGCTGTGAACTCCCCATCCCTGGAAGTGTCCAAGGCTAGGATGGATGGGGCTTGGAGCAGCCTGGGATCCAGCCCAGGATGCAAATCCTATGGGAACAGCGTTGGAATTCACACTGGTGAGTCCTCTGTCTCCGGGAATTTAAGGAATAAACTGGGTGGACAGTTTGATCATGGATTATCCATGGAACAGGAACACAACCTGAATTTCAGGGAGTCTTGGAGGAGCTTCGGCTCTGGTGCAGATCCTTTGGGAAGCCAAAATAATCCTCTTTTTTTTCCTTGTGGTGTGAACAATATTCCTCTGGATTTCTTCCTTGGTCTATAGAAGTTTTGGAATCTGCAGAGCAGGGGTGTAAGACCGGGAGTCCTGCTCAGCCTGGAGAACCCAAAATTCCCAAAGGAATGGGTGGGAATGGTTTCCATCAGGATATTCCCGGCTTGTGCTCGTAGCTGGAGCTCTTCATCCATGTGCCACATGAAGCCACGGCTGCTTCCCTGGAAACAGGGAAGGGTCTGGAATCATGGATCCACATAATGGGACTCAGCCTGAACCTTCCTGGAAAAAAGAGCCGACTTTTTGTTTAGCCATTAAAAAGGGGGGCGGGGGGGGGAGGAAAATCCAAGGAGCCGTTTTGTTCCGGAAACTTCTGGGCACATTAAGCGAAACCAGATCCCGGAGGGTGGAGGGGAGAGAGGGATACAGGAAAGCAATCAAATCCTACTGGAGGAATTCCTCCTTTCTGGAAGAACATAAACCAGGAGCAGAATGTAAACAACCCTCCATATGTCCCTTGTAAATCAGGAGCAACGGGAATGAATTCCCAGCAGGAACAGGACATTGGGAATGTTCGGCTGGGGAGTCCTTTTGAGGTTTTGTTCTTCTTCGTGGATTTAATTTGGAATTTGTCCCTCTTTTCTCTCCTCTTCCTGCTCCCCCAGGATGAACCACGGGCCGAACTCTCTGAAGAGGTGCCTGGAATAATTCCAATGGATTAATTAGGCAGGGCTGGAGCACAGGGATTAACGAGGGCTGATAACGGTCCCTCGATCAGGAGATAGTTGGGAAAAGGCTGGATTCTCTTCCTGAGTCCATCGGTCACCTGTGCTGGTCGGTGTTTGAGCTGGGAAGTTCATTCCTGGTTTATTTAGATTCCGAGGAGCAGCATGTGTTGGTGATCCCTCTTTAAACTCTCCTTGGAATATGTTTTGCAGCTGGAAAATTACTTTGAAAGGCTCCGAGTAACTCCATTTATCCTTGAGAAAAAACTCCTTTCCCCCCAGATCCTTTTTCTAACCAAGGGGGGAAAATTATGGGCACAGGACTTTTAAAACCAACAATTCCAGAATAGGATTGGGTTGGAAATGACCTTGGAGATCATCTCATTCCAGCCCCTTCCATGAGCAGGGAATCTTCCACTATCCCAGGTTGCTCCAAGCCCTGTCCAGCCTGGCCTTGGACACTTCCAGGAATGGGAAATCCACATCTCTGGCCATCCTGTGCCAGGTTAGCTGAAAACTGACAGAGAATCCCTGGATTTTGTGGTGCAAAGGAGGATTCCATGGGATGGAAGAGGCCAAGTTTGATGCCCTTCTCCAAAAATCTCCACCTGCTTCTTCCCAGCCACGGGGCTACAAGAAGCTGGATATGAGCTTGGAGCTGAATCCTGGGAATCAGGATGGGCTTGGCTCCCAGACGAACCTACCCAAGATAGATGCTTTTTCCCTAAGGATGATAACAGGAAATTTCCACAAAAACTTCCACCATTTCTCTCCTTTCCTTCTGTATGATATCAGGAAATTTCAACAATAACTTCCACTCTTTTTCTCCTTTCCCTCTGTTTGTTTCCATGTTGCAAGATCCCAGACAGACCCAGTTATTCCAGGGTATTCCTTGATCTGGGAGCGCAGCTGGGCCTGGATCTCCGATCAAAATGGAAATTAATAATCTGGATTTTTGATGCCTACAAAGGGCAAACTGAACTTTAAACACGTCCTAAAGATTTAAGCTGGAGGAGAAAATCCCTTTTTTTCCCGTGTTAAAAGGAACAAAGGCCTCTTCTGGTTTGTTGTTGTTGGGAAAATGGGGGATCCAAGGCGCAAACCCGACCTCTGGAAAATTCCGGGACTTCACCTCACCCTCATTCCAAAGCACCTCCAGGAGAGTTTAGCTGGGGAACGAGCCTCATTCCCATAATCCCGTCTCTCCTCCTCAAGTCCAGGGATTTGTAGTAATTTATAAAAACCACACTTATGACTGACCCTTTCCCGTAACAGGGAGCTGATTCCGGCCTGGAATCCCACCCTCACCTCCCCTGTTTGGGATCACTCCCCGCTCAAGGCGAGTCTCAAACTTCAAGCGGCTTTGGAGAGACTTCCCGCCAGCCCTGCCCGCCCTTCTCACGGCAGCTCCGATCTCCGGTGTTCCCGACGGGAATGTGCCGGAGCTGAAAGGTTGGGTGGGAAGCGGGATCGGGAGGGGCTCCTCAGCCTCGGCTCCCGTGGAGCTCCAAAGGTCGCTTTTCCCTCTCGGGCTGCCGGAGTGTGACAGGCTGTGGGTGAAATCCGAGAGCAGCCTCCTGCTGCTCTGCAGGAGAGGTTCGAACAGCAGGGATGAAGGAAAGCGGGATTCTCCTTGCTCATCACCAGGATGGAGCCGCTGGGGATTGCTCCGGAGCCCACGGAAGCAGCTTTGGTCCTGTCCATGCTGTGCCACTGAGCTGACCTGGAAGAATTTGGGAGGTGTGGATTTGCAGCCCAGCTGGGACCAGTGGGAGCCAGGGGAGGATTGCCCTAATCATGGAATTGTTGAGGTTGGAGAATCCCTCCAGGATCATCCAATCCAACCTGGGATCGATGCCCACCTTGGCACTGAGTGCCACATCCAGGAATTCCTTGGACACCTCCAGGGGTGGGGACTCCAAACATCCCTGGGCACTTCCAAGGCCCGACCACCCTTTCCATGAGGAAATTCCTGCTGATGTCCACCCTGAGCCTNGAATTCTCCAGCCCCTTTCCCAGCTCCCTCAGGAATTCTCCAGCCCCTTTCCCAGCTCCCTCAGGGATTCTCCAGCCCCTTTCCCAGCTCCCTCAGGAATTCTCCAGCCCCTTCCCAGCTCCATTCCCTTCCCTGGACTTGCTCCAGCCCCTCCGTGTCCCACCCAGGGTTGTGCAGGAGCTCAGGAAGGATCTCCCGGCTCCATGTCCAAGCCAGCAGTGCCCGTGCTTTTATCCACACCTGGAAGCAGGTCTGTCCCATGGAAATCCCCTCCAGCAGCACAGGAGGAATTGCGGTCCCTTGGAGAAGGGGCTAAGTGTGGGAACGAGCCAGGTGGGTTGTCCTGGGATCTTCCAGCTGTCTGAGGAAGCAAATCCCCAGTTCTGGGGTCACAACCTATCCCTGGATGTGTCCTGGCTCCAGACTGGGATTTTAAAACAAAAATAAAATTAATCCTGATCCTCCACGTGCTTATTTATTATCTATATTTTATTTACTTATACTTTATTTTGATTTTATTTAATTTAACCCTCCATCTTTGCTGCTTGGGCAGGTCCATGCACAGCTTCCAGGTTTTCCAGAGCATGGAGCAGCTCTGCTGTGGAGCTGATCCAGCAAATCAGCAGCCTGTGTTAATCCTGTCCCTGCTAAGCCAGGTCTGGAAAAGCCGGGACTTGCAGTTCGGAGACAGAGGAGCCACCTGGATTTGGGCCAGCTGGAGGCTGGAGGGTGTCCAGGTGGCTCATCCTGGAGGGAATAAACCCTCCCGTGCTCCTCAGCAGCCTCAGGATCTTGGGATGGGGATGGAGCTGGACCCGAGCATTCCAGGCTGCACCGGGACAAACCGGGATGTTCCGGGTGGGGTTCCATGGAAGTGGCTTCCCCAGGGAGTTTCCTGTTTGTCCTTTCAAGGAGGCATCTTCCCACAAGGAACACCCCATCCAGCACATTTGGGAGCTGATGGGATGATTCCATTGTTTGGTTTTCTTCCCTTAATTAAAACACACAAATTGTGGCCAAAAAAAAGAAAAAAAAAAAAAAGTGGAAAAAAAATAATAAAGTAAGTAATCCAGAATCCATTTGTTTTACTTAATTCCTCCGTCTCCTGGAACAATCTCCAGGGGAATAAAGGAAGGTCCAAAAAGAGAGGAACAATGTCCATGTGGAGGCTGCGGGTTCCTGTAAATGGACTTTGGAAGGAGAGGAAGGGAAAGGAAAAAGGGATTGAGCTCCTGATAAATAAGGGTTGGGACTGGGAAGGCCGGAGATGATCCCCAGGGAGCTTCCTGCTGGATCCCCTCTGTGGGAACGGGAGGGAGGGAAAAGGAGGATTTCGGAAGGTGCCTGCCCTCGGTTCTTGGCTGAGGAACACGGGGAAGGTGTAAGAGCCTACAAGGAGAGAGGTGGGACTCCAGAGGGCTGTTTAAAATGCTGTTTATTGTTTATTATTATTAAATCCTGACAGCAATCACAGGTCTGGGTGACAGAGCCCAGCCTAAAGCCACCAGCCACAGCTGTAGGCAAGGCTGAAGTCCTTTTAGTTCTGGTTCCAATACATTATATACTGTTCTTTACTGAGCATCTTAATACATAACAACCAATCAATGCCTTTACTATTACCTATAGCCTATCACAACTACTAACATTACAATATTCATGTTACAGTTCTCCAATCACAAAAGGTTAGTGTGTTACAGTTTATAGCCCATCATAACTACTAACAATATATATTATATAATATATCATAACTACTACCAATATTAATGTTATATAATATATTGTAACTACTATCAATATTCATGTTATATAATATATTGTAACTACTATCAATATTCATGTTATATAATATATTGTAACAATATTCATGTTATTATTCTCCAATCACAAAGGGTTGGTATGCTACAGTTTATAGCCCATCATAACTACTAACAATATATAATATTGTATAATATACCACAACTACTAACATTACAATATTCATGTTACTATTCTCCAGTCACAAAGGGTTAGTATGTTACAGTTTAAGCTAGAAGTGGTTTTTCAGTTTTCTTGCAGTGGAAAATTCTGAGACCTTTTTT
>VXAX01001842.1:61287-71934 GCA_013399835.1 Leptocoma aspasia
GGTGAAGATTTTCCTCCAGGTAATGTTGTATTGCAGGGAGCGCTGATCATTCCCGAAGTGCGGATTCATGGAATAACCGAGGCTGGAGAAGGCCTCCGGATCCGCGGGCCCAAGCAGGGCTGCGAGGAGATGGGAGCGGAGCAGAGATCCCACTTTTCCTCCTGGAACAAGATTCCAGCTTCTCCCGGAGGCATTCCTGGGAAAAGGGACCTTGCAGGAATCGGCTTTTCCCGCCAGCCAAAGGATTCTCCCAGACGTTCCCGCAGCGGGATCCGAATGGGAGCTGGATCAGGGGGATGGAAGGCGATGGGAGAAGCTGCAGCTCCTTGTCCCTGGGATTTATCCAAGAGGCTGATGCTGCACATTCCCATTTTCCCAGGAACTTCTCCTGTTTTCCCTTGGAAGCAGAATAAACCCAACGCCTTTGGAAACTGCCGTGAATTCTTCTCTCCAAAAGCAGAGCTCAAGGAATTCCTGGGTTATTTTACGGGATTTTAATAATGTTTTATTATATTTATGTTGTTTCCCCCTGTGTTATGCAAGGTGCTCCTGGCATCCCATAATGACCTGAAATCCTTCCAAAATCCCGTTTTTGTTTTCTTTTCCCCAAATCCTTCTGAGCAGCTGCCTCTGAGAATTCCTTTTCTTCCTTCCTGGATCAAAGGAGCTGCTGTTTTTGTTGTAATTAAGGTGCTTCATTACCGATTAATTACAACACAAACAGGGCAGGCTTTAATCTCCAAAGGGAGATTTGCCCAGAATGATTGGAAAAGGCAAACAAAAGGAAATCAAGGAATACTTCCATGACTCAATCATGACAGCCTGAGTCACGCTGCCTGATGAATCCATGGAAAATTATCAAAATTATTTCTCCAGAATTACAATAACACAAATAAATCAATGCCCCAGAAATCTAAAATACCATCCCATCTTTTTTTCCTTATTTTCTGAAATTCGTCTCCCCCCTGATTCTTTCCCTGGAATGTCTACACTTCCATGAGGAAACTCTGGAACTGTGGTGTGTCCAGAAAAGTTTGGAATTCTTTTGGCAGAGGTTTTCCAAGCATTTTTTTTGGGGCTGCCTGCCCAAAAAACAGTGCTGAGAGGTGCCCTACGTCAGCTGTTCCCAGGAAAAATTCCAACTGTTTTCATCTTCCTGTTGCCCCTGGAACAGCAAACCCTGTCCCAGTAATCATGGAACCCCACCACTGGACACTTTTATGGAATAAATCAGGGAAAATGGAAGTGTTAAAGGCTCTTTTTTTCTCAATAAAAACAGGAAAAAGAGTTAAAGGAGCCCAAATGTTTAAAATCATTTAAAAAGTGGTTGGAGCCGAGCCCAAAGACCAACCTAGGGAAAGAAATGGATGTGGAATTTTGGGATAAGTGGGACTCACTGGGCTGGGCAGTTCCTGGAGTATCCAAAGCCAAGGCAGGGCTGTCCCTGGGACAATCAGGCACAAGTCCTGCCCTTAGTACCGAGTCTAAGCGTGGCTCAGTTTGTTGGGCTGGGCTTTTTGGGTCTCTTCTGAGTCTTGCAGTGACAGATTCCCAGTGTTCCCATCCCTGTGGAATACAGGAGTCCATCAATCCAGGGGCATCCTGGAGCTTCCCAGGGACATCCAAGGTCCTAAAGATGCTGCTTCCCTTAAAATTATGGAATGCTTTGGGTGGGAAAGGATCTCCAAGATGATCCAGTTCCACCGCCTGCCATGGGCAGGGACACCCTCTGGAATGTGTGGGATCCCAGAGTCCAGGAATCAGGATGAGGGTGAGACCCTGGCACGGGTATTCCCAGAGAAGCTGTGGCTGGAAGCGTCCAAGGTTGGGCAGGGCTTGGAGCAGCCTGGGATGGTGGAAGGTTGGGGTTGAGTCCCTTTAAGGTCCCTTCCAACCCAAACCATTCCATAATTCCGTGATTCTCCGACCATAAATTATCGGAGAAATCCCCGAGAGACTGGCGGATAAAACACTTTTTACCAGAGACTGATTTTCCCTGGAGAAGCAGCCGGAGCCAGGATGACCTTCAGTGTCTTCCCTGACCTGGATTCTCCATGAGAAATTGTCTCTGACCTTCTCTGGGAATGTGGGAGAACATCCCGGGTGAGCCTGAATCTGGGTTTACACACACCTTTAGTCCTTCACAGTTGCCTAAAGGCCGGACTAGATGGATTTAGACCCCTCCAGCATTTCCAGGAGCTTCTGGAGCACCCCAGGAGCCTCATCCGCCTTCCAGACTGAAACATCTCACGGATTAAAAAACTTCCTGCCATCCCATTCTGCTCCAGATGCAATTCCGGCTCAGCGGAGGCTCCTGGAGCTTCCACCTGGCCGGGACCTGTGTCCCAGGTTCTTTTCCAAAAATATCCCAGTGGCTCCTTTTCCCGGTGAACCGTCACCTACTCAGAGTTCACTCCACCACGTTTTCTGGGAGGGCCCGGAGTCCTTCCAGGCGGCAGCGATTCCCACCCAACGGAGTCGCGCTTTCGGCGTTGTTGCCTCAGCGCTGGTTGTGCAACCCCTTGGCAGAATTCCCGATCATTTGTAACCTTTGTCTCCATGTTTTGATAGGGGAAAATAGCTCAAAGGCACTGTTAATTAATCCCTTCATCCTTGGCAATTCCCCGTGTCCCGTGCTCCATCCACACCGGAAATCGCCGGAGGAATCGCGGCCCTTTGGTCTCATGGCGATATCCCGGATCCAGAGATTGGGTGAAACCTGGGAGAAGAGGAAAACTGACATTCCCTAAGGACTGAGCAAGGCTTTGCCTCACCTGGACACGGGATTTGTGCTGCATCCAGCTTTTCCATGGAATGCCACTTCTCACCGCACCTTTCTTGGTCTCCTCTGTGTTCTCCTCGTGACAAACTGGAAACTACAGAGGGAAAAAGGAAAAAATTCCATCACTCTTCTCATGTCAGGAATGAGAACATTTCCCAGAGCTCCCTCTCCTTTTCCTGAAACCTTGGCATGGGGTGAGACTCCGACCTGGACGCAATGCGACAGAGAGCCCTTCCTCGGAAAGAATTCCTTGGATTTTGGCCTTGGGACTCGGCCTCTCCTCGCCTTCTTCTCCCATCTGGTGATGGGACAAATTGAATCCAAGTCATGAGGCAGACCCACAAAAAAGCAACATGATAAGCCAAAAGCTCAGCATTCCAGCCAGGAATGTTTTCCAGTGCTGTTTTGGGGTGCCCACCCCAGGAATTAGTTGTTCAATTAGCTGATTTTGGATTTTCCATGAGGGATTTGGTATTTCCTTGGAGTAAGTCCCCAAAAAAGCCCCTGCACAGATTATATTCCTCTGATTCCTGACTTGGAGCAGCAAAATGGGATCTCCCTGGAAAAATTAACACTGCGGCAAAGCTTTCCCTGGATTTTCAACTCCTTAGACACAGGGACCTACAAATCCTGGATATTTACCTGGATCTCCCTCTTCCCTCAGCCCTTGGCTCCCAGAAATTTTAGGCTCAAGCCCAGACCTTGCCTTGTAGGTTCATGAACCAGCTGCAAGTGCAGAAGATCAGGTGATGGAATTGTCCTTGGAATCCTCATGGAATTTTTTTGCTTTCCTTTCAAGATGCACTTCCCAGAACCAAGTGATTTTTTGGGAATATTCCAAATTTCTGTTCTTTTTCAGGGGATTCCCTGTGATCAAAATATCCCCTTTTTATCTTGGGCACCAGAGGAGGAAACACGACCCCAGAAACGCTCATCAGGGAAGTGGAAAAAGCCAGAAATGGGAAGAAGGAATGGAAAGGAAAGGAAAGGAAAGGAAAGGAAAGGAAAGGAAAGGAAAGGAAAGGAAAGGAAAGGAAAGGAAAGGAAAGGAAAGGAAAGGAAAGGAAAGGAAAGGAAAGGAAAGGAAAGGAAAGGAAAGGAAAGGAAAGGTTTGATAATACTAATAAAATAAATAAATCCTGCATCCTCCATGGGAAACTTCCTGCATTTTTTCCTGCCTGGAACACAGATCCATCCTCATCCCTTTTCCCTCATTTCTATGGGATAAACCACAGAAAGCCCCAAGCTCTGGAGACACCTGGAAACCTTCCTGGTCTATGCCATGGAGGATGAACAATTGCCTCAATCCAGGTTTTTTTTTTCAGAAGGAACCAGACCTTGCACATTCACCCTTTCCTCTGGATTTCTCCTCTTTTTCCAGGGAATCCCCTGTTGGCAGGATTTGACAGCAGCCTAAAGAGTCTTTTCTGGATTTAATCCATAGAAAAAGACATTTATTTCTCCTGCACTTGTCAGGAAGCAGCAGGAGAAGGGTTAAATCCCAACAGGCCTCCTGCTCCCTGACTTGGCCCCGACTGGAAGGGTCTGTGGCTGAAACAAAACAACCCCAAAAAATGGGAAAAACAACTTTTGTTTCCAAATTAACAAATTCCCTCTGCCCTCAGGTGTGGGACTCCATTAAACCTCCCTCCTCTGCCAAGGCCTGGGCTCCATGTGGAGTCCCTGGCTCTGGAATGATTTGAGGGATGCTCCAAGCCCTGAGGAAGGCGGGGAGTGACCCCACCCTCCCTTCCATGCCCTTTTCCAGCCCATCTGTGCTTTCTCCCATATTCCCAAAGGATTTTCGTTTGTTCTGTTGTTGTTATTCCTAAGCCTAGCCCAACTGGAGCTCTGCCTCTGGATCCGGCTGGGGTTTTAATGGATCTCGGGAAGCTGGGACCTGTGGGGTTCACACAAAGGCTTTGCTGGAGGGGGGAGAGCTAGGATGGGGCTGCCAGGGCTAACGGGATCTGTCCTGGACCCACATTCCATCCAGGACATGGCAAGGGTGGTGCCTAAATTCCCCATTCCATGAACAGCCTGGCTGCAGTGATCCAGCTCCATTTCCCGTCCTGACCCCCGGTGTTGCATTCTTTTCCTTTCTTTGGATCCAGGATCATCTCAGGTTTAATTTTGGGGTGATCATCCTGAGTGTCCTTCCCAGAATCCCAGATGTGTTTGGGTTGGAAGGGACCTTAAATCCCACCCCATCCATGGGCAAGGACACCTCCCACTGTCCCAGGTGCTCCCAGCCCCAGTGTCCAGCCTGGCCTTGGGCACTGCCAGGGATCCAGGGGCAGCCACAGCTGCTCTGGGAATTCCAGCCCAGCCCCTCCCCACCCTCCCAGCCAGCAATTCCTTGCCAAGATCCCAGCCCAATCTCCCCTTTCCCACTGGGAAGCCATTCCCTCTGTCCTGTCCCTCCAGGCCTTGTCCCCAGTCCCTCTCCAGCTCTCCTGGAGCCCCTTCAGGGACTCTGAGAATTCCCTGGATTTTTCCCTTCTCCAGGGGAACATTCCCAGCTCTCCCAGCCTGGCTCCAGAGCACAGGGGCTCCATAATAATGGAATGCTGGGGTGGGAAGGGACCTTAAATCCCATCCAGTCCCACCTGATTCCATGTTCAGGGACACCTCCCACTGTCCCAGGTGCTCCCAGCCCCAGTGTCCAGCCTGGCCTTGGGCACTGCCAGGGATCCAGGGGCAGCCACAGCTGCTCTGGGAATTCCAGCCCAGCCCCTCCCCACCCTCCCAGCCAGCAATTCCTTGCCAAGATCCCAGCCCAATCTCCCCTTTCCCACTGGGAAGCCATTCCCTCTGTCCTGTCCCTCCAGGCCTTGTCCCCAGTCCCTCTCCAGCTCTCCTGGAGCCCCTTCAGGGACTCTGAGAATTCCCTGGATTTTTCCCTTCTCCAGGGGAACATTCCCAGCTCTCCCAGCCTGGCTCCAGAGCACAGGGGCTCCATAATAATGGAATGCTGGGGTGGGAAGGGACCTTAAATCCCATCCAGTCCCACCTGATTCCATGTTCAGGGACACCTCCCACTGTCCCAGGTGCTCCCAGCCCCAGTGTCCAGCCTGGCCTTGGGCACTGCCAGGGATCCAGGGGCAGCCACAGCTGCTCTGGGAATTCCAGCCCAGCCCCTCCCCACCCTCCCAGGGAGGAATTTCTTCCAGCTATCCCATCCATCCCTGCCCTCCGGCAGTTTAAAATGCATTTCTTGGACAGGGTAGCAACAAAACAAGGATTTTTAACCCTCGAGATTCCCAGAACATTGAAAATGCATTTATATCATCCACTTAAGGGAATTAATGCACCGGATTATTTGGGGATTTTTTTTTAACCCAGCTGTGCTCGTTTTCAGGTGAAGCTCAGATATCACTTCCTGCAAAGACATCAAACTTCCCAGAATCCCAGGATTACTGAGGTTGGAAAATCCCTCCAGGATCATCGACTCCAACCTGGGACCGATCCCCACCTTGGCACTGAATGCCACATCCAGGAATTCCTTGGACACCTCCAGGGATGGGCACTCCAAACCTCCCTGGACACCTCCAGTGCCTGACCATGCTTTCCATGGAGAAATTCCTTGAATTTACTTTGTTTTCCAGCCCTTTTCCCATGTTTTTTGGGTACGTCCCATCACCACTTTGGGACAACTCTTAACTCCTCTTCCTTGACGTGTGTCTGGATTCCTGCTGGACCTGAAATCCCTTCCCACTCCTGCCAACACCCAGTAACTTCTTCCAGATCCACACTTTTCCCTTTTAGTGGGAAAAGGGAAACTTGAGGATATCAGCTGCCCACAAATTCTGTAAAAAAACAATGGATGGGTGGAAGAAATCCAGGCATAAATCAGTGCTTCCTCCAAGGGAAAGCTCAGGCCTTTTCCAGCCTCACCCGTCAGCTGGAAACGCGGACCCATCCTCATCCCCTTTCCCTCGTTTCTCTGGGATGAGAGGAGAGAGAGAACGAGGCCACACAAATTCCAAACCCCAAGCTCTGGAGACACCTGGAAACCTTCCTGGTCTGTGCCATGGAGGATGGTTTTGCTGCAATCCAGGTTGTTTTTTTTTTTGGGATGGAACCAGCCTTTGCACTTTTGCCCTTTCCCCTGGATTACTCTTTTTCCAGGGAATCCCCTGTTGACATTAACGATATTTATTTACAGGTGGTAAAAGCTGAGTAAGAACCTTTAGGCTGGATTCGGGATGAGTAAGTGGAAAATCCCTGAATTTCAGCCCGGGATTTGCTCACCTTTCAGGAGAGAAACACCTGCCAGCTCTGTTTTCCTGTTTAATGGAGCAGCAGGACAATTCCAGCTCCTTGCAGCCGGGGAATTCGTAATTGGAAGGTGCTTTGGGATTGGGATCGCTGCAGGTGACTCAAAACTCTCTCTAGATATTAATTAGTTAATTAATTAACACACCTAATTGGTCAGTTTGGAGAGTCTGTGTGGAAGCTGAGGAATGAAATGAGATTCCCAAACTGCTCCAGGATGGGAGCTGAGGTGCCACCACTGCATTGGGATCCTCTCCTGTGGTGCCATGGAAGGTGTTGGGATAATGAACTTCCTGGGATCTGGGATATTTTGATTGGTTGTGTGCTCCAGGAGAAAGGATTTTGCTTTGACTGGAAAATCCCTGGGACAGGAACTGTGTCCTTGTGTCTTCTTCTAGGACACCAATCCCAGAGTGCCCGGTTGGCTTTGTGCTCCTAAACCAAAAGATGGGGAAGATTTGGGAGATTTAGATGGGATTTTGGAAAAGAATTCCTGGCTCAGAGTGTGGGCTGGAATTCCCAGAGCAGCTGTGGCTGCCCCGGGATCCCTGGCAGTGCCCAAGGCCAGGCTGGACACTGGGGCTTGGATCCACCTGGGACAGTGGGAGGTGTCCCTGCACATGGATGGGGTGGGGAATGGGATGATCCTTAAGGTTNGTGCCATGGAGGATGGTTTTGCTGCAATCCAGGTTGGTTTTTTTTTTTGGGATGGAACCAGCCTTTGCACTTTTGCCCTTTCCCCTGGATTACTCTTTTTCCAGGGAATCCCCTGTTGACATTAACGATATTTATTTACAGGTGGTAAAAGCTGAGTAAGAACCTTTAGGCTGGATTCGGGATGAGTAAGTGGAAAATCCCTGAATTTCAGCCCGGGATTTGCTCACCTTTCAGGAGAGAAACACCTGCCAGCNATGATCTTTAAGGCCATTCCAACCAAAACCATCCCACAATTCCATGATAAATGGCTTTTCCAGAGGTGTTGGCAGGAGTGGGAAGGGATTTCAGTGCCGAGAGGAACCCACAAGTCAAGGCAGGGCAGGTGAAGTAAGAGTTGTCCCAAACATGCAGCGAGCAAAGGATGTGAGGAAAGGGGTGGAAAACAAGGAGAGTTCCCGGCTCCGGCTGGGGAAGGAGCCGGGGGAAGTGGAGGAGGTGTGGGATTGTGATGAAAGGGGTGTGGAGGCACAGGGTGTGGGAGGCAGAGCCACGCCAGAGGCCTCGGAGAGTTGGGCAATCCGTGCGGGAGAAAGGGCAGGACGTGGTGCCAGGTCAAGGACAGCAGGAGGAAAGGGAAAAACCGGGATAATTCTCCCCCATTTCTCACCCCTCCCTGCAAGGAATCATCCAGGGAATGCAGAACAGGACACGAGGCTGAAAATCCAAACCAAGGAGCCACGGCTGTCAAGGCAAAGAGGCTGCAGGAATCCTGAGGGATCCTTTCTCCAACTCCGGGCCACTCATTCCCTCAGGCAATATTTGACTTGCAACAAAACAAAATAAATACATAAATAAAATACATAAATATATTAAATTCAGGTCCATTACTTCAGCTGCTTGGGGTAATTAATTCCATTTTTTTTTTTTTAAGCCAGAGGAACGAAACAAAAACCAAATGAAATGGTGGAATTTTCCTGCCTGAAATTTTATTCCCCTCCTGAAATTTAATTATGAGAATATGTTTGTAGATGAAAACCTACTGTAATTCCTCTCGGTCAAAGGATGAAATCCATTTGTCCTGAAAGGGAATTTTAGGAGTTTGGGTGGTTGGGAAACTCTGTTTTACCTCGTGTTTGGTTCAAACCCACCCCTTGTTTATCTCCCAAATCAACAACTCATGGATTTAAGAGCACTGGGATGACCGGAGTCGTGTCTGGATGAAATGTGAAGCCTCACTTTTGATTTACGAGCTGAGCGAGTCCCATCTTGCCCAAATTAGAGCAATTACGGCCCATCTAAACCGACCATCCTGCTTTGGATTATGCTGGAAATGTTCCTGGGAGGGGCTGTCTCCCTCAGTGGCTCCGCACCTGGAATCAATGATCTTCCCAAACAATGTCAGGCTGGGCTGATCCAACTGCAGCCTCTCCAGGATGGGGGATGTTGGAGCAGGTTCCTTCCAGGCTGTTCCTCCTCCTGGAACGACGGGATAACGGAGGGAAGGAAGGGAAGGTGTTTGGTTAAAGCTGACATTCCCAGGAGGAATGAGACCGGGCAATGGGAAGAGATGTCGGGGATTTTATGTGCCTGGAAATCCCAGCTGGAATTCCTGGAGCCTTTTCAGAAAGTTAAGGAAACCTAAATTGTTGTGTTGTCCCTGCAAGGGACCCTTTTATCCTCCTGGAATGACATTCCCTAATCCAAGGAGGACTCCAGGGCCCAGGAAGTCTCAGTCTGGTGATTTCTGGGATGAAGAAATCGTGGAGCCCTAAACCCGAAGGAATGCCAGGAAAACCCTGCCTGACTGCCCAAGAGACGCCAAACTAGACCCAAAATCTGGGAATGCACAGCCAAACAACCTGGATATCCAACATGTCTCATCTCCCAAGAAAAGCAGAACCTGGTGGAAAACCTGAGAGTCCCTTGGAGGCTCAGTAAATAAATGACAAATATTTGATAATTTTCTGGGAATGGGTCTGGCCCCCCCAACACGGACAATCGGTGACTTCCACCTCCAAAATTCCCTCATTTACAATATTTTCCCAATTAGTGGATTTGCACATCGGGGAAAAAAGATGGAGAGTTCTTCATATTCCGTGTCCGCAATTCCCATTAGTGGGGTGGAGCTGGTGGATCCAGGAATTTTTCCTACAGCCAGAGGATCTCTAATGGTCAAAGGCTGACCCAGAGTCTTCTCCTGGCCTTTGGTCCTAAATCCCCACCCGAGAAAACCTTTGGATCATCTCCAAACCCAACACAAAAATTTTCCAGGGATGAGAACACAAAACAAGTGAGGAGACCCAGAGAAAAATGGATTTTCCTGGGAAGTAAGGATTGTTCCCAACTGGATGATCCTTAAGGTCCTTCCAACCAAAACTTTCTGTGATTTCTTCCAGCTTCTCTCCAAGAATGTCCAAGGAGGAGGATCCCAGCCTGGATTTTGGGATCAAGCTCCACAGGACGGGATTTTCCAGAGGTTTAATCCTGTCTGGAGGACAGGGATTAACTTGGAGGCCTCCTGAGAAAGACCTGCTTGAAAAACTTCCCAATTCCCGTCTCTCTCAGGGTCTCCATCCCACACCTGGACAGCCTTGGCCAGAAGATCTGCACCAATTGTCCCACTCCAGCACATCCAGGGGTGGATTTTTCCAGGATGATGTCTTGGAAGTCTGGGCTGCTCCCTCCTCCAGAAACACGTGCAGGTACAAACACGAGGTTCCCTCTCCTCCCTCAGCCCTTGGAATGTGTCCATGGAGCTGGGATGGACCTGAAAACTCCTCTGGGAGTGAGGGCACCGCAATTCCCCGTGAGGGAATAACCTGGAGCTGGTTGTGCTGAGAAATGGATGAAACGAAATGAAATGTAGTAAAGTAAAGTAAAATAAAACGAAAAACAAAACAAAACAAAACAAAACAAAAAAGTAAAAAAAA
>VXAX01001842.1:89644-113324 GCA_013399835.1 Leptocoma aspasia
TGGACACTGGGGCTGGGAGCACCTGGGACAGTGGGAGGTGTTGGGGTTGGAATGGGATGGGATTTGAGGCCCCTTCTAACACAAACTGTTCCACCTGGAGATGGGAAAAATCCAGGGAAAGCTCAGAGTCCCTAAAGGGGCTCCAGGAGAGCTGGAGAGGGACTGGGGACAAGGCCTGGAGGGACAGGACACAGGGAATGGCTTCCCAGTGGGAAAGGGGAGATTGGGCTGGGATCTTGGCAAGGAATTGCTGGCTGGGAGGGTGGGGAGGGGCTGGGCTGGAATTCCCAGAGCAGCTGTGGCTGCCCCTGGATCCCTGGCAGTGCCCAAGGCCAGGCTGGACACTGGGGCTGGGAGCACCTGGGACAGTGGGAGGTGTTGGGGTTGGAATGGGATGGGATTTGAGGCCCCTTCTAACACAAACTGTTCCACCTGGAGATGGGAAAAATCCAGGGAAAGCTCAGAGTCCCTAAAGGGGCTCCAGGAGAGCTGGAGAGGGACTGGGGACAAGGCCTGGAGGGACAGGACACAGGGAATGGCTTCCCAGTGGGAAAGGGGAGATTGGGCTGGGATCTTGGCAAGGAATTCCTGGCTGGGAGGGTGGGGAGGGGCTGGGCTGGAATTCCCAGAGCAGCTGTGGCTGCCCCTGGATCCCTGGCAGTGCCCAAGGCCAGGCTGGACACTGGGGCTGGGAGCACCTGGGACAGTGGGAGGGGTCCCTGCCCACGGATGGAGTGGAATAAATGATCCTTAAAATCCCTTCCCACCCAAACCATTCCACGATTCCCTGAATCCCAACTCCATCCCCGTTTTCTCATTTGCTCCCTGCACCAGCACCACAGGACAGAAATCCCCATCAACAAGAAAAGCAGGGATTTAAAGACACTTTAGAGGGAAAGAAACAACTTTACGACAGGAATAAAACCCAGGCAGTGCCCTGACAGTGACATTTTCCACAACAAAGGCACTCAGGCTCGGCGTCTCCTCTCTGACCTTTCCAAACCCCAAAATTTGCTTGCCCTGGTAAACAGGAGCCCTCTCCCGCTCTGGCATGGCCCCGGACTTGCAAATCCGATGTTGTTTGGGCTTCCTCTCCCAATGCATAAAAGATTTACGGCCGGGTGGAGCCGCCCCGATGGCTTCATTCCTTTCCTTTGCTGACAGACATCCATAAAACCCGACCTGGCTCCTGATTTTGTTTCCAGCACAAACGCACGGGGAATAAAATCCGAGCCGTGAGGAGACGCTTCCCGGCTCGCCGAGGGCCACAAATGAAATCAGCTCTGGGTCATTATTGCTGTCGTTATCTTTTTGAATTATTTGCTGCCCCGAAGTGAAGAGAGGAGCTGCAGCTGTGGAATTAGAGAATTCCCAGAATTCCAGGATGGTTTGGGCTGGAAGGGACTTAAAGCTCATCCCATTCCAGCCTCACCCATGGGCAGGGACGCCTCCCACTATCCCTGGGTGCTCCAACCTGGCCTTGGACACTGCCAGGGATCCAGGGGCAGCCACAGCTGCTCTGGGAATTCCATTTCAGGGCCTCCCCACCCTCCCAGCAAAGAATTTCCCCTTAAATCCCATTTAACACAAACCCAGGATCACCGAGGTCGGAAAAGACTTCCAAGATCATGGAGTCCAAGCTGTGCCAAATCCCCACCCTGTCCCCAGCCCAGAGCCCTGAGTGCCACATCCAGGAATTCCTTGGATGCCTCCAGGGATGGGGACTGAGAATGGTCCACAGAAAATACCCTAATAAAGGATGGCCCACGGAAAACTATCCTAAAAAAGGATGGTCCACAGAAAAATATCCTAAAAAAGGATACACAGTATCCTGAAAAAGGATGGTCCACAGAAGAATATCCTGAAAAAGGATGGTCCACAGAAAAATATCCTAAAAAAGGATGGTCCACAGAAAAATATCCTAAAAAAGGGTGTTCCACAGTATCCTAAAAAAGGATGGTCCACAGAAGAATATCCTGAAAAAGGATGGTCCACAGAAAAATATCCTGAAAAAAGATGATCCACAGAAAAATATCCTAAAAAGGATGATCCACAGTATCCTAAAAAAGGATGGTCCATAGAAAAATACCCTCATAAAGGATGGTTCACAGAAAAATATCCTAAAAAAGGGTGGTCCACAGCAAATGAGGAGCTGCACTGGGAGAAAACTTCCCCAAATTTCTCCTTTTGGCCTCTAAATGTGAGCAGATTTTGTGTGGCGCGTTCCAAGGGCACATTTTTGGTGCAGAACTGGGCACAGGACATTTCTTCCACAGAATCCCAGAATATCCTGAGTGGGAAGGACCCCCAAGGATCATCTTCCCTGCCCAGGACACCCCAAAAATCCCCCCTCCCCGTTCCTGAGTGTTGCCCAAACCTCCTGAACTCTCTCTGATGCTTCCACACATCCCAGGGACACAAATTTGGAGTTTGGGCACCATCAGCATTTAGGGAGTGACCAAACCCACCCGGAGCTGAGGGAAAGCTTTGCAAGAAACCATCAAAGAGAGGAAAAAAAAAAAAAAAAAAAATCCTTGTGGAAGTCAGCACCCTTGGAGGTCAGCTCTTGCATCAGATCTTTGCCTCACTCACTCTCCCTATCTGATCCATCTCAGGGTGGGTCTCCCTGGGCCTCAAACCCCGGAGTTCCCGGACTCAGCATTCCCTGGAGGCACCCGGGGTCAAGGCACGTTCCAACACGAGGCCCAGATCCCACAGGGAGCAAGGCCCGGCTTCCCTGGGCTCGGCTCTATCCAAGCCAGGCCCTGCTGTCACCTCCGAGCTCTCTCATCCCTGGCTTCCCCACTCCCAAAAACGCTCATTCCCACCCAGCCAGGCTCCTCCTGCTTCTGGGGGAGGTGACCCAGGGGTCCCGTTGTCCCCAAAGCCACGTCCCACAGCAGCAGGGCTGGGCCTGAAGGGCTGGAGGACTTTGGAAGGCAAGGTTGTCTCCAGGCAGGGTGCAACAATTCCAGAGCAATTCCCGGAGTGGGCAGAGCTTGTCTGGTGCTTGGAATCTGGGAATATTTTGGGGTGCAAAGGATCTTTAAAGCTGCTCCAGTCCAGCCCCTCTGCAGGGACATCTCCCACCAGATCAGGTGGCTCAGAGTCACATCCAGCCTGGCCGTGGATGTTTCCAGGGATGGGATAGCCGCCAGCTCTCTGAGGAACATCTCCCAGGGGTTTTCCACCCTCACTGGAAAGAAATTATTAATTATTTATTCCAAATCTACCTTTTTATTAATTTAAAACCATCCCCATTGTCCTCTCCCCGCTGACGGCACCAGGAGCCAGCAAAGTTCCTGAGAAACTCTGGAGTTTTCCAGAGGGGCTTTTTCTCCTTCCCAAGCCATTCCCAAAGCCCTGGGAGCCCCAGTTTAGCTGCAAAGACCCCTGCTCAGAGAGCTCTGAGTGGTGAGCGCATTGTGGCCTTCCAGGACCTGAAGGGAAACAATGGGAAAGATGGAGAGAGACTTTGGGTAAGGGCTGGAGGGACACAGGGAATGGCTTCCCAGTGGGAAAGGGGAGATTGGGCTGGGATCTTGGCAAGGAATTGCTGGCTGGGAGGGTGGGGAGGGGCTGGGCTGGAATTCCCAGAGCAGCTGTGGCTGCCCCTGGATCCCTGGCAGTGCCCAAGGCCAGGCTGGACAGTGGGGCTGGGAGCACCTGGGACAGTGGGAGGTGTCCCTGCCATGGATAGGGGCTGGAACAACAGAGGCTTTAAGATCCATCCCACCCAAACCATTCCATGATTCCCTTTCCTCCATCCTCTCCCCCCTCACCCCAGCACCAGCAGGATTTCTGTTTCCCCCTAAACCTCAGATTGTTTTCTGGGGTCCCAATTCCAGTAAAAAATTCCTGGGTTTTGACCCCTGACCCAGATTTTTCCCCACTGAAAGCCTGGAGGAGAGAAGGCAATGTGATGACCTCTCTCCCAGCCTGACCCAGTTTCAGGCACAACTCAGACATGGATGAGTCAGAGCCAGGGCGAGTTCGAATTCCAAAGGGTCATGGAAAAGCAAGGGAGATGAATCCAGAAATGATTAAATCTGATCCACCTGGGGGGTTTCTAACCAGCTCAGAGCTTCTGGGTGGTACAAGGACCATTCCCAAATCCACTGGGATGGGTCAGGAGCAAGACCTGGCTTAAGTTCCACAAGTCCTTTCCTACTTATCCTGCAACGTGTCCATCGCTGTGTGTGTGGAAATAAAAGCCTGTGAATCCCTCTCCGGTGTTTCCATGGAACAATATTCCTGATAGGTAGATCATGGACATGACCACGCTGAACCTGACTCGAATTCCCAGATCCAGCGTGGTGGGAGATGGGATTTGTCCCACCTGGAGTGGGAATATGGGCCTCCTCCAGTATCCAGCCCTCCTGGCACTAACTCTGGAATTCCAGAGGTTTTCTTTAGGACACAGAACCCCCCTTAGCAATCCCAAGTTTCTGAAATCTTGGGATTGCTCACTTTCCTGGGAGAGGTGAAGCCCAGGGCTGAGCGTTCACCTGCAGGCGAGTTCAGCAGTGACACATTCCCGATCCAGCTGCAAACGGGGAAAGGGAAGATTCCCACCTGGCTCAGGGAACTCACCTGGGCTCGGGAACTCACCTGGGAATGTGACTCAGCCCAGCTGGATCTGAGCAAGCCCCAACCCTGCACACGCAGGTGGCTCCAGGAGCCGCAGCTCCGAGCCTTGGAAGCTTCTCCCGTTTCCCTAAAACCCAGCATCCTGCAGAATTCCAGGAGCTTATGCCAAAACCTACACCCCAAATCCTCATTCCAGATCTCCATGCCTTGCCCTGCACAGCTCTGGACCCTGCGCCGGGTGCTCCCTTTCGTTCCCATGGGATTCCACCTGGGAGTTTTCCGCTGTTTTGCCGCTCCAAGGTTTCGGGTGGCCCCGGGCCAAAATCAGGGAGAGTTTCACCTGCACAGGTGGGAGGAGGTGAGAGAGAATCCAGGCCAGCCGAAGGGCCTGTTCCCAGATGGGACACCCCAAAGTCCTCCTCTCCCTCTTGGGGGGAAAAAGGAGGTGGAAAATCCCACTGCTCCCCAAAAACCAAGGAGGGAAGCTCTTGGTAAAAATGAAGGGAACCAAGGAGTGGGAGCACTGGGATTTGCCCCCAGCTCGAGTGGCTGAAGGTTTGTTGGGATGCAGGATGAGGAATTGTCCCATTCCCTGCCATGTCCGCTCATTCCTCAGACATCAGGAAAACTCCAGGTCCTTTTCCATCTTTTCTAAAAAACTCCACCTTTTTCTGGCTAGTGCTGGAATTTAAGCTTCTTCCAAACTAAGAGGACACGGTGCAGGACAAGCACAGGACAAACATTCCCTGGCTGCCTTTTCCCAGTTTTTGGCCATCCAGAGCCTAAGAAATCCTGATGGAGATCACAGAGGGAGCAGTGTGTGATCACAGGATTATCATGGAATGGTTTGGGTGGGATGGATCTTAAATCCCATCCCATCCCACCCCCTGCCATGGGCAGGGACAGCTCCCACTGTCCCAGGTGCTCCCAGCCCCAGTGTCCAGCCTGGCCTTGGGCACTGCCAGGCATCCAGGGGCAGCCACAGCTGCTCTGGGAATTCCAGCCCAGCCCCTCCCCACCCTCCCAGCCAGCAATTCCTTGCCAAGATCCCAGCCCAATCTCCCCTTTCCCACTGGGAAGCCATTCCCTGTGTCCTGTCCCTCCATGGACCTCTCCCTTCCACTGTCCTGCCTCTCCTGACTCCAGGGATGTGACACCTGCCTGGTGTCACCTGGGAGATAAAAATAGCCGGAAAGTTTGGCTTGGACTGGGAATTTCTGTGTCCTGGATAAATAAAGGAGGAGCAGCTGGCAGTGCTGACATCGGGATGGACAAGGAGGGGCTGAAACAGGTTATGAGGGAGGGAAAAATCCCAAGAGACGTGGAAGAGAAAAATGCACACATTTTCTGTCTTCTGTTTCAATAAATAATGGGAATATAAAAAAAAAAAACAGACACCAAACCCCCCCACCCCCCAAAAACAAAAAAAACAAACAAAAAAAGCAATCAGGCAGTTCAGGAAACCTGAAATTTGGGTTTGTACATTTTAACCCCTTCAAAGCATAAACTGAATCTGATCTTGAGCAACTCAACCATCCAAACCCAGGCCAGTTCAGATCTGGACTCTAAATGGCACCAGGACCTGATTCCTCTGCTCTGCAGCCAAAAGGATTAAAAATAACCCCAAATAACCCAACCTCTTCCATTTTTGAAGTGGGAAAATCAATAAGGGGAAATAATTTAACGGAGACCACAGAAAGAAGTTGAACTAAATCCTTCATTCCAATTCTTAAAATCTAACCTTTGCAAAAGATTGGAATTTAATCTAAAAAAATCATCTAAGATAGAAGAATTAAGCAGGAAAAAGCTGACTTGGAAAAGGGGACAAAGAAAGTAACATTCATTTCTTTCTATTTTCCCAACCCATAATCAGGAATATTTGTGATCCTATGGGGTAAAACCATTTTTCGAGAGGAAGATTTTGAACCTAAAATCCCCATTTCTGTTCAGTCCCACTGCCCTAAATTTCAGGCTTGGTTTAAACCCAAAACCAGCCCAGGTTTTGTTTTCTGGCTCAGCATAAATGGCATTAAAACCTCTCAAAGGTGTTCCCAGGGGCCTTTAAGAAGATGAGAGAGTTTTTTTTTTTTTTAAATCCTCTCACTTGGGACACTTCCAGACCTGGAAAAACTTGTTCCGAGTGAAAAACAATGAGGGTGGATTTATTGCCAGGAAAACACAGCCAAAAAATCCCACCCAAAACTTCCAGAGGGGCTTCAGAGCCCGGATTCATCCCAGTTCTCCACCAAGGAACAATTTTCATCCCCTCCCTGCAGGGTTCCTCGAGCCAGCACTGGGATTCTCCGTGGGATTCCTCCGGTGGGTCCCTGCTCCCTTCCCCAGCACGGAATGGGCACGTTGGGAGTGCTGGAGGTGACATTTGTCACCTTCTCCTGAGAGGCAACTTTTGCCCGGGGTGCAGATGTTCAGGTTGGGCTGGGCCGGGTGTTTTCCAGCGGGTTCCAGTCCCCATCGGCTTCTCCCGTTTAACAAACTGGTGTTAAACCAGTTCACAGCAGGTGTGGCTCCGGCAAGGAATTCCTCTGGCTGTGGGAAAGTCGCACGGAGAAACAGTTTTGGGGTGGCGTGTCCAGGCATGCAGGGAGCCTGTCCCCAACGTCCCGTGGAAGTGGCGGATCCAGGATTGCCTCATCCCGAGCAGCACCCGGTGGGACCCAAGGAAAGCTCTGGAAGTGCAGAAGAGCAGCCAATGGGTTGGGAAGAACTGGGAGACTCCTTGGCAAGGAGATGATGGGAGAATCTTCCATGGAAGGCCCAGGCTCTTCCTGATTTAGGATTTTCCACATCTCTTTTCCCTACTGTCTTCCTGGGCAAATCTCTGCCAGCTCCCTCAGCTCCAGAGGATTGACAAATCCAAGAACTCGTCATTCCCAGAATCGCCATCTCCTCCCTCATCCCTGCTGCACCATCCAGGTGTCAAACACGGGGTGGAAATCTCTCCAGGACCATCTTCTCCCAATAGCCAGGACTGATGCCTGGCTCAGGAAGGCTGGACAGCTCTGGTTGTCCTAATCCAGAGGGTCCTGGATTCCAACAGATGGTGAGACCCAACTCATTCTCCTCCTCCATCCCTCAGTCTGGATATTTCAAACCCTAAATCACTTCCCAGCGGAGAATGGGAATAATCCAAAATCCGGCCCTTCTGTCCCCCTACGGATGACAAACCTCTCAGAACAAGGAGTTTGTGTTTGTCCAGCTCCAAACACAACAAGGCCATGACCAGGGAATCATGGAATGGTTTGGGATGGAAGGGGCCTTGAAGAGCATCTCATTCCAGCCCCTGCCATGGGCAGGGACACCGTCCACTAGAGCTGGAATTAGGGCATTCCACCTGATCTTTGATGGAACCTCCAGAGACTCGCAAAATACAGATGAAATATTTCTTGATCTCCTTCCAGGATCTGGAGGGGCCTCCAGGGAAGATGGAGGCAGGATCTTTGTCAGGAGTTGTAGAGGTGGGACAAGGGGGAATGGCTTCCCACTGACAGAGATGGGATGGTTTAGATGGGATCTTGGGAAGGAATTCCTGGCTTGGGAGAGTGGGGAGGGGCTGGGCTGGAATTCCCAGAGCAGCTGTGGCTGTCCCTGGATCCCTGGCAGTGCCCAAGGCCAGGCTGGACACTGGGGCTGGGAGCACCTGGGACAGTGGGAGGTGTCCCTGCCATGGATGGGATGGGATTTAAGATCCCTTTCATCCCAAACCATTCCATGGCCCTACATCCTTTCAGTGCCCGATCCACTGCCTGGACACATCCCAGGATTACCATCCCAAAATCACCTTGTCCATCCCCCATGGACATCCTTGGCCTTAGAACCAGCTCTCCACCCTGACTAAAGATGCAGACAAGGCTGGTGTGGCCAGGAGCAGAATTTTGGCCACCGGAAACCATCAGATCCCACAAACGCTGATTTCTGGGTGCTGATTTTCCCTTTAAATCCACAAATTTCCCTTTAAATCTGACTCCACCGGGAAACACCCCCACAACAGCACTGAGCTGGTGGCCAGGTGTCCACCTGGTGCTAAAAGTCCAATTCATCCCAGATCTACGCCTTAAAACCCATCAGGCACGGGTGAGATGGGGCTGATCTCCACAGCCTCACTGAGGACCTGGAACCTCTTTTGTCCCTCCTGTGTTCCCAAGAAGCCGAACGAGTTCCTCGGGAATTTCAGTGCTCCTGGGTTATGCAGAGCTGCTGCTTTGATGTCCTCAATTCCCCGCACTCAGCGCCCATGTCTTGATCCCAGCTGGAGCAGCACAAAGCTTGGAGGTGGGGTCCTCACCAGAGGCTTTGCAACGAGCTCCATTTCTACAGCTTAAGCTCTTTTGTGCTCTTCTCTAAGCCAGGTTTAAATCTCCAGCTGGTCTCTGCTCCCCGGGCTCAAAGGTGGAGCTGTTCTACACATTAAATTATAGGGGTTATATAAATTATAGGACCTGCAAGGTGTCACAGATCTGCTCCCAGCACTCCTTTGTCTTGGTGAGCCGAGGGGATCCCATGGAACAGAACGTCCCTCTGCTCCTGCAGTGAGCTCCATGACCTGTCCTTGAACCTTCAGAGCGGGAATTCCGGGGAAATTCCCACCTCCAGAAAGCAGCTGTAGAGTTATAAAATAGTTCGGGCTGGAGGGACCTTGAAGGTCTTCTCCTTCCACCCCATTCCATGGGCAAGGACTCCTTCCCCTATCTCAGGCTACTCCCAGCCCCAGTGTCCAGCCTGGCCTTGGACACCTCCAGAGATCCAGGGGCATCCACAGCTGCTCTGGTTGTGTTGAATCCCCTTTCCCAAACATATCTCTATTATTATGGATTTTTCCTCCTCACGTTCCCCATCCCTGCAGGGATACTGGGACACTAATCCCTGTGGGGTTTTAAGATGCCAAAATCCTTGCTTTGGAAGGAAAAACTCCTTTTTCCCTGAGGCAGACAGAGAACCCCTCTCCTGCCTGTGCCAGGTGTGCAGACAACCAACCTGCCCTCTTAAATCCAGGTGGATTTCAGGGACTTCCAATCCCACAGCTAATCCAGGACAAATAAAAGCCGCTACAGCGAGGAAACCTCCGAAGAGCTGCGGGCACGAAGCAGAAGGGGGACAATGAAACACCAGGAGCAGCGGGACGGGGCTGGGACCCGCCGGGTCCCCGCGAGTGGCGGGGCCGTGCCAGCGCTGTCCATGGTACCGAGCGCCGCGGGGGCTGCTGCAGGGCTGAGCTCCCTTCCCGGGCTTCCCGAAGTCCAGGAGAAGGTGGATGGCACCGCTGGGAAGTGCACGGACTGCTGGGATTTCCCGAAGTTGAGTGCTTGGCTCTCAGGTGACCGTAATTCCTGAATCCTGGAATGGGTTGGGTGGGAAGGGAATTTGAAATTCATCCAGTGCCAGCCCCTGCCATGGGCAGGGACACCTCCCACTGTCCCAGGTGGATCCAGCCTGGCCTTGGGCACTTCCAGGGATCCAGGGGCAGCCACAGCTGCTCTGGGAATTCCAGCCCAGCCCCTCCCCACCCTCCCAGCCAGGAATTCCTTGCCAAGATCCCAGCCCAATCTCCCCTTTCCCACTGGGAAGCCATTCCCTGTGTCCTGTCCCTCCAGGCCTTGTCCCCAGTCCCTCTCCAGCTCTCCTGGAGCCCCTTCAGGCCCTGCAAGGGGCTCTGAGCTCTGCCTGGAGCCTTCCCTTCTCCAGGTAGAACAAGCTGTTGAGTTCTCATCAGGATCTGCGCTGAAGGCCTTAAAAATGAAATAAACTTTGGAAACAACCCAAATCATAAAAAGTGTCATGAAGAGCTTTGTTCCAGGACCAAAGGTGAGGCAGCTTTCCTGGAAAAAGTCCTGTCAAAATGACCATTCCCATTAAACAACCACACTTCCCACACACAGAAAGCTGGAGCTGCTTTGGAAAGGTCTGTGGATCTCTGCTGAATTTTCAGTCAGAATTGTGAAATATTTGACCTGGGAGGGAGGATGGTGCCATGAAATAGCCGAGCTTTCTGAGGCCAGCAAGGGAGAGCTGAGGAGAGCAGTCCCCAAGGACAATGTCCTCCAGGAAGAGCCATGTGACATCAGGATTATCCCAGGAGAGCCAGACTGGGAATTCCCCCCCCAAAAGGAGGATTCCCAGAGGACAAGGAGAGGCAAGGGCAGATCTGGAGACATCTTCATTTCCCCTTATTTCTGTGCAAATCCTGTTTAGGACACGGTGTCCCTGAATCCCTGGAAGTGTCCAAGGCCAGGTTGGACTGGGCTTGGATCCACCTGGGATAGTGGAAGGTGTCCCATGGCAGGGGTGGCACTAAATGAATTTTAAACTCCCTCCCAACCCAACCCACTCCGGGATCCCACTTTACATGTGACAAACACGCTCTGGTCACTCAGGAGTCTCTGAAGAGCTGGAAAGAAATCCCAGATCTTCTGGATCTCCAAATTCTTATAAATCACCCTAAAACCTTCCCTTCTTCACCTTTGCCACAGCCAAACTGTCATCTCCAAGCAGCTCCCAGTCAAAGTGGTCCAACAATCAGATTCCAAAGGTGTTCCCAGATCTTTCTGGAGCCTCAGGGAGGATGGCCATAGCTCTCCAATGCTCCCAGCCCCCAGCCAGTGTCCAGAACCACATCCACCACTTTTCCAGCCCCCAGCTCATCCCCTAAAACCTCCTCAAGCCAAACCACAGCTCTCCCAGTCCACCTGTATTGGGCACTTTTCCCAAAGATTCCACCTGGGGTTTCCCGGTTTTATTCCCCACCCTCACAGCCAGGAATTCCTGCCCAATATCCCATCCATCCCTGCCCTCTGGCAGTGGGAAGCCATTCCCTGTGTCCTGTCCCACCAGCCCTTGTCCAAAGCCCCTCTCCATGTTTCCTGGAGCTCCTTCAGGCCCTGCAAGGCCACACTGAGGTCACTCCAGAGCTTCTCCTCTCCAGGCTGGACATTCCCAACTCTCCCAGCCTTTCCTCCAGCAGAGCTGCTCCATCCCTCTGATCTCCCCAGTGCCTCCTCTGGATCTCTCCAGCAGCTCCACGTCCTTCCTGTGCTGGAGCCAGACAGATCCCAGTCCAACAAACCACAGCAAAGCTTCGCTTTAAACCCCAAACCAGCTTAAATCGATAGGAGTTGGCTGGAGTGTGAAAACAAGCCCGAAAATGAGGTAAGTGTCCACAGCGTGTTTTCCACCTGTTTTCCTAAATTGCCACATGTTTCTCACGGAGCCAAAGCCTTATTTACGTGACCCTGGGCAAATCCCAGCACCTCCCTCTGCTTTGTGCTTCCCAAACGAGAGGGGAGAGCACTGCACCCGCTCTTGTGAAGTGCTCCGGGATTTATGGAGGAGGAGGAGGGCGACATGAAACGGGATAGGGAGGAATTATTTCACCTCTGCATTCCCCCCGCAAAAAAAAAAAAAAAAAAAAAAAAAAAAAAAAAAAAAAGTCGAGTTCTCCACTCTTTTACTGGCATTTTGTGACTTAGCAGAAGCAAGGGTTTAGGGACCAATAAAAGCCGAGTTCAAGCGTTCTCAGCTCATTACACATTTTCCCAATGTCTTTGCAGACGCAATTAAAGCAAAGCACCCTAAAATTAACTGGTTTCCAACACTGGAAACCTTTATTTCCTCCCTTCCCTGTCTAATTAGTGCCGTGCAGTCCAAAGGGAGCAGAACTCCAATTTGTAAGTGAAACTAGGCCGAGATTAAAACCACACTCGGCAATAATGGCCCGGTGCTCCTGTAATGCCTCCTGCCTTCAAAGGGCCGAGCCGGGCTGAGCTCATTAATTCTCACAGGTTGGTAATTTGGGGTTATTAACCTCGGTTTACAGCCAGATCCTACAGAGGTGGAAGTGATTTGCCCACAGGCACCGACTCAACGCTCAGGACCCTACCAGGACTTGGGGGAGCGGCGGCGGCGGAGTTGGGGACCCTCTGGAATTCCAGAGGGAAGCTCAGTGCTGGCAGGGGCAGGAGAGAGAGATCCTAAAGGGATTTAGGGTCGGCTATAAAGCTTTTAAAACCAGAGGGGGATGTGGGAGCACCAAGCTCGGTGGGAGCTGTGCAAGAGCCTCTCCTTGCTCGCCATTCCTAACGCCAGGAATATCAAAGCTTTCCTGTTTGGGGCTCCGTGGTGGATTTTCCTGCCAGGCTTCAGGCCCCACTGCTTTCCAAGGGGCCTCTCTGGAGGCTGGCTGCCTTTGGAGACTGCCAGGATAAATCACAGGGAAGAACACTCCCCCACGAGGGTCTGCACGGCCAAATCCAGCGTGTTTATCCAGGGATGGCCAAGATTTCACTCTCACACCCTGGCTCACCTGCTGTCTCACCAAAATCCATGGAAAAGCTCCGTTTTTAGTGAAAATTCCCAACCCCAAAGCATCAGGACATGGTCAGAGGTGTCTCAGTCCATGTCTTGTGTCCCTGCCTGGTGACACCACCAAGGCCTGGTCCCTGGCTGTTTCCATCCCGTGCTCCACACCTGGCAGGTTCCCTTAATAAGCAGGACTAGGAGGCAAAACTCCTGCAAGCCCTTCCCAAATAATGACTGAAATGTCAGCAAGCATTCCCTGGATCTGGGAAACCCCATCCTCCAAATCCTGCCTGCCCTTCCTGACAGCAGAGCTAGAGAGGTGCTCACACCTCCCCCCCGGCTTTTTTTTTTTTGAGAAACTCCTCATCAAGGGGAAAAAAAAAATACAAAATCCATCAAATCCAAGCCTGAAGCTCCAGAGGGCAAGAGTGAGCATGACTCCAGAGCCTTGGGATCGGGACACTCCCCTGGGAGTGGGGATACCTGAATTCCAGCCGCCAGCACCAGGGGTTGTTTCATTTTCCAAACATCAACAGTCCTTGGAGCAGGAGCTGGAGCTCCGGCCGCTCCGCCGGCTCCCAGGTGAATTTCCCGGAGCGCAAACACAGCCAGCCTTGCTTGTTCTTTCTTGCTGACCCACTGAATCCCGGTTTTCCCTCTGCCAGGCGGGATGGCTTTCCCAAAATAGGGGAAAAAAGGGTGCAAGGAGGCACCTGCCACCACGTGGCTCCAGGCGGGAGATGTGGCTTGGCCCTTTCCCGAGGGAAGAGGGACCTGAGCCCGCATTTTCCACGTGTTGGGGCTGGTGAGGGGAACTGCTGACAGCAGGAGAATCCTGATCTCCTTGCAGGGATGCCAGCACTTTTTGGGATCAAAAGGGTTTCCATGCTCCACGTGCTGCCCTTGCCTTAAAATCCAGAGCTCCGAAGGTTTAGGAGCACTCTGGAAGGGGAAAATTATCAAGCCTGTCACAATGACATAAAAATCAGGATGATTCCACTCTTCTCCAGCCTGTGGATGTTCGGTTGCCTCTTCCATGGCTTTCTGGGAGTGCGATGGGAAGTGGTGGAGGGGAGATCGGAGATGTTCCACTTCTCCATCCCTCAGAAGATGGCAAGAGGAGCGAGGAGAGGGGTTGGGATACCCCAAACACCCCCGGGCACCTGCCCTGACCTCTGGCACGAGCTGCAGGAAACCTGTCCCGAGGAGCAAATCTTTCTCCTCCAGGGGGCCGCAGACTCCGGAATTTTTCAGGGTGGGTGGATTATTTCAGGAACTGGGGCCTGTGTGAACACCCCGAAAAGGTTCTCAGAGTGTGGGGAGGGGAAGGCAGGCACAGTCTCACACACACCTCACACCCACACACCTCCAAATATTCCTTTCTCACACCCCCGGACCGATCCGTCTCCCACAGGGACATTATCGCGGCTTCGGGATCTCATTCCCAAGTCCTCTCCCTCTCCCAGCCACGTGCACACACTGCCACCTCCTTCTGCCCAGCTGTTGGCTTAGGTCCCTCTCCTCAGCAGGTTCATCTCCCTGGATCCATCCAAGCAGGGTTTGGAAGATCCTAGGAAAAGTTCTAGGGAGATTTAACAAGGGGAACCATTCCAAGAGTAGTTTGGAAGATTCTAGGAAAATTTCCAGGGGGATTGAATCAGAGGAACCATTTGGAAGATCCTAGGAAAAGTTCTAGGGAGATTTAACAAGGGGAACCATCTGAGAGGAAGCTTGGAAGATCCTAGGAAAAGTTCCAGGGAGATTTAACAAGGGGAACCATTCCAAGAGCAGTTTGGAAGATCCCAGAAAAAGATCCAGGGGAATTTAATCAGAGGAACCCTTTGGAAGATCCTAGGAAACGTTCTCGGGGAATTTAACAAGAGGAATCATCCCATCTGAGGCTGGGAAGGTCCTAGAAAAAGTTCTCGGGGAATTTAGAAGAACTGTTTGGAAGATCCTAGAGAAAGTTCCAGGGGAATTGGATCAGAGGAACAAACTCAGAGTGAAAACGAGCAGAGCAGAGAAACCCTACGAGTTGGGTGGATGGAACAGGAGAAATCTTGGAAGGATATTTTGGGAATAACGATGTAGATTCAGATGTGGAGACACTTCCATGCACGTGGCCGTGATTCCTACATGGATAGCAGAGAAGCTGATCCATGGAATTTCCCCCAAGTTCTCAGTCCTGAGGGGCTGTTCCCCAATTTTCCAGCTTGGGATGGGAGTTCAAACCTTGCTCCAGAGCCCAAGGAAACCAAAATTCCTGCTGGGACACAGCTCCCAGCCCAGGAGCTGAGGCCTTTCTTCCAGCCTCCCTCCTCTCCAGAGCTCCACAGGGTTTGGAGCTTCCCGGTGTCCTGGAGCTCCCTCCCACCCTTGTTCCCACGGCACCATTCCAGTGGAATGAAAGGGAGAAACAGGAGGAAACCCCAAACCTGCTCTGAGCAATTCCTGTGGAAATGGGGATTCAATTCCCTTTTTTTTTTTTTTTTGGGAAGGAAGGCTCAGGGTAATAGGTGTGACCCCTCAGCAGTGGGATCCACTGCTCTGCCACCAATCCCAGCTCTGTTTTCCCTTCAGGATGGTTTGGGAAGTTGGAATTTGGTGTTTGGGATCATCAGGTGTCCAACAGACCCTCAAACACATTCCTCACTCTGTACCAGCAGGAAACTTCCCAAAATTCAGCCGGAGCAACCCTGGCAGGACAAGGGCAAGGGCAAGGGCAAGTTTTCCCTAATCCAGTTCTCCACACAAGCCCCAAATTCTGTGGGATGAGACATTCCATGAGGACAATCCCTGTCGGCAACAGCCCCTCTCCTGAGGGAGAGAGTCACATCCCAAAAATACCTTGCTCCTTCCTAACAGGAGTTAGAAACTCTTCCAAAGCAGGAATGTGACTGGGAATGGAGGCATCCAAACCCAAAAATGTATTTAATTCAAATAATTGCCCACTGTAAGGAGGAAGAGAAGGGAATATCCCTAAATCCAACTGCAGCCCGTGCTGAGTGCCCATCCAAAGGCTTTTCCCATGGAATAAGAGCAGGAACACAGCAGCTTCTGGACATATTCCCAAAATAGTAGGATTCAGGCCTTTCAGACTCTGGGAGGGAACTGAAGCCTGACGAAAAAAAAAAACAAAAAACAAAANTGAAGAGTCAGCCTCTTCCCTGAGCTGGGTATAGATGAACCAAAAAAAACCAAACAAACAAACAAACAAAAAAACCCAAATGCCCCATCTGACACTACTGGCGTTTCCAAACTGCTGAGGAGATTCCACATGTGGATTTTCCCAACCTTTGCCACCGCAGACCACAAGTCCTGGCTGATATTTTTCAGCACGGGATGAGTGTGGTCCCCTGCTTCCCAAATCCCAGGGTTTCCCTACCAGCTCCTACTGAAACTTTTGGAAGCATCTCCCATGAACAAATCCACTTATTCCTATCTCCCTGATTATCAGCCTGCTTCCCAAAATCCCGAGTTTTCCCAACCAGCTCCTGCTGAATCTTTTGGGCACATCACCCACGAACAAGTCCACTCATTCCCATTTCCTGATCTCCCTAATTATCAGCCTGCTTCCCAAATCCCAGGGTTTCCCTACCAGCTCCTACTGAAACTTTTGGAAGCATCTCCCATGAACAAATCCACTTATTCCTATCTCCCTGATTATCAGCCTGCTTCCCGAAATCCCAAGTTTTCCCTAGGAGCTCCTACTGAAACTCTTGGGAGCATCTCCGACAAACAAATCCACTCATTCCCATCTCTGATCTCCCTGATTATCAGCCTGCTTCCCAAAATCCCAAGTTTTCCCTACGAGCTCCTACTGAAACTCTTGGAAGCATCTCCCACAAACTTTTGGGAGCAAATCCACTCATTCTTATCTCCCTAGTTATCAGGCTGCTTCCCAAATCCCAGGGTTTCCCTACCAACTCCTACTGAAACTTTTGGGAGCATCTCCTACAAACAAATCCACTCATTCCCATCTCCTGACCTCCCTGATTATCAGCCTGCTTCCCGAAATCCCAAGTTTTCCCTACCAGCTCCTGATGAATCTTTTGGGAGCATCTCTTACCAACAAATCCACACACTCCCAACTCCTACAACCCCTCCCTCCGCCTCCTTTTTGGGATGTTTTCCTCCCAGTCCCACGGTTTGCCAAGGCCCCCGCCCCTCCCTGGCTAAGCGATTTCTCGGGAATGGCAGCGGGAGCTCGGCACGTTGGATCCCCTCCCGTCTCCCTCCCCTTTTCCCAAGCCGCGCTCGGGGAGCGGGAAATGCCTCCCCGCTTATCAGGCTCCTGCCCCAGCTGTGTTCCATGTGGGGAGGGAAACCGCACGCGAGATAAGAGATAAGGGCCGTGCCCAGGGAGAGCAGACACAACCCCAAACCTGGCAGAGCCCTCCCGGCTCATCACACGCTCGGGGTTATCGGCTCTTCATCCCTCGGGAACTTCTGGAACAGCTCCTCTTCCCAGAAGTCCCTCAGGGGGGACCTGCCCCGTGCCATGACACCGCGGGAGGGCTCAGAGCAGGAGGAAGGAGCGAGCTGGTGGAGGTTGATTTATTTGGATTTTTGCGTGTGTTTGCGGCTGGGCTGGTGGGGGTGTTCAACCCCACCACGGAGCTNTCTCCTGACCTCCCTGATTATCAGCCTGCTTCCCGAAATCCCAAGTTTTCCCTACCAGCTCCTGATGAATCTTTTGGGAGCATCTCTTACCAACAAATCCACACACTCCCAACTCCTACAACCCCTCCCTCCGCCTCCTTTTTGGGATGTTTTCCTCCCAGTCCCACGGTTTGCCAAGGCCCCCGCCCCTCCCTGGCTAAGCGATTTCTCGGGAATGGCAGCGGGAGCTCGGCACGTTGGATCCCCTCCCGTCTCCCTCCCCTTTTCCCAAGCCGCGCTCGGGGAGCGGGAAATGCCTCCCCGCTTATCAGGCTCCTGCCCCAGCTGTGTTCCATGTGGGGAGGGAAACCGCACGCGAGATAAGAGATAAGGGCCGTGCCCAGGGAGAGCAGACACAACCCCAAACCTGGCAGAGCCCTCCCGGCTCATCACACGCTCGGGGTTATCGGCTCTTCATCCCTCGGGAACTTCTGGAACAGCTCCTCTTCCCAGAAGTCCCTCAGGGGGGACCTGCCCCGTGCCATGACACCGCGGGAGGGCTCAGAGCAGGAGGAAGGAGCGAGCTGGTGGAGGTTGATTTATTTGGATTTTTGCGTGTGTTTGCGGCTGGGCTGGTGGGGGTGTTCAACCCCACCACGGAGCTCGTCCCAAAGGTTTGGGACAGTCCCCTGAGGTCCCCGCCAGCTCCAGGTGTCCTCTGGAATGTTCAAGGCATCCACCATCACCATCCCAAACACCCACCACCATCCAAAACATCAATCACCACCACTATCTGAATATCAACCACCACCCAAACAATCAACCACCATTCAAACAATCAAGCACCATCACCGTCTAAACATCAACCACCACCATCTCAACCATCCACCACCACGATCTGAATATCAACCACCACCATCCAAACCGTCCACCACCATCATCTCGACCATCCATCACCATCCAAACCATCCACCACCATCATCTCGACCATCCATCACCATCCAAACCATCCACCACCATCATCTCGACCCTCCATCACCATCCAAACCACCCACCACCATCATCTCAACCACCCATGGCTCAGCAAACCCCCCCTGGGCCATGGTCCTCAGCATCCCAACTCCACCAGCTTCTTCCTGCCTCTCTGTGGGATGAGCGTGCTGTGGGCTGAAGCCAGGCACAGCTGGAAGCCAGGCACAGCTGGAAGGGTGATTGGCTCCAGATGTGGCTCCCTGTGCTCTGCACAGCTGAGTCTCTCCCAGGTTTGGATCTCTCCATCCAAGCCTGGCAAACACCTCCCCACGCCCTCCCAGGGCGCTGGAAAATCAGCTCCCCACCAGCCCTCAGGTTTTCCAAGCCCTTTGGATTTAAAACAGGGGGGAAAGAAGGAATTAATCCTAACAGGGAGCCACGAGAGGCCTGGGGGAAGCCCAGCCAAGCCCTCCATGGGATGGACCCCCACGGCAGGGCAAAGGTATCCAGAATTCCTGCAAATCTTTTCCATGGAGGCTCCCGCGGGAGGTCCTGGTTCAGGGGAGGAATAAATAACTCTGGATGTGTTACTCAGAGATGGGCAGGGTTCCAAGGCTCCTGCTGCTTCCCTCACCTTTTCCTTGCTGGTGTTCCCTGATCCATCCCTTCCCTGGCAGGGGAAAGGCGCCTTCAAGCCCTCCTTGTTTGCGTTGTTGGAAGAAAAGAAAAAAGAAAAGAAAAAAGAAAAGAAAAAAGAAAAGAAAAAAGAAAAGAAAAAAGAAAAGAAAAAAGAAAAGAAAAAAGAAAAGAAAAAAGAAAAGAAAAGAAAAGAAAAGAAAAGAAAAGAAAAGAAAAGAAAAGAAAAGAAAAGAAAAGAAAAGAAAAGAAAAAAACAAACTGCTTTTCAGAGTGAGAGGTGAATAAATTACGAGAGTTTTCTCCTTGCTTAATTTGTGGCAAGGTTTCTAAATGAGGCCGTGAAATAAAAAATCATGGAATGGCTTGCCTCGGAAGGGGCCTGAAAGCTCATCTCATTCCAACTCCTGCAATGGGCAGGGACACCTTCCACTAAACCAGGCTGCTCAAATCTAAAACCTGGTCTTTTCTAGATCTAAACCCAGCTCTAAATCCACATCTCTCCTTTCTGAAAAGACCTCACACAGCAAAGTTGTCTCAGCAATCCGGGATTGGTGTCCCGGTGCTGTTCCCTCAGGATGGGATGTACCTGGCACAGGGGACATTCCAAAGGACACTGCTCCTTCCCTGCTGCCATGGAATGAGGCCATGGAAAAAATAAGACGGATCTTGGAGGCCAGGATGTCCCAGGAACAGTGTGTGGGTCACACGGAGCTCAGCTGGTTCATGGAATCATTGGGGTTGGAAAATCTCTCCAGGATCATCCAGTCCAAGCTGTGCCCAATCCCCATGCTGGCACTGAGTGCCACATCCAGGAATTCCTTGGATCCCTCCAGCGATGGGGACTCCAAACCTCCCTGGGCACTTCCAATGCTTCCCAGGCCTTTCCATGAGGGAAATTCCTGCTGATGTCCATCCTAAACCTCCCCTGGCCCAGCCTGAGGCCGTTCCCTCTTATCCTGCCCCCGTTCCCTGGGAGCAGAGCCTGACCCACCCCCCCAGCTGTCCCCTCCTGGCAGGAGATTCCTGGAATTCATCCATCCCTGTGCCAGAACAAGAGCTGGTTCTCCTGAAGACTGACCCATCAAAAAAAAGAAGGGAAGATCTGGTGATGAAGCAGAGCCACTTTTCATCGCCAGACCCCTCCCTAAAACCAGGAAAATGAGTTTTTCCATCCTCAGCTGAGGAAAGAAATCAAATGAGGCTCATCCCAGTGACCCGGCCTCACTCTGAGCAGGAAAAGCCACAGCGATTCCATGGAATCTGTTTGGAGCCTGGTTAACCAGCTGGGAGACACAACACATAGAGCCTCTTATCTTTTTCCCCAAAAAAATCCAATCTCGGAACCTTCAGAGCCTCCCACCAGCGCCAGGAGCAACAAGACAGAGCCTCAGAGCAGAGACACAGACCCAGCTCTAAAAAAAAAAAAAATCCTTTTTGGGCTCCAATCCCTGCCAGTTCTGTGGGATTTTAGCACCTCCGGAGCCTTTTTGAAGCCAAGCCAGAGGCAGCAGTTGCTGCTGCGGGAATGGGACCAAGGAAGTTGTGTCTGCTCCGTGCGGGTGAGTCAGAGCAGCTCCAGGAAGGAGAAACGAGGAATCATCTCCTGAAGCTTGGCAGAAGCCAGGTCTGGTGGCCAAGGCCTGGTGGGGAGAGCCCCGAGGCAAAGGGTTGTTCCCAGAATGACCTGGAACCTCTTCCAGGATGATCTGGGAAAGTCCTTTTGGTGCCCCAAATTGAAGGGTGAGGGTTTACAGGGAGGCCTGACACGGCCATGCTGAGCTACAAGGAAAATGTCCCTGAAAAAAGAGGGATTTTGGCCATGGAGAGAGCCCAGAGGAGGCCCGGGAGCTGCTCCAGGGCTGGAGCCAGGCTGGAAGAGCTGGGAATGTTCCCCTGGAGAAGGGAAGGCTCCAGGCAGAGCTCAGAGCCCCTTGCAGGGCCTGAAGGGGCTCCAGGAGAGCTGGAGAGGGACTGGGGACAAGGCCTGGAGGGACAGGACACAGGGAATGGCTTCCCAGTGGGAAAGGGGAGATTGGGCTGGGATCTTGGCAAGGAATTCCTGGCTGGGAGGGTGGGGAGGGGCTGGGCTGGAATTCCCAGAGCAGCTGTGGCTGCCCCTGGATCCCTGGCAATGCCCAAGGCCAGGCTGGACACTGGGGCTGGAGCACCTGGGACAGTGGGAGGTGTCCCTGCCTCGGAATTGGAGGGCAGAGCTGAAGGGATGTCGGAAGTGGAAGCCCTCCCGTGGGTTTTTTTTTTGGATCTCTGGGACCAGGCGCTCATCCCAAATCCGTGTCCAGCCAGGACAGATCCTGTGGAGGCTTCCCAGGACAAGCCTGTTGCTCCTGATGTGGGATTGGATCCCCTGGAGCTGCTCTGCCCCGGCTCCAGCAGCGTTTCAGAACCATCCTTGTTTTTCTGACCTTTTTTTTCCCCTGATATTTCCACGTATCCCAAAATAGCAGGAATGACAGCAAACAGATCTGGCATTTAATGAGTTCCTCGATGAGGAGCCCTTGAGCCCTCGGATCTCTCAGCAGGTCCTGATCTGTCAGAATTTATCTGCTCATCTATTTTCGGGCTCTTTCTTGGACTCTTTCCTGTAAAATTCACGTTTCAAGGCCCTGAATCTCCACTTCTCGCTGATTTGGGGTTGTAAAAATCAGGCCCAAACACCCCAAAAATGAGAGTAAATCACAAATTAATTCCTACACATCCAGCAGGTCCATGTGCTTCTCCAGGAACAGCAAAGGCTCCGGGATCATCCTTTGGGAAGGCAGAAAACCCTGAGGAATTCAGGTGGAACTGCAAAAATTCCATTTTCCTTCGAGATTCCCATCCAGGCCTTGGAGGAAGGAGATGATGCACCCCAAATTTTTGGCTGCTCTGCTGAGGGCAAGCCACCGCCCCAGCTGTGCTGGAAAATGGGACAACGATGATTCTTGCCAGGCTTGAACCCCACTGGAAAAAGTGGAAATAATCTGTAAATTCCAAATAATTCACCTTTTGAACGTGACCTTTCCCTGGATTTGTCCCACCATAACCACAGGTCCACCTTTTCCCACTGTCTCTACATGAATCCAGAATCTGGAGGCTCCAAAGAGAGGGAATAGCCCAATTTTTTTCCTTTTTGAACACCTGCAGGAGTTCCAACCCATCCTCAAAGCTGCTCTTTTCCACCAGCACAAGCGAGTAGGGAGCGACTCCACATCCCTGGCCTGAATCCCAGCGGGTGGAAAGCAGGGAAATTTCCTGGCATTGGAGACCAGCCAAGGGCCTGACCCAAAAAACACAAAATCCCACAAAAATGGTGATTTTTCCTCAAGAAAATATTGCTGGGGTTGCCTCTGCCGGTTCATGACTGAGAAATGGGTCCGTGTCAATCCAGGGTGATTTTTTTTCCCCCCTTTTTAAAATTAATTCCCTGAATGAATCCCTCAGGAATCAGATGACAAATCCTAATGCTCATCCCGAGGCAGCTCCGAATCCTCTGGATTTGCTTCACTCTGGATCCCAACAGGGAACAATCCCCAACAACCCCGAGAGCCCAAAAATGGGGAGATCTGCTGTCCAGGGCCTGGTGGCTTCAGGATGAGGGAAAATCCATTTCCAGCATGGAAATTTTATGGATAATTTGCTGGGATAATCCCAGCCAAAAAAGGGTTTTTACCTTCAGTAAGGGAAAAAAAAAACCCAGGACACTGAAATATTACAAAAAATGGGGGAAAAAATGGAAAAACACCTGGATGCTTCGAGCACCTCAAGGAGAACATTCCTTAAAAAAATAAGAGATGGAAACTCTAAAGTTTCCAGGGAGAAACAACCGGAGCTGCTCCAGGGAAGGTTTAGGTAGGATATCAGGAAAAGATTCCTCATCCAGAAGGAGCTGGGGTGCTGGAACAGCTCCCCAGGGAATAGCCACATTCCCAAAGCTGCCAGAGCTCCAGGAGCGTTTGGACAACGCCCCCAGGGACAGGGTGGGATTTTTGGGATCATCATGGGCAGGGAAGGAGTTGGATCCATGATCCTTGTGGGTCCCTTCCCGCTCAGGATATTCCATGGTTGTAAGAGAATGCTAATCCTACGGTATTCCCAAAATCCCCGAGAAGTTCTCCCGGGACACTTCCCTTGGTTAAACTGGATTTTGGACTCACACCCCACCCCGTTCCTCCAGGCACGAGAAAACCTTTCCAAACCAAAAAAAAAAACCTCCTCCTCCTCCTCCGTGACGAAAATCCAGCTCCAAGGCCCAGAGAGGATCCAGAACAGCTCAGCTGAATTTTTTTTCGGGACAATTTGTCCTTGGGAGATATCCCAGCCTCCAGGATGGAATTTCCCCAAATCCCGCCTGTCCCAGGATTTAAAACTCATCCCCGTTTCACTGCGAGGTGCTCTGTCCCCACTGCAGCCACCCCAGCTGAGGAAATTCCTGCCCTTTACAAGGGTTCGGATCCGCGTTATCTGCTCTTAATCCCAAGCTTTCCCAGAGATTCCCAGACCGTGTCGCCTTCCCTAGGAAGCCCAAACTTGTCCCTGGCTGCTTTAGCGCAATCCAGAGAGGATTTTC
>VXAX01001842.1:148209-164681 GCA_013399835.1 Leptocoma aspasia
CCCACCCCCCCCACAAACCAAAAAAAAAAAAAAAAAAAAAAAAAAAAAAAAGCCAGAAAAATCCTTCCCCCATCTGGAGGATTAAATGTTCAGGAGGGAATCCGAGCTGGGCTGAAGGCGGTGGCAAAGCTCCCAGCGTTTCACCAGGAAAAAATTTCCAAGCGCTAAGTGCTCCGGAGCTTTGAAAGGGAAATTTCGGAGGCTTTCAGCTACTGCCCAAAAAATAGGAGAGGCCTGGACAAATCCGTGGATCTGCTGCTATCTCGGAGCAATCTCCCTTCATCTTTCCTTTGAAAGTTGGATGTGGGTTGGAACCAAAGCTGCAAATCGGAACATTCCTGAATTTTGGGAACGTTTCGATCTCCAGGCTGGATCTGCAGTGGGAAATGTGCTTTATCTTGATAACCCAGGGCAAACCAAATCCTCCATCTGGGGATTTTGGGAAGCGGGGAGGGTCTGCATGGAAGTTTTCCAGGGGGAGTCTTAAGCCCAGCTCATCTCTGCGTTCTCCTGTTTGGATCCTTATCTGTCCATCAGCATCAGGGTGAAATGTGGGATCTCTGTAGGGAGACAGGCAGGAAAACTCATGGATATTCACAATTTCCAAAAATGTAGCTGAGAATGGGAAGTGTTGCCAGAGACAGGCCTGGATTTGCTGCATGTGGGCTTTTTCCTGCCACTGGGAATTCTTTCAGGATCAGCAAATGACCACATTAAAGGTTAAGAGCCATTAAACACCCTCCAGAATTTGATGGATTTAAATTAATCACCATCCCCAGCATTCCCTAATTTCCACGGTGTCCGTGGGCAGAGAGTATCACCCGGTGGCAGACAAAATTCCTGCCGTTATCCTGGGGGAAAAAAAATCAGTGACAGGCCTGGAACTGGGACTGCTGGGACTTCAAAGTCTCTTTTTTCTGGCTGAACCAACATTTTTTTAGCTGTGTTTTTTTTTAAAAAGTGGGAACAGGCGAGAGGATAAGGAATGATCCATGTGTTTTCCTGCCTCCCATCCGTGCCCTTTGGCCCTCCCGAGGCCTCCCTCACGCTCCGGGCGTGCCCAGGGTGAGGATTTATTGTAGAATTCCTGGGGCAGGGCAGGCCGAGGGATATTTTGGGAGCCAGGCCTGGCTGACAAGTCCTAACAAGGCCAAGCTTAGAGTGCAGACATCAGCCATGACTCAACAGGATGTGCTGGGCCTAAGCCAGGCTTAGGCCGCTGTTCCTGGCCTTAAGCCAGGCCTAGGCCACTGTTCCTGGCCTTCTGAATCATTCATTGGAAAAAAAAAAAGGGGGATTAAAGAAAAGCCATCCCTCTGTTGCCAGCGTTTTCCATCTGTTTTTAACTTGGGGATGGCCTTTGGAAGGTAGGAGAGGTTTTTGTTGGGATTTAACTCCACAAACATCTTGGAATACGCACGGCAGCGCTGCCGGCTCCGGGATTTGGGGGTTTGGCTACTGGGGGTGTTTTTTGGGAAGCAGGCAAGGAGAAAAGGCTCCATAAAAGTGGTGTGGATGTGGTGAAGGGGGATTTTGGGAGCTGGGGGTGCTCTGTCTCCAAGGAAAAAGGTGTTTCCTTCCTAAGGAAAGTTTTCCACATTCCTCTCGGGAATGCAGGAGTCAGAGCAGGGTCACTGCTGCTCCTGGGTTGTCACCAGCAGGAAAACCCTTTGGGAATTTACCCCGTGCCAAGGTGTGGCCTGGAGAGGTTCTGGCTGCTCCATCCCTGGAAATGTCCAAGGATAGGCTTTGGAACAACCTGGGATAGCGAGTGGTGTCCCTGTCCGTGGAAGAAGGGTTGGAATGGGATGGTCCTGAAGGTCCCTTTCCACCCAAAACATTCCATGATTCCATGTTTTTTTTGCCCCAGGTGACTTCCTGCAAGCCCCTACTCTCCCACAGGGAATCTTTCCAACTTTTCCCTGCCTACATTTGGATATTCCCTGTGTCCAGTCGGATACTTTCCAGTGGAAAGGAATCTTTCCCTGTGGATGAGCGTTTCCTTTGGATCAGAGGAGATTCCCTGCAGGAAAAGAAGCATTTATTGATGAATGGGTCCCACAGAATCCAAACACGAAGAAGAATTCACCTCATTATGGCAAAATCCATCCAGATAAAGCGCAGGAAACTTGGGAATGATGATGTTATTCCACCTGGAATATCAGCCCTCCACAGAGGCTGGATTGCTCCACTCATTTTGAGCAGTTTCTTTTTAGGAGAGGCCACAGAACCTGGAAAATTTGGGAGCCAAATTTGTGCCTCTCCTGGCCCAGGCAGCGAATCCGTAGCCAAGCAGTAAAAACCTGGATGGAAAAAGCAAGGAATATTTCAAGGAATCACGTGCAGGGACTATTTTTGAGGAAGATTCATTGCCTGGATAAATCTCAGCTGGAGAAGAACTCTGGATCTTTAGAGGGAGAAATGATGGATTACAAATTGTTCCCAAATCAAGAAATTCCTGCTGTTGTATAGAAAAAGGATTAGGAGAATATCCTTCCAATGGAATTAAATAGTTCAGAATTGGCTAAACCATGGCAAGAAATTTGTGGATAAACTGGAGGTTTCCCCTGGGACATGAGTGGGATGATCAAAGAGATGACACAGAAGTAAAGCTTGGATTAATCCAAAGAAATGGGTGAAGGAAAAGCCAATTGAAGACTCGGAATTTATCAGAAATTATAAGGAGAAAGGAAATAATTTATGTCCAAAAGCTTTTCAAAGGAAATTTAGGTTGGAATTTAGTTCACCTTCCTGAGGTGAAGGAGACAAAGCTCCTTTGGGAAGAAAAGCTGGAATTTCCATCACTCCAGGCTTTCGTAGGGTGCTGCATCTACCAAAAATATCCCAGGGGATATGGGAGCAGAGGACAAACTGGAAGATCTCCAAGAATTCTTTGGCACTGCTGATTCTGAGGGACAATCCCACGGAAATGGGCATTCCCGGGCAGCCCAGCGCTGTCCCTGCCACCCTGCCTGGAAGAAATTTTCCAAGGGAAAGTCACAGGAAGACCGAGGTGTCCCTGAAGTTCCCATTTGTTTTCATTTTGCAACCAAAATCTGACACCCACCAGGGGAATTTCCCTCTCGCTCTCCTTGGCTCGGGATGAGACACATTTCTCCAAAATTTTTTCTTCTTCTTTCCCTATTTTTTTCCCTTTTTTTTAAATGTTTCCCTTGGGAGACCACGGGCAATCCGGGCCATATTTCAGGGAGCTGCCAGTGACTCAGGAGGATGCAGAACATTTCCCCCCCTCACTGCCACATCTTCCACCCTCGGAGCCACGGGGTGCTGGAAATCCCGGGAAATTTTGGAAAGGACGGAAAGAAATGACAAATATCTGGTGAACTTCTGGCTGGCCTGGCACTAAAGCCAGCCATGGACAGGTCAGGCTCTGGACAACCAGATCCCGGTTGGATTTTGAGGAAAATATGGATGTGGAGTCTTCCGTGGATTGAGCCCTCCTTGGTTGTTCTGTTGCGTCTTGAGGAACAAAATATCCAAGATAATATCCAAGAGGAAGAACCATCTCCTGTTTCTCGGGGAAGCCACTGGATCCCGAGAAAATCCAGTTGTTCCTCTGTTTTTCCATCTCCATGAGTCTCCACTGCCTTGGGAAAAAGCTCTGGAGCCGAAGGGGGTGACTGGCAATGCCAGGAGAAAGGAATATTTTATCTTGGGGACATTCCCACTCTCGGGTGTTGGAAGACACCTCCGGCACATGGAAAAGGGATCTGATCTCCCAGTGGATACCTGGGAAGTGGCTCCTGGAATCATCCACCTTTCTCCAAGCACATCCCAGGTTTTTTGGATCCATGTCTTTGCTTCCCAGGAGATCCTGGATCCCTGTGTGGGGGCAGGATCCAATCCCAGGCATTGGATCAAGTCCCTGCTGGCCAGGAGAACCCTGGAATGCCGGGATAGACTGGGATGGGAACAATCCAGAAGCTGGGATGCAAAGTTTTCCCAGGTGGGTGATTTAGAGGAGCAGAGCCCGAGGTGGGGGTGACAGCAGGGGCTCCATGGGATGTGCCATCACCTCAGGACAATCTGGAAGTGCGGGGAACTGGAATTCTAGGCAGGAATTCCAGAGCCTGGCGCTTGGGTATTCCCACCTCCAGACTTTTCCAGCAGGCGGGGAAAGCACAGCCTGTCCTGGCCACCAGTGTGTGACCTCGGAGTGACCGATTCCACCCAGGACAGCGTGGGGAGCTCCACGTCTCCCTTTTTCCTTCTTTTCCTCCCCTTCCTTCTTGTTTTTTTTTTTCCTTTATAAATAGAACTTGCTGCCTTTATGCCAAAAAAACCCAGGAAAATTTCAGGCTGTTCCCTGTAATTCCAAACCTGACCAGGGTTGGAATTGTCCCAGTAGGGTCATGAACTCTTTTCCATACATCCCGGGCCTCTATTTTTAACCTGGAGCTGGCACTGGGATATTTCCATTGCTGTTGCAAGGCGAAAATCGGGAACAGAAAATCACCCAGAACTTCAGCGCTGTCACACATTCCCAAGAAATCCAGGCCAAGGCGTGATCCTCAACCTGGAACAGGGAAAAGCAGGATGGCCTCCGGAGAATTTAAGGACCATGGAATGGATTGGGGTGGGAAGGGAATTAAAGATGATCCAGTTCCAAACCCCTGCCATGGCAGGGACAGCTCCCACTGTCCCAGGTGCTCCCAGCCCCAGTGTCCAACCTGGCCTTGGGCACTGCCAGGGATCCAGGGGCAGCCACAGCTGCTCTGGGAATTCCAGCCCAGCCCCTCCCCACCCTCCCAGCCAGCAATTCCTTGCCAAGATCCCAGCCCAATCTCCCCTTTCCCACTGGGAAGCCATTCCCTGTGTCCTGTCCCTCCAGGCCTTGTCCCCAGTCCCTCTCCAGCTCTCCTGGAGCCCCTTCAGGCCCTGCAAGGGGCTCTGAGCTCTGCCTGGAGCCTTCCCTTCTCCAGGGGAACATTCCCAGCTCTCCCAGCCTGGCTCCAGAGCAGCTCCATGGATGGGGACTCCACCCCTGCCCTGGGCAGCTGTGCCAGGCCTGGACATCCCTTTCCATGAAAAAATTTCCCAAATATCCAACCTAAACCTCCCCTGGTCCAACTCGAGGCCGTTTCCTCTCATCCTGTCCCTGTCCCTCGGTCAGGTCCATCCCACCCGGAACAATCTGGAAATTGGGAGCCAAAGGGAGGAAAGCTTTTCCCGCTCCACACAACCAGGGAATGTTGTTCCCAAAACCCTTTGGCCCGAAGGCTCGTGGCTGCAGGGACTTCCCAAGATCCATCGGGAGCGCTGAACTCCCACCCGCGTGTCCAACCAGGACAAAGCCCACGTGCCAAGGCAATAAAAGCAGCCTTGGAGGCACATTCCTTTCCTTTCCGGCTCCACACCCTGCTTGACTCATCCCGATCCATACCCATTCCCTCTTTTCCTCCAGGAGATGACTCCAAAGGCAGTTTTCTGGGCCAACATCTGGAGCTCGGTGGCCACATGAAGGCCGGGACCTGCTGGAGCCATCGTGTCCCAACATCTGCAGAGCTGCTTAGTCCAAGGTCAGAGGCCTGGAGAAGTTTTTTATCCAGCAGAAAGTGCTGGAATCTCCCTTGGGAATGAGGGGTATCTCCAAGAACTTTCCTGTTTCTCTATTTTTCCCCGGGTTAGCAAATCCACGGAGCAGGAGTTGTGACTTCTTCCTTGGAACAGGAGCCATGTGAAGGCACAAAATATGGAACAGGAGGAGCATAAACTCATGGATTGGCTGGAATGTGGTTTATTCCCTCAGCCCTTGAGCCATTGGGATGAGGGGGATGTGAGGCGGATGGAGAAGGAAAGGAGGGAGGGGTTTTTCCAGGAGCTCTCTAGGAAAAGCGTCCATGGGAAGGTTTTGATGGATGAAGAGATTTTCCTTCCATTAGCAGCCAGTGATCCCAGGGAAGATTTTCCTGGAATCTCCCTGGCCGTGGTTTGGATCTCCTCAGCCGCCAGCTCCCACCTCGGAGCACAAACCTCCCATCCCTGCAAACCTTCCTGAAGGAAACAGCCGGATGAGATCCATGTTTGGGAACGGTTTTCCCAGCCCTGCTTTGTCCTTTCTTCTCATCCTGGAAAGGCTTTGATCCCTGAATCCCTGGGTGCTTACACCAGGAGTTGGACTCCAGTGATCCCCATGGACCACGTCCTTCCAGGATGTCCTGGGATTCCATGATTCCATGATCCCACGCTGATAACGAGGGGGTGATCCGATTCCCCGGGCGTGGCCAGGACGCCATGGGATACCCGAGGTACCCACATGGGAATGGTTGGAGCAATGGAAGATCCTGGGAATTCCGTGCTGCGCTGGGAGGAGCAGAGCAGCAGATGGAGCCAATTTGCCGGAATTCCTCTTTTCCAGGCATGTGGGATGCGCTAATCCCAGTAATATTCCCAGTGCACTGCAACACCGTCCAAAGGCACTTCCAGCAGCTGTTCCAGGCACCGACTTCCACAATATTCCAGGCAGGATTCCTGGCCCCCACCCCGTGCCTCAGTTTACCATCTCTAACCTAGGGACATAAACCCAGGTGTGTTCTCCCTGTGCCACGGATTTGGGATTTTTTGGGATTCGATGGTGGCAGCAGCCAGCACGGGGAAGTTCTTTCCACGGACGCAGAAGGAAATTCCTTGAGGTGTCCAGAAACAGCACCTGCAGCGTCCGTTTCATGGCACTTCCAGGGGAGAAATCCTGGGAATGCCCAACAGTTTGGAGAGCAGACCTAGGGGAAAGGAGCAGGGAAAGGTGGCAGCTTTCCCTTCTTTATTCCTGACCTCGGCCCTGCTCCGATGAGTCACCCGAGTGAGTCACGGGCAGTGGTTCATCCGTGGCATTTTCCCCCCTTTCCCGGGATTTGAGCCACAAACTCCTCCAGGCTCTCCTTGGAACTGGTTTCAGTTTTACTGAGAAGAGGGAAGGCTTTGTCCAAATTCCGCCAATTTTCGGGATCCTGGGAGTAGTCTGAAGGGAATTCTGAGGTGGTTTTCTTGTGCATCCCTCCTGTCCAAGTGTTTTCCTTGTCCCTGAGATCTCCCACCCCACGGATTTTGCACCGATCCAGTCTGAACTTCTTGGTTTCCTTGGATCACTCCAGGACACTTTGGATGCACGTTAGACAGGAGCAGGTGATGAGGGCTTGGAGCTCGTTCCCAGAGCTGCAGAAAAGGCAGCGTGGATGAAGGGCTGGAATTACACAAGCAGGACGGCATTCCAAATTCCAGGCTTAAAAGGGATTTCCACTTCATCTTATCTTTAGGAAAGGGATTGTTTCTCTGTGCTGGGCACACCTGGAATTGCGTGTCCAGGTCTGGGCCCCTCAATTCATGGAGGGGCTGGAGCGTGTCCAGGGAAATTAATGGAGCTGGGAAGGGGCTGGAGAATTCCTGAGGGAGCTGGGAAAGGGGCTCAGCCTGGAGAAAAGGAGGATCCACAAGGATCTTTCCCCTCTCTGAAATTCCCTGACAGGAGGGGGCAGCCGGGGGTTGGGGGGATTTGGGATCTACTCCCAGGGAATAACAGGAACACAGGGAATGGCCTCAGGCTGTGCCAGGGGTGGCTCAGGCTGGACATCAGCAGGAATTTTTCCATGGAAAGGATGATCAGGCATTGGAATTGCCCAGGGAATGGTGGAGTCCCCATCCCTGGAGGCATTCAAGGAACTCCTGGGTGTGGCACTCAGCACTCTGGATGTGGCACCAAGTTTTTCTGGGAATCTGTGCCGCAGCCTCCCCACCCTCACAGGGAAGAATTTTTCCTGGTGTTTAGGGATTTTCCCTGCCCTTTTTTGTGCTTTTTACGCTGATCCCAAGGGGATCCTTTGTCCCTAAGTTGGTTTTTGGGATCTCACTTTGAAGCCTCTTCCTGTTGGTGGAACTGGAACTTTGGGAGTCAATCCCTCAATTCCAGGGATATTCCATGAGCCAATCCCTCACTCTTAGGGATTCTCCAAGAGCCAATCGCTCAATTCCAGGGATTCTCCAAGAGCAAATCCTTCAGTTCTAGGGATATTCCAAGATGCAAACTCTCAATTCTCCAGATTCTCCAAAAGCCAATCCCTCAATTCCAGGGATTCTCCAAGAGCCAATCCCTCAATTCCGGAGTTTCTCCAGGAGTATCTCCAAGTCTCTCTGAAATTCCCTGCCAGGAGGGTGCAGCCAGGTGGGAATGGTCTCTTCTCCCAGCCATCCCTGGATTTATTATCTGCTCCTGGAGTTGGAAATCTTTCCCGTGGAAATCATCCCTTAGGATGACCATCCTCACTTTTGCTGAGGATTCTGCTCCACAAATGGAAGCACTAGGAATTTTTTTTACCTTTGGGATGCTTGAGGACAAGAGGCCGCAGAAATCCTGGCTGTTTTCCAGAGGAGAGCAATATTCCTGACTTTATTCCCGCTGCCAATCTGGCCAGTGAAAGGACAGCCTGGAATTGGCTTGGAAAACAAGAAGGGAAGAAAGGATTGGATTCCCAGACCTACCTGGCTCCTGTCAGGACAGTGGAAGTTTTCCATCTTTCCCAGGAAATTCCAAAAATAAAATGCGCTCCTAAAAATGGTTGGTTGGGATTTGAACTTCTTCGGATCGAGGAAAATCCTGCATCTGCATCTATTTTTTGGGATTAATGAGGGTATAAAGGGGATGTGTTGATTCTCCTCTCATTCCCTAAGTTTGCGTTCACAACAGGGAATGGCTTCCCAAGGAAGGGATAGATGGGATGCTGGGAGGGAATCATCCTGTCCCTGTTCTCTGGGAGCCAATCCCAACTCCCACCAGCTCCTCCCTCCTGTCAGGGAATTGTGGAGAACCAGAAGTTCCCCCCAAGCCTCCTTTTTTCCAGGCTGACCCATGGGAACTCTTCAACCATGGGAAAACTTCCGGAAATATCCATTTCCCCTTGGATTAGGATCCCTCCCGCCCAGAACAAGGCAACTTTAAGCAGTCTGGACTAACAAAGACCAGGATCAGCCCTGAGAACACCCAAAATCTGGGCCCCACAAGGGCAAAGTTCACGGAGAGAGCAAAGCACAGTGAGTGTGTGGTCGATCTCATTCCCACTTTATCCCAGAAATCCTGCTTTTCTAAGCCCTTGTGCACCAGAATTCCTGTCTCTGGCCCTCCCTCCTGCCAGCTGAGCCCCTGGATTGTTTTAGGATGACCCAAACCACCTCAGGGACAGCTGCTTTTGTGCCTCTCCGGCCACTTCCCTCCTCTGAAGTCACCTCAGCCTCGCTTCCCTTCCCGTGACAAGTGTGGGATTCACTGCTCCGCTTGGGAAAGGTTGGAGGAGGGCCTGGCTGGGAGAGGAAACCCAGGCCAGCTCTTTTCCCGGTGGTTTGGGGCACGGATTCCTTGGATCCAAGCCATGGGCTTGTTGAGCAACCCTGGGCGGGTGACAGAGGCAAAACTCGCTGGAGAAATGAGGTTTCCCTGCACCCCATGGAGGCTCTGCAGCCCAGCTGTGGGAGTGAAGCTGGAAATTTGGGATTTGTGGGATTCAGGAGGGGAAGGAGACTCATCCCTGGGCTGTCTGGAATGGACTGGTCCCTAACCACCATGGTCAGGCCCTACGGTTGGAGCTGGATTGTTGAAATCTCCATCCCAAAATCCTTGCTCTGGGCATGACCTTGACTCATCCCTCATGGTTTCCTGGAGGGACAACTCAGATCCAAGTGCCTGGAATTCTGACAGGGCTCCCACCAAGGAGTTTCTGCAGCACCGTGGACGTTGCGTGTCCTGGGAGAAGCTCCAAATTTAGGGAAAAAGCTGCGAAGTGGGAGGTGAGATGGGGAAATCCAGATGGATCAGGTTGGAGGATGGGCTTGGGCCACGGGGTGTGTCCACACCCTGTGTCTGGTGTGGACGGGGAAGGAATTCCTGGGATTGTTGCCTTAAAAGAGAAATCAGGAATAACTGTTTTCCATCAGAAGGGAGCCTGGACAATCATGGACCAGCACTCTGGAGTGATGCAGGAGATGAACAGAAAATCATGGGATGGTTTGAGTGGGAAGGGATCTTCAAGATCATCTGTTCCACCCTGACACCTCCCACCATCCCAGGCGGATCCAGCCTGGCCTTGGGCACTGCCAGGGATCCAGGGGCAGCCACAGCTGCTCTGGGAATTCCAGCCCAGCCCCTCCCCACCCTCCCAGCCAGCAATTCCTTGCCAAGATCCCAGCCCAATCTCCCCTTTCCCACTGGGAAGCCATTCCCTGTGTCCTGTCCCTCCAGGCCTTGTCCCCAGTCCCTCTCCAGCTCTCCTGGAGCCCCTTCAGGGACTCTGAGGATCCCTGGATTTTTCTCTTCTCCAGGTTGGACATTCCCATCTCATCCCCCAGAACACCAAGGATTCATCACCAAAACCTGCTGGAACTTCCTATTGCTTTTCCTTTGCATTCCCACGTGTTCCAAAAATCCATGTTTATTCTCTCCCGTGATAAGAAAAACACTCCTGAGCAATAAAAATTGGGAATAACATCCCTGAAGGAACTTTGGTTCTGCTCCCAAAAAAGTCTTCCTTCCAAACCCCGCCCATTTCCATGGATGGGAACAATGATCCCAGGTCAAGATTTCCAAATCTGGGTTTTTTTGGAGTCAGAAATTCCGGTCCGTGGCAAGAATGAAGGAAAGAATTTTGTTTTCTTAACCCCGACAAAAAACAAATTTCCAAAGGCCAAAATTTCCCGGGAATTAGAAATCCTGAAATTTGGCTGGTATCGCTTCCGAGCCCAGTAGCTGCGGTTGTGCCAAAAATTTGGGAATAAATAGGATTTTTCCAGGCTGACTCATCCTAAATAAAGGAGCCACTGTGTGTGAGCCAAAAGTGAGGAGATTTGCCCTTTCCTGATAAATTATTGAGGAATTTTACCTGGGAGGAGTTGGATTTTCCATCCCTTTTTCCCAAAGTTTTCCGTCTTTTATTCTCACCTCCTAATGAGGTATTAGTGAGCTGCTGGTGGTTTCTTTAATTAAGGGCAAAACCATTAATGGGATGTGAAATCTTTACCGAGATCCAGGTTTTTAATAAAAAAGAGGGATGTGTTAGAGAATAAATCATTCCTGAAAAATTCCAGCTTGGAGCAGTTATTCCAACGCCATCCTCGGGCTGTTTGTAGCCACGGGATAGTGTTGGAGTTAATTTATGTTAATTTATGCACAAAATTAGAGAAGCCTGGGTGGATTTTTTGGGTAATCAGCAGAAAATTCCACTTTTTCCATAGTTTTGAGCCATTTTTCCTCTCATGAGGAATGGCTCGGGGAGAAAAATGGATCATGGGAAAAGAGATATGGATTGAAATTCCTCACCCAGATTTATTCCCAAGTTTTCACTGGGAATTTTTTTCCAAGTTTCCAATTTCACCCTTTCATCCATGACAGAACCCTCAGATCTCCTAAAACTCCTGATTTCCCATTTTTCCACAGAATCACCAACAAGTTGGGAGCCCCATTAAATGGTTCATCCACAAATGGAATTCTCTGGAAGTGCAGAGTGGGGAAAAATCCACACTTGGAACCCAGTTTGAGTTTGGATCTGACTCCGAACTCAGAGTCGGGAATGTGAGAGCAGAAATTCCAGGAACATTTTCCAACCCGGATTATTCCATGATTAGAACAAGCCTGCCTGAATGAGGGCTAAAAATCCTGGTGACTGAAAATATCTTGGAATTCCATGGGTATTTCCTAATATCCACTCTGCCAACTCCTAGCCTGGACAAAATTCTATGTGTACAAATAAATGCCAATAATTAGGATGATTCCCAAAGAGATAAATGGTGGGACGTGCCAAAATCCCAAAGTTTTCTGCTTTAATCCTTGGCATGTTTGATAGCTGGGAAGCTCCAATCCTGTCTCATTCCCAGGAAAGATTTTCACAAACAGAGATCCTAGAAAAATCCACGGAATTTGTGGATAGATAGTGGGAAATAAAGATTTTTCCATTATTTTGGCTTGAAGTTGATTTTCCACCTCTTGAACCCATCCCTAACTCGCCTCTCCCAGTTTTCCCAGATCTCCATCCTTAAATCCCTCCAGGGATGGGGCATCCACACCCCCTGAGGAAAATCTCATCCAAAAAGATGGAGCGAGGCCATTCCCATCCTTTTGAGTTGGTATTTGTGATGATTCCAGCAAAAAAATCCCCAAACCAACGGGATTTTTTCCCCGCTTTCCAGCCTTGGTGCCCTTGGCACAGAGGCTGGAGCTGCTCTGCATTCACAGAATCCCAGAATCCCAGGATCCCTGGGTTGGAAGAGACCTTCAGGGTCATGGAGTCCAAGCCAGCCCCAACAGCTCAGCTAAACCCTGGCACCCAGTGCCACATCCAGGCTTTGTTAAACACACCCAGGGATGGTGACTCCAGCACCTCCCCGGGCAGAACATTCCAGAACTTTATCACTCTTGCTGTGAAAAACTTCTTCCTAACATCCAGCCTGTATTTCCCTCAGCACAGCCTGAAGCTGTGTGCTCTGGTTGTGTCAGCTCCTGGAGACAGAGCCCAGCCCCAGCTGAGCACAGGCACCTTTCAGGGGTCACAGAGAGTGCTGAGGTCACCCCTGAGTCTCCTTTTCTCCAGGCTGAGCACCCCCAGCTCCCTCAGCTGCTCCTCACAGGGTTTGTGTTCCCAGCCCCCCACCAGCCTCGTTGCCCCCTCTGGATGTGCTCNCAGAGCCATCCCACCTTCCAACAGATGGATTAATTAAACTCCACCTTGTTAGGCTCGGCCCATCCATCCAGGCATTCCAGGTTTCTCTGCAGAGCCATCCTGCCATCCAACAGCTCGACACACGCTCCCAGCTCGGTGTCATCTGCAGATTTACCAATGAAAGACTCAGTCCCCTCATCCATGTAATCAATAAAAACATGGAACAGAGCTGGCCCCAGCGCAGACCCCTGAGGGACACCACTGGTGACTGTCCCCAGCTGGATGCAGCCCCGTTCACCACCACTCCCTGGGCCTGGCCATCCAGCCATTTTCCTGCTGGAATCTGTAAACAGAGATTGATTCCTCGGCCTCTCTCCCCTCAGTTTCCTCATGGAAAATCCGGCTTTAAATAGCCGGATAATGCAGGGAATCATTGGCTGGCAGTGGTTTCCTCTGGGTTTGGCCCAAGAACTTTGGGATTTGGATCAATCCTGGCCACCCCCGAGGAAAATCCGCTGGCGCATGGAGCCCATCAGGCTTTGTGAGGTTTTATTTTTAGGGATATTATCCTGATAGTTTAAGGATTTCATGTCTCTCCCTCTGAAAACCAGGAGTGGCACATCTGACCTTTAGCAGGCTGTAAACCGATCCCTTTTCCCACTTTTCTCTCAGAGCCAAACAGCTCCAGGAGCCAAGGATGACCCAATCCCAGAAAAACTGCGGCCTTTTAAACCCAACCTGTTGATAAGGAATTTCTGGGATGGGTGGATGGGAATAAAGGACGGATGCGAGCCAGTGCTAAGCTCCAAAATTAGAATATAAACACAAAAAAACCGGGGAAAATCCGCCTGGAGGAGCCACAGGGAAAAGGGTGGGATCCAAGATCCATAAAAATGTGGTTTTCCAGGGGAGGCAGCTAAATATAAAAACCCTATGGAGAACTATAAATTCCTCATAAATGGGATTGAACTACTGGAGGGAAATCAGGCTTGGGAAAAGAGCAGGAAAGCTGGGAATGAGCTGAGAGCACGACACAGCTCTTTGGGATGTGGATTTTGGGTTATTCCAGAACTGGATTTGGGCTTTGGATCAGGATTTGGGGAATGCTGTGAGATTTGAAGGTGCTCCCGGGGCTCCCAGAGGGAATCCCACAGATCCCAAGGGATAACCGGGAATAATTTTCCTTGGAGGGACATGAACCCACTGGAGCCTGGAATTCCACTGGGATTCCGGAATAAGGATTTAGGACCAGTTCCAAATGGGTTTTTCTATTTTTCCCAGTTGAGATGGGCTGGGAAATGAATCACTGGATTCCATGGAATTCAGTTTGGGATTCTTCCTGCTCCTGTTTTAAGGATAAACTGTGGCACCTCTGGTTCTCCCAATGATCCTGTAGTTGGGCTTTATGGAATTTATCAGCACAACAGACAGAGAATTTCCCAAACTCCAAGTTTTTCCATATCCTGAATAAATTCCAGATCCATAATTCCTGCAGCCTCTTTATTTTTCCCTTTTTTTTTTTTTCCAGTCATTTGGGCTGTTTTCCAGAGGTGGGAATAATTATTTGCCTTAAGCAGAGCACGGGTTGAGCCCACACTTCCTAGAATTCCATAATCTTGGAATGGGTTAGGTTGGAAAGGACCTTAAGGATCATCCCATTCCATGGGCACAGACACCTCCCATTATCCCAGGTTGCTCCAACCGGCCTTGGACACTTCCAGTAAAATTTGCTGAAATTAGGAGGGAAAATCCTGTTTCCAGAGTGGCTGGAGGCTCCTGGGAGGATTGACATGGAAAAATGAGCTGGAATCAGTGTGATCTTCACTTTCGGTGGCACCTTTGGAATCCAGGAACCTTTGGAATCCAGGAGTCAGGAATGACAGTGGCAGGGAGGAGGACCGGGGCCTCTACATTGTTTTTCTTCCAAACACCAAAACCAAGGAAAACGAGCAGGGAATACACACGGGAATTGCAGGAATACACATGGGAATTGCAGGAACACACCTGGAATTGCAGGAACACACGTGGAAATTGCAGGAGTACATGCAGAAATAGCAGGAATACCCATGGAATTGCAGGAATATCCACTGGAAAGGCTGAGGTGAAGGAGAGAGGGCAGCCAAGGAGCTGAGGCCAACCTTATCCCACTGCTGGAAAAGCAACTCCGGGAAGATCCTTCCCAAAACAGGAGGCTCAGCTTTTCTGGGATTGTCACAGTGAGATCCTGAACTTCGGGATGCTCCGAGCATATCTCACACTTCCAGAGCATTCCAGGTCTGACCTGATGTCTGGGATGGGAGTTTGAACTTCTCCAAACCGTTCCTGGCTTGGTTATTCTTTGGAGAACTCTGGTTCCTGCCAGTGACTCAACAAACCCTTCCCTGTCCTTCCTGGTTGTGTGAAATGCTGGGATTTATTTGGGAGGAAGTCCCATGGATTTGAAATCCGGCTTTGTCCTCAAGTTCAGGAACACCCAAACAAATCTAGAATTATTTGGGGCCTAAAAATTCCCTGCGAATCACACCCAAATGTATCCGTTCCTTTAAAAACAGAGCCGTTTCACCCAGGATTTGACAGGAATATTTTCCAAGCTGGAAAACAGAAGTTCACACACCCCATGGAAGAGGTTTCCTTTCCTTTCCTTTCCTTTCCTTTCCTTTCCTTTCCTTTCCTTTCCTTTCCTTTCCTTTCCTTTCCTTTCCTTTCCTTTCCTTTCCTTTCCTTTCCTTTCCTTTCCTTTCCTTTCCTNTCCAATCATTCCATAAATCTCCAGTTCCATGATTTTTTACAGCCAACAGAAAGCATTCCACCCACATCCAGGCCATGCTTCCCTATGGATAAAGCTCCACGCTGGGAATTGCACAGCTTTAATTCCACCCCAAGCTCCTCCCTCGGAATTCCATGTGCCTTCCATGCTTCCATGGCCCTTTTCCTGTCCTTTAGCCTCTGGAAATGTTCCCTTGTTGGTTTTCCAGCATTTTGACTCTTTTCTTCCCTTTGGCTCAGCCCTGATCCCTGCAGGATTTTCGGGATGGCGCCGGGATTTGGATCCTTGTTTTCCTTCACTGGAGCTCCCATTTCCCTGGCTCCGGGATCAACAATTCCCGCTGCCGAGCCTGCTGGAGCTGGGTGAGAATTCCTGGCTCCTCTTCCCAGTGTTTTCCAAGGCTGGAGCAGGGAGCTCATTAACCGGGAGCCTCCAGGAGCCAAGAATTCATTAAGGAAGGAATAATTGGGATCTTCCCAACGCGGCTTTGCGCAAACAGCGCCGGGAATGAAGGCAGGGAAAGGCCGGAACGGCGGGGCCGGCACGTCCCAACTCCTGGATTTTGTAGGGAATCTTTGTTGGTGGCGACGATCCCGAGCTTGGCTCTTCCCGAGGACGAATGTCTGGGAGCGCCAGGTGACGTCACCGTCAGCCCGGGCCTGGCTGTCACCTCTTGTCCCTGGGTGGCAGCCAAAAAACCGGGATGGGCACGGCCGGGAAAGGCCTCATGGGACTCATTCCCAAGTTTTCCAAAGGAAAAATTCCCACCTCCCAAGATTTGCACTGCATTCCCGAAAGATGGATGGGATATCCAAGAAAAAGAAAGGGGGAGTGGCTCAGTCAGGATGTCCTGGTCCCATTATCCAGGGGCAGCCTGGAGAACGTTGTGAGATTTCTTATCAATCTTTTATTTTTAATATAAATTTTAAATTTAATTTAAATAAAATTTAAATATTATTTAAATAAAAATTTAAATAAATCAATGCATAATAAAGAATATAATCTAAATATAATTTATATGTCATTTAAAATATCATTTTAACACAATTTTA
>VXAX01001842.1:164777-183333 GCA_013399835.1 Leptocoma aspasia
GATGTAATTTTAAATAGAATTCTAAAATATATTTTAAACATAATTTAAAATATATTTTATATAATTTAAATTATAATTTTCAATAGAATTTTAAAAATTGAGGATTTATTTCCTTCCCTATCCCAGGTGCTCCCAGCCCCAGTGTCCAGCCTGGCCTTGGACACTTCCAGGGATCCAGGGGCAGCCACAGCTGCTCTGGGAAACAGGGAAGGGATAATCCCATCTGCCAGGGATTATCCGGGATAGTGCCACTGGGAAGAGCCAAATCCATGCAGGAATTTCCCTGGCACCAATCCGGTCGGGATGAGCACGGCTGGTGATCCAAGGAGCGACATTCCCGCTGCTCCTCCAGAGCCTCGGCCTACGAGGCCTCCTGGAATCTCAGCTAATTCTGGGAAGCTCCAATCCCGAATGCCAGAGGGAGCCTGGAGCTCTCAGGAGGCTCCAGGATCCCAGCAGTGTGTCCTAGGGTCTGGAAATCGTGGAATCATGGAATGGTTTGGGTGGGAGGAGACCTCAAAGATGATCTAATTCCAACCAATTCTATTCTTTTGTTGGAATATTTCTCCATCCAATCCATCTTCTGTATTCTCTTCTCCTGCTTTTCCAAAACTTCCCAGTTCCCCCATTCCATTAATTCCCAGTTCCCCCATTCCATTAATTCCCATTTCCCTCATTCCATTAATTCCCAGTTCCCCCATTCCATTAATTCCCATTTCCCCCGTTCCATTAATTTCCAGTTCCTCTGTTCCATTAATTCCCGGTTGCCCCTTTCGATTAATTCCCAGTTCCCCCTTCCATTCGGAACAGCCAAATCCATGCGGGAATTTCCCTGGCACCAATCCGGTCAGGATGAGCACATCTGGTGATCCAAGGAGCGACATTCCAGCTGCTCCTCCAGAGCCTCGGCCTACCAGGCCTCCTGGAACCTCAGCTAATTCTGGGAAGCTCCAATCCAACTCTTTTGTTGGAATATTTCTCCATCCAATCCACCTTCTGTATTCTCTTCTCCCACTTTTCCGAAACTTCCCAGTTCCCCCATTCCTGGCTCACGTTGGGAGTCACAACTCTGGCTAAGCCTAAAGCTTGGGAAGGTGAATCTGAGTGATTCAGGCCAAGCTTAAACTCAGCTCTTCCCAAATGCTGTGGCCATGAAGAGGCTGAAAACTGCGGGAATTTTGCTCAATCCCAGGAGAAATCCAGGAGCGACGCAGCTCTTTCCCATCGTCCCCCTGGCCATGCCATGATCCAGCAGAAATCCCAGCTAGACCAGAATTCCCAGCCTGCACTGGTGAGGACACGAAGGGATTCGGTTCCTGGGGAGGAAGAACCCGGATCCCTTCAATCCCAGGACACTGGGAATCTTCTGCCGTGGGAATGGGAATCCGCCTGAGGACATGGAGATGGGATATCAGGAATGATTTTTTTTTATCCGAGGGTGGGGAGGGGCTGGGCTGGAATTCCCAGAGCAGCTGTGGCTGCCCCTGGATCCCTGGCAGTGCCCAAGGCCAGGCTGGACACTGGGGCTGGAGCACCTGGGACAGTGGGAGGTGTTGGAATTAGATCATCTCTGAGGTCCCTTCCCACCCAAACCATTCCATGATTCCATGATTTCCAGCCTCTAGGACACACTGCTGGGATCCTGGAGCCTCCTGAGAGCTCCAGGCTCCCTCTGGCATTCGGGATCCTCCATTTCCAGGTGGAGAGTCTGAAGATTCCCCTTGGAAATCTCTGAGGCATCAAAATTCCCACCCCACCACGTATCCCTTTTTTTATCTCCCAAAAATTCCCCCCCAAAAAAGCAACTCAAAAATCAAATGAAAGTCCTTGGATTTTTTTTTTTCCTCTCCAGTAAAATATTTTTGGAGCAGAAAAGGATTTTTTTTTTAAAATTTCATTTGGGAACAAGCCCTTTAAAAATGAAAGTGTAGGATTTTCTGACTGGATTGGAATTCGGAGCTTTAAAAAGCTCTTTTTACACAGGTCGTTGTTAGAACATAAATTAGGAAAAGTCCAAGAATTCCAAGAAGCTCCACATCCCATGGAATTCCTGCTGGATGTGCTGCAGTTTTTCTGGAATTTAGTGAAAACAAATCCTAAATAAATTCAGTGGAAGCAGAGCATCATTTCCTGATCGCTCTGGGAAGGAATTGTTGATCCTTCAAAAATTTTATCCCCACAAGTCAATTTTCCCATTTCCAGCAAATTTTTTTACCATTTCCTTCTCCAGTCCATCCCAATCCAGGTGTTGCCGGTGGCGCTGGAATTTTGGCTTTTTGTTGGAGGCTTTGAGCAACAAAATTCTGGAGTTTGGGCTCCGCCAGCTCAGCCAGAGGTGATGGATGGATGATTCCAAAGGTTGGACACGGGACTGGAGCTCGGCTGTTCCGGAGTCTTGGCCGGGGACATTTCCAACATTCCCAGCCTGGGAATGACCCTGCCAGGGGACGTGGGAAGCAGGAACTGACTCCAGATAAGGCCCTGTTACCTTTTCCCGCTGTTTTCTTGGAACCGAGAGATCCATATATTCTGAACCCTTGACTTATCCCACTCTTTCCCGGGTTTTTTTCCAACCACAAGATTTCCCTCAGTTCTGGGTTTGGTTTCTTCCCATCTTCTTTTTTTTTTTTTTCCCTTTTTTTTTTTTCCCCATTTTAACTCTCACCCTTCCTTGCTCCTCTCTCATTCCTTCTCTCTCCCCCCCACCCCCCCCCAAAAAAAAGGGGGAATTTAAATTCCAACCAGTCGCGGATGTCAAAGAGGCAGGAGCGGCTCCAAAGACACTTTTTGGGGAGTTCATCCAGAGGTCAAAGATGTTGGCTGCAGGAGAAGGAAGAGGAAAAATCCTACCCAGGCCCTCCTGTGTCATCGTCATCCCACTTGGCCGGAGCGGGATGGGACCGGAGCGGGGCAGGAATGTGTCTTTCCAAAGCCTCGGGATAAAAAGCTGCTTCCGCGCCTTGGCTTTGGCCACCGGAGTTTTGGGGTGGCCCAGGAGGAGAGGGAATGGGGCGGGCAGCTAGGAGGAGTGGAAAGGAGGGAATTCCGGATGGATGCAGCGGCTGTGGCTGTTCCAGGGAGACATGGGGAGGCAGGGTGGGTTGGAAAAGGGAAAAGCGGGATAGAGGGAACATCGGGATGGAGGAGATGGGTGACAAGATGGAGGGGACACCTGGGAATGGGTCCCTGATAGGCAGGAAAATGTGGAGATCCAAGGAATTTCCATCCCTTGCTCCTCCACAGGGCAAAAACTGGGATATTTCCAGTTTCCATCAGCTCGTCCATGGATTGATGAGGTGCAGGTCAGCAAGGAGAGCTGTTCCCTCTCCAAGGAGCAGAAAACATGGAGAGAATCTGGGAAAAACCAACTGCTTGTGGAAGGGTGGAGATTCTCACTGGAAGAAGCATCCAGGAAATCGTGGAATTGTGGAATGGTTTGGGATGGAAGAGACTTTAAATCCCACCTCATTCCAACCCCGACACCTTCCACTGGTCCAGGTGGGACCTGGCCTTGGACACTTCCACGCCTCTGTTCCTAGTTAGTCCCATATCCAAGGAAAAGATCCCTTTTGTGGAATCTTTCCAGCTCCTTTCACCCCACACCGGTGGATGACATCAGTTATTCCATGTTTATCCAGGATGAAGCATTGTTTCCATGGATAATCCTCTCCCCAACTGTGAATTTGAATGTGACCATTCCACATTTTAAGATCTGCTCCCAATTTCTCCATGTTTTTCCATCCAGGTTTTTCCCGATTGCTCAGGACGCCTGGCAGCTCCATCAGGAGGTGTTTTCCCGGCTGACAACACTCCAGCTCCAGTGGGAGGAGGACACCCTTTGGAATGCTCATCCTGTTTATTTTCCATGGAACTGCTTTGAGAGGGGCTCCGAGCTTGGGTCTGGTAGGAATGGAATAAAGCAGGATGAGTTTATTCAGGATAGCTGGAATTCCAGAGGCAGATTTCAGTCCAGACCGCTCCATCACCTTGGAGTGGCCCTGGGATCACATCATTCCTTTGATCCCAGCCTCCTTCCAAACCTCTGGGAATGGCGGCTCATAAATCAGGGATAACAGGGATAAGCAGCCACACTCCCTCTGTCATTCCTCCCTAAATCCACTCTCCTTATTAAAGCATGGAAAAGTTCTCGGACTTCCCGCAACACACGAGGGAAGTTCCTTGGAGACCCCTGGATTTCTTCTGAAGGAGCAAGAAGAGAAAGTCCTGGAGTTTTGGAATTTTTCTGCCTGCTATTAATAATAATAATAATGATCCATAAATTACTGGGATTTATGGAGGGGTCACCCAGAGTCTGGGCCGGGCTCTGGGGGAGGCTCCTGTGTGGGTGTGAGAACCTCTGGAAACAATGAAGGAGACAGGAATTACATTTTTTTGGCAGAAAGGAGTCAACAGCTCCATCTTCAAAAAAAAAAAAAAAAAAAAAGGGAAAAACTCCACCGAAATAGATCCGTGAAAAAAATAAATCCAAGGACATTTTTCTCTGGACTCCAAAAATAAACCAGAGAAGTTGGAAGATCCAGAGTTTGCTTTTTTAAGGGTTTTTTCTTTTTTCTGCCCCATCCCTGGACATTTGAACATCCAAATTCTGGCAATTTTCCTTAAAAAAAAGCTCCAGCTTTGTCCAAGCACTAACTGTAAAATGCAGAGGGAAAACTGGGAGATTCCAGAGCTTGGGAATGAGATCCGTGGCCTTTCACCTGGACATTGTCACCTCATCCAGCCCAGCTCAGCACGGCTTGGGAAGGGGGTCTTGGCTTGTATTCCTTGGAAAAATCCCCCTGGAAACACCTTCATGGAATCATGGAATGGTTTGGGTGAGAAGGGACCTTAAAGATCATCAAATTCCAACTCCATGGGCAGGGACACCTCCCACTATTCCAGGTGGTCCCAGCCTGGCCTTGGGCACTGCCAGGGATCCAGGGGCAGCCACAGCTGCTCTGGGAATTCCAGCCCAGCCCCTCCCCACCCTCCCAGCCAGGAATTCCTTGCCAAGATCCCAGCCCAATCTCCCCTTTCCCACTGGGAAGCCATTCCCTGTGTCCTGTCCCTCCAGGCCTTTGGAAATTGTCCCTCTCCATCTTTTTTGAGGCTCCCTTCGGGCAAGATCTCCCTGCAGGACAGTGAGCAGCTTCTTTCCAACCACATCCTGCAATTCCTTTGCTGGGATGTCCCTGGAGCAGGAAGGGACATGGATTGAAGCAGTGGGGGCTGCCCCAGCAATTCCCAAAAAGCGGGAGCCAGCTGGAATTTCCCATCCCAAATTAAAGCACACACCAAGGGCCCTGAAGTGGGGAGATGAGGATCTGAGGAGCTCTTTCCTTAGGGCTCCGAAGCCTGGCTTAAAGAAAATTCAAGTTTTAAATCCTAAACCTGGGTCTCTCCAGTCCTTTTGTGCTCCCGTAATCCAAGGATCAGCACAAGGATCCCACTCTGGATAATGTGGAAAAGATGAAGATACTAAGGACAGCGGGGGGCTGGATATTGTAAGGATTGAAGCCAAGGATCCGGAGCGGGAATAAAAGAAATCAGATAATAATTGAGGTGGAATTTTGCCGGCAGTGTTCCTTGGCAGGCTCCTGCCGTTTGGGATGGTGGGGTTCCCCTCACCTTCCGAAATCCCACGGGATTTCTGGACGTGGAACAAGCCCTCTCCAGCCCTCCGGCTCTTCGCAGTTTCCTCCTGCTGCTCCCGGCAGCTTTCCCGGTGGCTTGGAACTCTCCGGGCACGCATTGGAGCTTCTATATTTGCTCTCAGCCCCTGCCAAGATCAGCATTCCCGCTCTATGGAAAAATATCCGTCAACCGGATATAAAGGAATGGTGCGAGGAAGCAGAGCTGTGTCAAGGCAGCAGAAATACGTCCTAGAAAAAGTTGGTGTCTTTGATTTTTCCACCCCTCTGCCAAGTTTATCCAGGATAATGCTCAGGATCCTTGGAAGTCTCCAGATTTTAGCTGGAATTATTACCACAGGCTGCTGGTGAGAGGGATGGGCCAGCCTTGGGGATAGATCCGGGAGCATTCCAGGGAAACATCTCAGGGTTCAGGTCCTTATCCAGGCTTTTCCACGTTCTCCAAGCTCCAAGGACTGGAGTGGATTGGGAAGGGATGTGGCATTCCCAGGATGGTGACAAGGTGGGATCAGGCACAGGTTGGACTTGATGACCTCGGAGAGCTTTTCCAACCTCTGTGATTCCGGGATTGTGGGATTTTCCTCCTCCTGGCAGGACCCTGTAAAGTGCTGAGCACTGGAGCAACTCCATGCACTGACGGAGCTGAAGGAGCAGGAATGATCTCCGGGAATTCTTCAATCCCTCTGACATAATTCCATGTCCGCCGAGAGCAGACCATGAACCAGGGCGACGCAATTCCAAAAAGCTGGAAAAAGGTTTAAACTGGGAGATTCATCCACATTCCTCTGCTCTGGCCCCTCCAAAATCAGCTTGGATTCCCTAAAAATCAGCAGGACAACGGTGGCACGTGGAAGTCACCGGGAGGGACACAAGGAGAGGTGGTCGTAGTTGACCTGGAAGTGACACCCATTCCAAAGAGTAAATTCCAGTAAATTCTCCAGGTTTTGGGGTCTCCCAAAGTTCAGCGAGGCCTTAGGGTCGTCATGGGGGAATTCGCAGTGGATCAGACCCAGTGCAATCCCTCTTTCCACTTGGTATTCCCATGGGAAGTGCAAAGGATCAGGAATCAACGTCCATCCCATCCTTTCCTTGTTTAGACTTTCCCCTTCAGGAAAAGTCCTCTTTTCCCTAATTCTCACCCCAAATATCCTGCTAAATACACTCAGACACTCCAGCCACTTCCTTTGATCCCTGACTCCTGCTGTGGCTCCCGGAGAGCTGGATACATCCAAGGGGTCAGAATACAAATGGATGTTTTGGATTTCGGGTTGGAAAAATTGGTTCCATTTCTGCTGGTGCCTTGTGGAATTCCCAAGGAATCCAGGGCCCTATGTCCATGCTGTTATTCCCATCTGGACTATGCCGAAATGGGAGAGAGATCTCTGAGGCTGCAATTATCCCAAAAAAAAATAGGATTAGTAGGGAAAGGCTGTTTTGTTCTCTGATGGCCTCGTTCTTCCTTCTGCAGAAGGAACGAGTCTCGCGTTGGAAGGTTTTCCTTCGTTTTCCTGTCATTGTGTCCAGTGTTGCAAATCCCCCATTTTGAAAAATTCCTTAGGGATTTTTCTGTCAGTTTTTTGACTCCAGTTGGAGCTGTCACTGAGCTGTCTCCACAGGTTGTTTTTTTTTTCCAACAATATTTGAGGAAGGATTGGGATTAAGCCAAGCAGGAAACATGGATGGGGTTTAACCCTTCTGCTGGTGCCTGGGAACAGGAGATACTAATAGTAATTGGGATAATCATGGAATTATGGAATGGTTTGGGTGGAAAAGGAGCTTAAATCCCATCCCATGTCCCATCCATGGGCAGGGACACCTCCCACTATCCCAGGTTGCTCCAAGCCCCAGTGTCCCACCTGACCTTGGACACTGCCAGGGATCCAGGGGCAGCCACAACCTCAATGTTCCAGCTTTATCCAAATAATTCCACCCCTTTGGATATCTCATCCAAACCTTCCCTCCTCAGCTCCAGGCCATTCCCTTCATCCCGTCATTCCATGCCATCCCGCTCCACAGAACAATCCCAGGTTTGGCCCCCTGGAAACTTCAGGAAAAGCGCATGGAGGAGGTGAAGTGAGGATCTGGGAGGAGCAGCCGCGTCTGGAAAAGGGGAATGTGGAGTCCCATTCCCTGAGCCAACGGTCGGAGCCAACGATCCGAGCAGGAGCGCTGACCCGGAGCCGCCGTACAGAAGCTCTCCCTGAAAAACCTGGCCCGGCTACTGAGGAAGTTCTTTCCTTTCTTTCTTGGGAGAATCTTAATGGATGAAGAGATTCCAGATGGCCGGCGGCCACCTGCCACTGGGATTAACAGTCCGGGCGGGATGCAAAGCCTTGGGAAGAGCGCTCCGTGATCGTTCCTGCGCGCATGGAAGCCAGCGGAGCTTGGATGGAGCTAAATCCTCACCTTATTACCTTTCTGGGAATTCGGGAAGCATTACCCAGCATCCTCCTCGCTGCAGCTCTGCCTTGAAAAACAATCCGCCTTGGAGCTCCTTGTCCCCTCAAGTGCCTGTATTCCTAGGATTTCACTTGGAACGGCAACATTTGGAATCCATTATCCAATCATTAATTTCCTCCGCTTTTCCCCCCAGCTTTTCATGCCTCACGCTGGATCCAGGTGCTCCGTGGTCCAAGCAGCTTCACTCCACCAGTTTTCCTGCAGCTCCATCATTTTTTCCTACTCCAGGAGCCTGGGTTTGCTTGGAGCACAGATCCAAAGGTGTGTGCTGGCTGGAAAGTCCCAGAACAAGACCTGATTTTCCCAGCTTTCCTACCCCAGGCTGGCCCCTGAGCCATCCAACCCCCCAGAATTCCTAAAAAAGTCCTACCTGAAGAGGAGAGTATGGAAAGAAAAAACTCTGGAGAAAAAAAAAAAAAAAAAAAAGCCCTGGAAAGGAAATAAAGATATTTTTTCCCCTCTTAAAATAGAAAGGAAGTTTATTCCTGGAGTCTTGGGGAGAAATCCTGTGAGATGAGAATTGAGATCATAAAATCACGGAATCATGGAATTGATTGGAAGGGAATTTTAAGATCATTTAATTCCACCCCCTGCCTTGGGTGGGGACACCTCCCACTATCCCAGGTGGATCCAACCTGGCCTTGGACACTCCCAGGGATCCAGGGGCAGCCACAACTTCTCTGGGAATTCCATTCCAAGGCCTCCCCACCCTCAGAGGGTGGAATTTTTTCCCAATTTTTAATCTCAAGTTGTGTTCAAGGCTCTGATGATTGTCANGATTCCACAAGGTGAATAAACTCCAAACCTTTCAGGAAAATCCAAACGTGCTTCCTCCATAAAATAAAGAGTTGGAATCTCCAGTTATCCAGGGGTGACATTTTCCCACGGTGGCTTTAAGGACAGAACCTTTCCTCTAGGCCTGGATTAGGGGACCAATCCCAACTTGGGATCAGCAGAATTCCAGAAGTGAGGTCGCTGATGGGTTGGTTGTGCCCGGAGTAGGTTCAGACACCAAAATTGGGCCCGAAAAAGAGGGAACATGGAATTATCGACTCCAAACGGCCCCGACTGTAGGGATTTTACACTGCGTGGATCCCATTCCTGAAGGAGAGATGGAGAAGAGGGAAAGGGGAGGAATGGTGATCCAGCTGGAAGCCAACTGCCTGGCATTTTCTGGAACATCCAACAATTCCACATCAATGCCATGGTGGGTTTGGAGACAATGCAGGAGCCATACTCCTTCCCAGGTGGAATGAAGGAAAAAATAGAGGGATTTAGGGAAAATATTCCCATCTAAATTGATCCAGAGTTAGGTACCATAGGAATTTGGTTGAATCCCATCTGCTGAACTATAGGAAGCATTTTCCCCTGTTTGAAATTTCCAAGGATTTTTCCATGAAAACCCTTGGAAGTTTAACTGGGCTGAAAATCTTGGCCTGAATTTTGGGAGACGCTGGCTTGTGCATTTTGAGGATGAGGAAGCAAATGCTTCGTGGATTTATGAAAAAAATGGGATTATGGGATAAAGGAAACTCAAGGAATCTCCTTGGATTTTCCACAGGGCCCCTGCAAAGCCTTTGGTTGGATCTTTCCTCGTGCTGGACATCTGTGGAAAGAATCTTTTGTCTGCTTTTGTTTCCCTGCTGGAAAAAAGATGGGAAAAGATTTGGGAGTTCTTTTCCTCCTCGTTGCTCTGGACTGCAAAATCCTGGAGATTTTCTGGCTGAGGGGGAAGAAGTTCTATGGAATTCTGGATCCCTGGCTTGTGAGGAAGCACAGGGTGGGAGAGGCAGGTTGGAGGGCTGGAAGGGAAAACACCAAAACCAAGGGAATTTTCCATTTCCAAGACAAGGGAGACCCCAAAGCCACGGAACACTTCAATTTTCGAGGTGTAAAAAAGTTCTTCAGGACCTGGAATGCTTTCCACACAGACGGAATTCCTGAGCAAAGGAACAATGGCTACAATATCTCAGAATAAAGGGATGAAACCTCTCTCCAGGTAAATGAAAGGATCAGAAGTAGAACCCCTTTCTGCTGCTGCAGCTGCAGCGTAACCGAATCCCGAAGTTTTGGGGCCAGTGGAAATTAGGCTCCAAATTAAGCTTCCAATTCGATGGAATTCCTGGCAGAATTCCACGCGAGAGGTCATGAAATCGAGGATTGATGTAGTGCTGTCGGGAGGGAAAGGGCACAGCCGAATTTAAATCATATTTAGATTAAAAAGCCGGAGCATCAAAAATATTTTCCTTTGAGCTTTACAGCACAATTAAGAACAGTTTAAGCTTTCAGTCCTGGTGGCTTTCACTCAGGCCTGTGGTTAACCAGCGGCTGGAGATAAATTCCCATTCCCTTGGCTTGGGAATGCCGTCTCTGTTGGGATGGAGAACTATCCCTTCCTCCGAACAGCCCCCTTATCTTCCGATCTGCGAATCGCAGGGGCTCCCACAGAAGGAAATCTTTTATTAAGCTTTTTATTTTCCTTTGCTGCAGGCAGCAGACTAAATAAACTCTGGCCTAGGCTTTGCGCGGTGTCTCTCCGTAGGCCGCATCCAAGAAATACAGACAATGCCGGTTTGCAGGAATGAAGGAATTTTAATAAAAACAACCCCGGTCCCCCCCTCCTTGTCAACTCCTTGGGCTGGATTGTCCTGAAGAATTTATTTCATTACTCTAAGTGCTGTTGACTTAGTGTTGGTTTCAGCACTTGGATTCTTGGATAGCCTGAATAAAACCCCGTTTTCCAAGATAAATACATTATGCAAAGGATGACCTTCGTGCCTGCGCTGCTCCGGCTGCCGGCTCTGGCTGCTTCCTCCTTCCGAGGGGCTCTCGGAGTTCTGGAGCTGGGTTTTGGGTCGGGTGCATGGAAACCCCACAAGCAAGGCAGAGAGGGGTGGAAAATAAAAATAGAAAAGCCGGAGCCCATTCCCGGTGGAGGCAGAGGCAGCGAAATGTGGGCTGGGATGGAGTGGAAGCGCAGCTTCCATGGATGTACAAGGCTCCAAAGGTTTTTGCCTCTTAAAGGAAGTTTTTTGGACAGAAATAAGGCCCTGCTCTGCTGATTCCCTCAAAACGGAGCAGTTCTGGACTTCCAAGGAGGTGGAAATTCCCAGGGGGATGGATTATCCATCCCTCAGAGGACAAAGGGTGACCTGGATTTTCTGGATGCGAGGAAAGGAGAGGAAGGACCTGGCCTGGGTGGGACTGGGGAGAACGTTAGGTTGGGCCTCCCTGGAATTGCCTTTCCCAACTGGAATCGCTGAATGTTCCGATCACCGGATATCACAGGGCCACAAACACCTGCGCTCTGCTCCTCGTGACATCACAAATCCAGGAAATCTCGGGATAATTCAGGATAGAAAAGCCCTCCAAGCCCATGGAGTCCAACCATTGTCAGCACTGCCAAGGCCACCACTGACCCATGTCCCCAAGTGCCACATCCACATGGATTTCAGTCCCTCCAGGAATGGGGACTCTGCCCCTGGGAAGCTTCTTCCAGGCCTAGACAACCCTTTCCAGGGAGAAATTTTCCCAAATATCCAACTTAAACCTCCCCTGGCACATCTGAGGCCATTTCTTCTTGTCCTAAATGACAAAACTGTTCCTTAGATCAGAGAATTTTGTGGGATTTTTTTAGGAAAAGCTCCCCTCGCCTGACACAAACCACTGCCTCTTCCTGATTGGTTTCCAATTTCTTTCATCCCAGGATTCCAGCCGATTTCTCCTTGATCCTAAGAACTCCCAAACAATCCGGTGTCAGCTTCTGTCATCAGATCCCGACTATTCCAGGCAAACTCCAGGAGCTTCGGTTTCTCCTAATGAGCCTGAGGCTTAACGAGCCTCTAACTTGATATTCCTGTTAAATGAAAGAAGATGGAGAGGACATGGCGGAAAAGCAGGAAAAAAACCAGGAATGCTTCCCATGGTTCAAAGGAGGAGCCGAAATCCTGGAATTTCTTAGTTTCGAGTGACCGCTTTTGATCCAAAAAGTAGCTGAGGGATGTGACTCCAACTTTCCCAAATCCATGTGGGGATGGAAAATGACCCATCAGAGCAGCCTTTCCTCCTCCTTGTCCTCCCATCCCTGATCCTCTGTGACTCACGGCTTCCACCCATCCCAAAAAACAGCTTTTCCTCATCCCTCCTTGCCCTTTCAATCCCAATTTCCCCAATTTCCCAGAAAACAGAGTCTCTCAGTCGAGTTCAGCTTCTGGATCCTTGGCTTATTCGATCCAGCACAATTTTAGGAAGGAATAGGCATGGGAAGGGAAGAGGATGATTGGATCCAAGAGAAGAACCGTGTCCAGTAAAAATTACAGGAAAAATAAGCGTGGGAAGGCAGAACATGAATCAGATTTTGGCCTGGAAAGCAGCTTCCACCTCCTTTTTCTTCAGGAAAGAGAGAATTTGGGTAACTGGGAGCGGCCACCGGAATTTTAGTTCATGTCTTCCCAAAAGGAAGACCCTCAAATGAATCCTGGCAAACAAATTTAGCCCAAACAGAGGAGAGCAGTTTCTATGGAATCACTGACGGCACATTCCGGAAAACTTCATTTGTGCGGAGCCGTTTCCCACCCTGAAATCCCACCCAGAAAATGCTCCTTTGCTGAATTCCACTTTCTGGAAAACTCGATGTGTGTGTGGAGCAAGTTCCCACCCTAAAATCCCACCCAGAAAATGCTCCTTTGCTGAATTCCTCTGGAATCCGAACAGTGCAGATCGTGAATTTTAGGGAAAGTTTTTCAAGGGTGGGTTGGTCTCATCCCAGCTGGGAAGAGGTTCCAGCTTTTTGGAATCCTCACCTACTTGGTTCTGCTCTCCCAACTACTACCAACTACTGGGTGTAACTACTCAGGGTGTAACTCCTGGGTGTACCTACAACCGCTTTGGAGCTGGAGGATGAGAGAGGAAAACTCGGAGCAGAAAGGCCCCAAAAACCATTTCATGACCTGACAGCAAAAAGGCAACAAAAATGGCTCTGGAAAAGCAGGAAAAACCATGGGATTGACAAGAACGATCCATTGCTCCATCCAGGAGCAGCATTCCTGATCTTCTGACACAGATCCAGGATGTTCACGGACTTTGGTGGGGTCTCACGCTCCGAAGTTTGGCAGATCCTCGGTGCTGGTCCAAAATTAACCCAGGGTGGGGATGAAGAGCTGGAGCAGCCCTGGGAGGGGGATTTGGATGTTGTGGATGAGGATGGAATGGCCCAGCCCAGACCCCCCCAGGCCTGGGCTGATCCCAAAGGAAAGGTGGGAATTGTGTCCCTGTGCCCCCTCAGGTGAGAGCCCACCTGCAGAGCTGGCCCAGCCCTGGGGCCAACAGCAGGAGGACGTGGAGCTGCTGGAGAGAGCCCAGAGGAGGCCCCGGAGCTGCTCCAGGGCTGGAGCCCCTCTGCTCTGGAGCCAGGCTGGGAGAGCTGGGAATGTTCCCCTGGAGAAGGGAAGGCTCCAGGCAGAGCTCAGAGCCCCTTGCAGGGCCTGAAGGGGCTCCAGGAGAGCTGGAGAGGGACTGGGGACAAGGCCTGGAGGGACAGGACACAGGGAATGGCTTCCCAGTGGGAAAGGGGAGATTGGGCTGGGATCTTGGCAAGGAATTGCTGGCTGGGAGGGTGGGGAGGGGCTGGGCTGGAATTCCCAGAGCAGCTGTGGCTGCCCCTGGATCCCTGGCAGTGCCCAAGGCCAGGCTGGATCCACCTGGGACAGTGGGAGGTGTCCCTGACCATGGAATGGGTGGAATGGGATGATCCTTAAGGCCCCTTCCCACCCAACTCATTCCATGATTCCATGATTGTTTCCCATGGATGTGGCAGGTCTGGATGCCGTGCAGTTTCTCACCCATCACCCCTGGTCACAGCAAATTTTATTCCCTCAGCAGTGCTGAAATGTTTTCTCATCTTCCCATTCCAAGTTCAATCCCTTCAATCCTGAATTTCACCTCCTTGGAGCAGGCTAAGAAATTCCATCCTGGGAATATTTGAATATTTCGGATATGACTCTTGTGACACATCCAGGGTTCATTCCTGCCTGGATAATTATTCCCACCACTTCAAATCTTGGTGTATTTTCTGAGCTGAGCAAATTGTGCAGGAGCAAATTTTCCAAACAGACATTCCCAAAGCTCTTTACCTCCACTTCATTCCAGGGCAGAGGTTTTTTGGGATTGACATGCAGGGATAAGGAAGATGTTCCAAAATTATCAAAACTTTTTAGGCGCTTTCACTTTAAAATTCCCAATTCCTTTTAAAGCTTCATCTCAAACACTTAAGAAAAACTCAGGCCTTTTCTGCAGAGTTCTGCTTCCCAAAATGACAAATCCAAATCACTGGAAACTTTGGAATATATTGATTAATACGGACAGCAAGAAAAAAAACCATAAAAATCTCCAATTTGACAAGATCAGGTGCTTTTTAAAGGAGTTTCCTATTTAAAAGGAGCATTTTTCCCGCTGGAATTATCATCCCATGGGATGTCAAATCCGAGCTGTCTGCATTTGTCATTCCAGCCTTGTGCTGCTTGGATTTCCTCAGGAGAGCGACAAACGAATGCTGTTACAAACAGAATTTTTCCTGCACAGCAATTTCCACACCTTTTCCCACTAAATCCTTTCAAAATTGCAGAAGAATTTGCCCCAAACAGGAGAAGAGAAGGAAAAATCAGTCCTGCCTGAATGAACATGTTCAAGTATCCAAACAGGTCTCCAGGTGGGAATGGGCAAAATTCCCCTTTCGGGCACGGAACGAACCAGATAAGAACAATTTATGGAATTTTTGTTCCACTTCCCACTTGGATCTGCCCTTGCACTTCTGGAGGGCTAATCCAGAAGGAGACTTCTGGATTAGGATTGAATTCAGAGCCCTTAAAGGCACCAAAGGAGACGCTGGAGGGAATCCCAGCTCCGACGGTTGTGCTGCCAAAGGGACCAGAGGTCTGGAATGACATCAACCTCCTGCTGCGTGATCCGTGTCCGTGGCTCCTCGGCTTCGCGGCTCCCAAAACTCCGGAGGGTTCTCAGAGACTCGCTGGAATCAGGGATGGAAAAGCCCCATCCCGCTGGGCCGCTCAGTCCATCCGCTGACCCCGGGGTTTTCCGGACCCTGCAGCCCCGGGGGCATTTTGGAAGCCCTCAAGTCAAGGGGCGTGCACCCTTCCACCACTCCCACCAGGAGACCATTCCAAAGCTCCACACATTCCCTCACAAATATTTTCCTGAGAGCGCATCCAACTTTTTTTTTTGTCTCCTCGTTTCATCTTGGGACCCTCGTCCTTGGGAAATCCTTCTGCTCCTGCCTCAGTGGGTTTGGGATCCAGGGTGTCTTGGGATGTGTGGATGTCTGTATGAGGTTTGACCACATTCCTCGTGATCCATGACCTTGGAGCAGACAAAGGATGTGGAGGGGCTTCCTTCCCTCCCTCCAAATATCTTCCAAGGGCTTGCCACAGTTGTTGAAAGCAGTGACAGGCTTTTTGGGAATGGCATTCCCAGGAGTGGGATGTTCTCCTAAAAAATAATCCTATGGAAAGGACCCCAGGCCTGTTCCCCTCCATCCAGCAAAGTCCTGTGGCCAGACAGGGAATAAAATCCTGGATATGACAGGAATCACCTCACAGTGCTGGCATTGAGGAATCGGAACTTATCAGAGAATCATGGAATCGTTTGGATTGGAAGGACCTTAAATCCCATCCCATTCTGCCCCATCCACGGGCAAGGACACCTCCCGCTATCCCAGGTGGCTCCAAGCTCTGTCCAGCCTGGATTTGGACACTTCCAGGGATGGGACATCACCAACTTCCCTGGGCAGTTTAAATTTAAGCTTTACTTCTCCCACAAGTTCCTCCTTTTCCTTCAGTTCCTCATTTTCTTGTGGAAAACAGATGAGGGTTGGGATGACCTCGACTCCTCTTCCCACCAGGATCTGCGGTGGGAATGCTGCCGCCTGGATATGCCGGGAAAAGGAACCTCTCAATTCCTCAACATCCCGCTTTTCCAGCGGCTTCTCGGGAGGGCCAAACTTCCCCTTGCAAATCTGGGAAAGGAGGGATCTGCGGGAAAACCTTATCGGTGGAAATATCCGGAAACATCGGAGATATGTGGACACCTAATTTTCAAGTATTTCCTTGCGAGCTGAGCGACCAAATTCCTTTGGCATCTTCGGGAGGGATCTGAGCTCCGGAATGCGAAACCGCTCTCCAAGAAGGACTCGGGACACGGAGCTGGGACTTTCAGGCTGGGGCAGGGGAGTGGGGAACAGCCTGACACGGCTGTTTTCTTTTCCAATAACAGCCGTCTCCCGCAGTTTTGGGATAAAGCCGGGGAATCCTGGGGTGCCGAGGGCCCGCGTGGAGCCCTGGCCCGGGAATTTTCTTGCTGGGAGCGTGAGTGGGCTGGAAGAAAAATACACAAGTGCTCCGGAGGAGTAAACGCTAAACAATCCTTAAAAAAACACCGGGGCCGCAGCCGTCCCCACGCTTCCCGAGGCCAGGCCGCCGCAGGGAGCGGGATGAGAAGGATCCCGCGGCGACTCCGGCCGGAGAAGGCAGGAGTGCCACGGCTTAGCAGGGAGAAGGAACTTGAGGAATGGGCGAAAGCTGTGAGGGATGCAGCCATGGAAAGGGAATGTGCTGCTCCGGCCAAGTTCACTGCCAGGGCTGCCTGGGAGCTTCCAATGAAATCTCTCCCGCTCTGAGAACAAGGATTTGTCTTTTTAATGGAATTTTGTCGCCCTGGCTTTTTGACCTCCCGAATTTCCCCCCCCCCCGCTGCTGCCCGCAGCCGGAGCACCGCCGGCGTTGCTCTGGATGCTGCCTGTGTCCTACCTGATCCGTGGGGCTGCCGGCTGCTTGGAGGGTTGGGAATGTTTATTCCAGAGGTCAGGATGCGACGCCTGAACCCTGGATACTCTGTGGGAGTCGTTTCCCACCTGATTGCTGCCACCGAGGGACCCATTTTTCCCAGGATCAAAGACAACCTTCATCATCCTCTCTGTGTCCCAGATCCCACTTTACCTTGGGAACCCTGCTTATTCCCGAGGTTTTTCCCCTCACTGTCCCCTTCCCTTGGCTGAGCTGCTGCTGTGCCCATGGGAAATTCCTATAATTTGCCATCCTCTCACGCTCTGGGATTTGTTGTCCAGCCTCACCATCGCTGAGCTCATGAGCTGAGCCCATCATTTTAGAAGGAAAATAGGGATGAGAATCCGTGAGCAGAGTTGGAGATGCTGATCCTCATCATCCCTGCTGGAATTCTTCAGCTTGGGAAGGAGCTTAAATCCCATCCCATTCCAACCCCATCCATGGGCAGGGACACCTCCCACCATCCCAGGGTGCTCCAAGCCTCAGTGTCCAACTGGCCCTGGACACTTCCAGCCACAACTTCCCAGTATTCCCAGCCAAGGAGATTCCCTCGCTGCTTTATGGGGTGGTTATTCCAGATGGTGACATTCCTGATTCCCAGGAAGATTTCCTGGATGCTCAACCTCAGTTTCCAGGCTCCAGCTTCAGGTTCACTCCCAAATCCTTTCCCTTCATACTCATCCGGTTATTACTCCGGAGTCACAACTCACGTTTCCACGATGTGAATTCCCAGGATTCCCATTCTTTTGGAAGGTCTGGCACAACTTCCCCTTTTCCCAGATCTCCTGCTCTCACCCCAGTTCCTCAGATCTGGAAATCAAATTTGCTCCCTTGTAACTCTCCTACCCCAAGTCCACTTCTTACCCAATTTTCCATATATTTCCCTAATTCTTCCATATCAGGAGCTACTTTTACAGGTTAATTCCTGATTTTCCAAGCATATTTCCCTTCTTTCTTTTCCCTCCTTGTTTTTGTTTGCCTCTTTTCCTTGCTGATGGAATGTTGTGAGGAATTCCAGCTCTCCAAGTGGCCTGTCCTTCCTTTTCTCCCGAAACGTTGCTCCAAGCACATTTTCAAGCTGCTTATCCCTGAATTCCAACTAAGGCTGGAATCTTTTCCCTCGGAGCATTCTTATTTGTTCCTTCCCGCTTGGAGTTTCCCATTACCTCCATTTTCCTCCCTGACTTACCCTGGAATTACCTTTGGGTGCCCTTTCAGCTCCCTCACCCTCCAGAAAATCACTCACAGTGCCCCTCCAGAATGGATTTTCCTGGTGTTTTCCCATATTTTCATTCTTCTCCCAGCCCTTCCCTTGCTAGAATTCCTCCTGTGCCAACTCCTTTTTCCCAGTTAATTATCCTGTGAGCCTACTATCCTGGAATTCCACCAGGCTGCCTGATATTCCTTTTATTTAATTCTTTTTTTTTTTTCCATGCCTTTTTTAATTCCATGCTATTCTCTTTTCCCTCCTCTCGCCTTCTGTTTTAACAATGCCGCGGGATCACGTTCTCCCGACTGGATTTTCTCCAAAAGACCGAAATTAAAGCAGAAATGTTCCAATGGCTGATTTCCATCCTTTTTTTTTTTTTT
>VXAX01001842.1:183358-198258 GCA_013399835.1 Leptocoma aspasia
TTTTTTTTAATCTCCAAGGAAAGGTGAAGTCTGGTCAGTTTTCCCAAGGTTCTCCTTGATGTTTTCCATTGATTATGAGCCCGGATGGGCAAGAATTCCAATGGCATCCTGGCCTTTATCCAAAATAGAGTGGAAGCAGGACCAGGGAATGATGGCACTGCTGGGACACCTCAAATCCTGGGTTTGGTTCTGGGTTCCTCATGGAAAGAAGGACACGGAGGGGCTGGAGCGAGTCCAGGGAAGGGAACGGAGCTGGGAAGGGGCTGGAGAATTCCTGAGGGGGCTGGGAAGGGGCTGGAGAATCCCTGAGGGAGCTGGGAGGGGGCTGGAGAATCCCTGAGGGAGCTGGGAAGGGGCTGGAGAATCCCTGAGGGAGCTGGGAAGGGGCTGGAGAATCCCTGAGGGAGCTGGGAAAGGGGCTCAGCCTGGAGAAAAGGAGGATGCTTTTCCCTCTCTGAAATTTCCTGATGAGAGAGGGCAGCCAGGTGGGATTTGGGATCTGCTCCCAGGGAACAACAGGATAAGAGGGAACGGCCTCAGGCTGGGCCAGGGGAGGCTCAGGGTGGACACCAGCAGGAATTTCCTCATGGAAAGGGTGCTCAGGCCTTGGAAGTGCTCAGGGATGTTTGGAGTCCCCATCCCTGGGGGTGTCCAAGGAATTCCTGGATGTGGCACTCAGTGCCAAGGTGGGGATGGGGCACAGCTTGGACTGGATGATCCTGGAGGGATTTTCCAACCTCAATATTCCCAGGATTCTTTGGTTATAACCTTTCTAAGCAAGGATGGAAGAAAATCCAAGAAATGCTGTAATTCCTTCTCTTTTTTTTTTTTTTTCTTTAGGAGATCATGGAAAGGGAAGAAAAAGGGAAAAATCCATGGAACAGGAATGGATTTGGGGACAGACGCCGCCCAGGAGAGGCAGAAGGAGGGACAAAATCCATTCCAGCTGCTCCTGCCACAGCCCAGTTTCCTCTGGAATATCCTGGAATCTCCTCCCATGCGTCCTGTAGTGGAGAGGCTCCAGCTGCTTCTTCCCAGCCTGGTATCCATAAACCTTCATCCCAGAATCCCAGGAGCAGTGCTGGCCCATTCCCAAAACTTTTGAGGAAAAGTGGGATGCGCAGAGGAGCCTGTAATCCCAGATTTCCCAGTACCTTTGCATTGTCAGGGACACTGGTTGGGAAAAGGACCCCTACTTCCTCTGAATTTTGGGGTGAATAGTTCCATAGTTGTGTGTCCCCTTCGGAATCAGAGCTGAATGGGAATCCATCAAAAATGAGAGAAATTTGGGTTTCTTCTGTTTTTTTTTTTTTTTTTTTCCTACCAAATCCTCTCAAACCCTGGAATTTTCAATGGAAAAAAATATTTTGAGGAAAAATGAGAGTTTTTGGCATTTAATGATGTTTAAAAGGTTGAAAAGGAAGATTTATCCCATACCATCAAAATCCTGATCCCAAGAATATTTTTAGGATGTGTCCACCCAAGATCTTTAAATGCCCATAAAAACAGAGAGGAATCTCTCCATAAAAATGAAGGATTTTCCTTCCAGCAAGTCTGGATTTTCCTTTAAAAAACCAGAATTTCTTCAGCTGTGGGTTAAATCCAAAAGAAAAATTTGCAAGTTTTTTCCTGGAGGGATGAATCCTTTAGAATTTGCTTCCCCCGGGATGTGCCTCCTTCTCCATAGGCTGAGGCCTTTGCGTTCAGGTTTGATGTCTTTCCAGAATTCCAGATAAACAAAGACAGGGATAAAACGCCAGGATAAGGTCACGCCATCCCCTGGGAATCAGGGATGAGGCGTTTAATTGGCAATTAATGGGGTTGGAAGTCAGGACGTGGGATAGGGCTAAATAAAATTCAAATATAAATAAACAGAGGCCCTTGGAATGACAGCAGGGCTTGGAAGAATCCCAGGAATTAAATCTTGGAAATGGAATTTACAAAGCAGCTCATTTGGAAGAGAGGAGAAGGTGGGAAAGGTGGGATGATCCTGAGATGAACCCACGGTTCCTCTCTCCATGGAGGGAAATCCCTAAAAATGCCCAGAATTTTTTCCTTTGGATATCTTTGGGATCTGACAGCTCCGGGAATCCTGAGCTCGGCTCCAGGGAATTGGGGCTGGATGAGGACAGGATTTAGTGATGGAGGGACAATTCCATCTTTCCACTGCTCTGTCCCACCTGCCAGAGCCCGTCTAGTCCTGGACATTAAAATCATGGAATTATGGAATGGTTTGGGTTGGGAGGGACCTTAAACTCATCCCATCCACCTCATCCATGGGCAGGGACACCTCCCACTATCCCAGGTGGATCCAGCCTGGCCTTGGGCACTGCCAGGGATCCAGGGGCAGCCACAGCTGCTCTGGGAATTCCAGCCCAGCCCCTCCCCACCCTCCCAGCCAGCAATTCCTTGCCAAGATCCCAGCCCAATCTCCCCTTTCCCACTGGGAAGCCATTCCCTGTGTCCTGTCCCTCCAGGCCTTGTCCCCAGTCCCTCTCCAGCTCTCCTGGACAGGGGTGGGAGCCCCCTGGGATGGTGGAAGGTTTCCCTTGTCAGTGGGGCTGGAATGAGAAGATCCTTAAGATCCTTTCCAACCCAACCCATTCCATGAATTTATGACTCCACAATCCCACGCCCTCAACCATCACCTGTGGAGTCGGGTCTCCATGTCCATGTGGTTTCCTACATGGAAAACCATCAGGGAATTACGCCCCCAGAGCCAGACAAGCCTCAGCAGCCTCTCCACAGAGTCCCAGATCCCAAATTTTCCTGTGAGATTCGCATTCCCAGCTCCGATGAAGTCTTGGGTGCAGCTCCTCGTCTGCCACCGGAGCACTGGGATTATCCTCCAGTACCACATCCCGGCAGAGAGGGGAGAGCAAGGATCGCCTCTGGAATACATTCCCGTTATCCTTTTTCTCCGACCTTTCCGGAGCTCAGCTACCGGCCAAGGTTGCCAAAACCCGTCCCACTGGAGTATCGTGGTCCCACTCTTTCCCAGCCTCACCCAACATCCCACTTTTCTCACCCCTTTTCAGCATCCCGCTTTTAACCCTTTCCCCGCTGTCGTATCCTTGGATCCCTCGGGCAGAGCTCAGGCATTGATCCCCCAATTCCAGGCACGTGTGTATTCCCAGGAATTCCCTGTTCTGTTCCCTTTCCGTGCTGCACTTCCCAGGAGCAGGCAGGGAATGGTGGCCCTTTCCCAGACCAGGATCTGCTTCCCAGCTTTTCCCAGGCAGGCTGGGAGAAGGGAATGTCGTCTTCTCCCGCAGCTCCTGAATCCAAGTGGAGCTTCCCCCACTTGGAACCTCTGGAGTCATTCCAGAGGCACATCCCGACCTCTGGGCCTGGATGTCCCAGTGTTATTTGCCATCCCAAAAATGCCGTGAGGAAACACAATCGAATGATCCAGAGAAAAATATCCACACGGAAAACTCCCTCTTATCCAACAGAATCCATCCAGGGGGTTATCCCTGGATTTTCCCCATGGGAAGAGGCCCAGCTCCATTCCCAGTTTGGTTCCTCTCCATGCTGATGTTTATCCTTGGATTGGTCCCTCCATCCCAACTTTCCTCATTAACTCCCAAGCCCTGCCTGGATGCCACAAAATGCTTTGTGGTTTAGTGGATACATCTGGGAAAAAAAGCAGCAATTCCTTGGAATATATGCTGGGAAGATCCACCAGGGATGCTCTAAGGTTGAGTTTGGAGGTGGAGGGTGGAGGATGAAGCTCTGGATTTCGCCCCTTGGGCCATGGAAATCTGGGATTGATGGATTATTTCCAAGGAACCTCTGAAGATTTCAATCCTAGAAAAGCAATTTCGTCAGCGCTTCTTGGAGATTTCCATGAGGAAAATTCCCTCAGGGAGTCACAGCTCCGCTGGGACACCTTTGGGAATCCAAAAGGATTAAAAACCTCGGGAATAAGCAGCCAGAAGGTGCTTCCAAAGCACCTTCCCAGGAATTACACCTGGAGCAGCTTGGACTGGATCTCCAAGGCTCCGCTCTTCCGTGAGACCCCGGGACAGTTGGGATGGAGATCCCAAAGAGAATCCAGCTTTTCCAAAGCCACAGATCCAGCAGGAAGAAGCTGCTTTAGCCCTGATTTCATCCAATCTTTCCCTGAGCTGTGCTTAATTCCAAGCCCTCCAGGAAAGCCACAAGGATCCAATGGATGGCTGTGGGTCATTTTTCCATTGGGATCACCCACATCCCTTTTTTTTTTTTTTTTTTGCATCCCATCCTTGCTCCCTTCCTACTTTTTTGGGATGTTAAAGGAATGACCCAAAGATGAAGCAAATCCCTGGACTTGGAGCTCTTTCTCCTGGAGCTGAGGGGGATTTTTCCTTTGGTTTGGTTCTTTTTGAGGCACTTTCCGCGTGGATCTTTTTCCCAAATCCCATTGGAATTGCCTGGCTGTGGAGTGTGGGCCATTGCTGCCCTCTGCTGCGGGGAGTCAGAAGTTCCCGATCCTGGGGATGAATCCAGGGGTGTCCCCTCCCCTTTTCCAGGATTTTGGGTCTCCTCTTGGGAGATCTTCAGCACATGGAGCATCTCCATGAGGTTTGTGTTGGGATAAGGGTAAGGAGAACCCCTGGAATTCGAGGTCTCTTCCCGAGGTTTTTAATCCTTTTGGATTCCCAAAGGTGTCCCAGCAGAGCTGCGACTCCCTGAGGGAATTTTCCTCATGGAAATCTCCAAGGAGCACAGACAAAATTGCTTTTCTAGGATTGAAATCTTCAGAGGTTCCTTGGAAATAATCCATCAATCCCAGATTTCCATGGCCCAAGGGGGGAAATCCAGAGCTCCATCCTCCCTCCTCCACCTCCAAACTCAACCTCAGACCACCCCTGGTGGATCTTCCCGGCAAATATTCCAAGGAATTGCTGCTTTTTTTTCTGGATGTATCCACTAAACCATGAAATATTTGGTAAGAGCTCATGAGACAATTAATCACAATTAATCACAATTAATCATAATTGATAACACTGGGAATTTATGGTGCGGGAGAACTCAGAGGATTCGTCATTCCTGGAAAAATTATTCATGGAATTCAGAAGATGCCATTTGCCTGGAATCTTCCGGATCATCCTAAAGAGATTATTTAGGGGCTGCATCACAGCCAACAGCAGCTCAGCATCCCTTTTCCGAGGAGCTTTTCCAGGGAAAAGAAGGGCACGAGATCCCTGGACGAGGTCAAAGGAGCAGGTCAGGAAATCACAGAGGCTCCTACCAGGAAGAATTCCCAGAGGAAAAGCAAACCTGGATCAGGATAACCCAACCAGTGGAAAACTCCAGTGCTGGAGCTGTGACATTCCCACTCCTCGGGATCATCTGGAAAAGGGCCCAAGAGAGTTCATTTTTCCATGGATTTATTTGCTTTAAGGAGCTTTTCCATTAAAGTCCAAGCCTGGAAAGGATCCACGTGGAAGTTATGGAAAATTCTGGATTTTAACAAACAAACTCCTTGGAGAAGCTGCTCCAAAGTTTTGGGCACAGATGTGGATCCAAACTGGGAGGAATCCTTGGCTGTGCCTCAGTTTCCCTCTCTCTGAGGGATGGATTTGGAACTAAAGCCCAGCCCTGGGCTTGCCTAGGCCTGGCTTAAGAGCTGGGCTTTGCTGTCTCCAAATTCAAAATTTAAACCTGGACCACATCCCGAATGTTTTTCCCACCTGGAATCAGTGCGAGATGGGAAGCCAACCCAAAATCCCTTTTTCCAGGTGAATTCACATCCCAAATTTTTATCCTTTTGTCGCTCCCTGGGATGTGGTCACTGCTCCCTGCAGACAGCTTGGAAAAGTTTCAATCCAAGGATTTCATTCCCTGGAATCCAAGCTTTAATGGATCTGTAGCACTTTTGGAGCAAACAGGAAAAAGATGCTCCTGGAGGGAAAAAAGGGAACTCCGGGGAAAAGAATTTTCCGGCATAAATATTGGAGGTGGAGAAAGAAAGGAGGGAACTCTGTGGGATTTTTAGTTGCTTCCAGAGGAATTAATAAAGGAGGAGGAGGAGGAGGAGTTCCAGCTTCCAGAGGAAATCCCCCCCATTTTTTTCAATCCAAATGGACAAAAGGAATGTTTTTTCTGGGAATTGGTGAGTTCAAAGCTCTGTTAATTAATGAAAATTAATTGGTTTTAGTGGAGTGTTGAAGGGAAGGGGGAGGTCGGGTGTTTTTCCAGTGGTTGGAATGTTCTGTCCAGCCCAGCTTGGACCATCCCGAGTTATCCCATCTGTTCTTCCCCACAAAATCTCCCTCAGCACATCCAGGCCTTTTCCTTCCCTACAATTTATCCCTTAAATTCATTACCAGGAGGAATTTGGTTCTGATTGGCTTCTGCTTGGCTCCAGTGGGAAAGATTCCCTTTTTCTCCAGCTGTGACAGCGTCCCGATGTCCCTCTCTTTGGTGATTTCTTTTGGATTCCATTCATTTCCATTCCAGGGTTCTGGAGCCCTCTGTTCTGGGAGAGCTGGGAATGTTCCCCTGGAGAAGGGAAAAATCCAGGGAATCCTCAGAGTCCCTGAAGGGGCTCCAGGAGAGCTGGAGAGGGACTGGGGACAAGGCCTGGAGGGACAGGACACAGGGAATGGCTTCCCAGTGGGAAAGGGGAGATTGGGCTGGGATCTTGGCAAGGAATTGCTGGCGGGGAGGGTGGGGAGGGGCTGGGCTGGAATTCCCAGAGCAGCTGTGGCTGCCCCTGGATCCCTGGCAGTGCCCAAGGCCAGGCTGGACACTGGGGCTGGGAGCAGCCTGGGACAGTGGGAGCTGTTGCTGTTTTAAATCCCTTCTTTCCAAGGGTGAAAACCTTTCCCAATCCCACCCTTTGCTCCCATTTGCCACCTCAGGAAAATCCCCCATCCCCAAGCCAGACTCAGAAAAGCTTCAAAGGAGCCCTGGAGACAGTGAGGCCACAAATTCCCCTGGAATGAAAAGACCAGTGGAGCATCCCCAAGCACTGAAGTCCAGACGGATTTGATGGATTCCATCCGTAGGGTTGTGCTTCCAAGTCATTTCCTTCACATCGACGTGGCCCGATCCCAACCGGAGCCGGATTGAGCCGGCTCCCGACCCCCAGCTGGGATTGCTACACCCAAAATTGTTTCAGGGAATGCACAAACAACTCGGGAGCCTGGCTGGGGGTGCCACCAATTCCAGTGGCACTTAAAATCCGGGATATTTGGCTTTGGTGTTTGTAGCCAGAGGAGGACTTGGGAAAGAGCTGGGGTTTGGAATGTTCTGGTGGCTTTCCCCACTGCCGAGGCTGGCAGGAACCATTCCCAAAATATTGATGTCAGCTTGGTCCTGACCTCTCCTGCAAGATGAGGAAATAATTCCGTGTTTTCTGAGGAAAAGTCTCTGTTAATACACAGCAAAAAAATCTCTGGGAATATGGCAAAAAAATGGGGATGGCTCCTTTGGGTCCTGCCACCGCTCACCATTTCATGGAACCTCTGTGATGGATTTGGGACAGGACAGGGATTAGAGTTCTGGGAAGGAGTTGTGTGAAAATCCACACAGTGTGGAAAAGTGGGAATAAGGAGTTTGAGGGTTCTCCAGAGTGACTGTGGATTCCTCATCCCTGGAAGTGTCCAAGGCCAGGTTGGACACTGAGGCTTGGAGCAACCTGGGATAGTGGGAGGTGTCCCTGCCCATGGATGGGGTGGAATGGGATGGGATTGAAGGTCTCTTCCCACCCAAACCATTCCAGGATTCTGGAGCCCCTCTGCTCTGGAGCCAGGCTGGGAGAGCTGGGAATGTTCCCCTGGAGAAGGGAAGGCTCCAGGCAGAGCTCAGAGCCCCTTGCAGGGCCTGAAGGGGCTCCAGGAGAGCTGGAGAGGGACTGGGGACAAGGCCTGGAGGGACAGGACACAGGGAATGGCTTCCCAGTGGGAAAGGGGAGATTGGGCTGGGATCTTGGCAAGGAATTGCTGGCTGGGAGGGTGGGGAGGGGCTGGGCTGGAATTCCCAGAGCAGCTGTGGCTGCCCCTGGATCCCTGGCAGTGCCCAAGGCCAGGCTGGACACTGGGGCTGGGAGCACCTGGGACAGTGGGAGCTGTCCCTGCCCATGGATGGGGTGGGAATGGGATGAGTTTAAGGTCCTTTCTCACCCAAACCATTCCATGATCCCGTGTTTTCCCTGTGTTTATATAAAACAGCATTCAAATGGATAAGTGTTGAATCTGCTCAGCAAAGCCGGAATTCTCCCGGAAAATCAAACCTTCCCTGCACTGCTCAGCTCCTCTGAGGAAGTGCTGACAGCGCTGCTGGTTTAGGGAACAAAAAAAGTTCCCACATCCCTCAGATTACTGGGGAAAAAAGACTCATTCACTCCCAAAAGGTTGAGTCAGGAGCTATCCCAGTGCATCCAGGTTTCCTTTGGAATGAACATTTCCCAACTGGAGCGGGGCCACCAAGACCATGGCCAGAACAATTCCTCTGGGGATGAGGCTTTTGAAGTGGTTGGGAATGTGTGAAACATCAAATCCCGGTGGGATTTTCCAGCCCACTCCCTGTGGTTCCTCTTGTTGGCGCATTGGGAATGTTCCCAGAGAAGGGAAAGCTCTAGGGAGTAATTTTTTGGCCACAGAGCAGCCAAAATTTTCAGATTTTTCTTTCCCAGCAGGGACAAGAATTCCATGAAGGGAGAAGGCGGCAGGAGCCGGGGTTGGCTCAGGTGGTTCCCAGGATTTTTGTGGACCTCGGGAAGAGGAAGGAAAAGGTGGAGCTGGCAGATATTTCCTCCTGTGTGGGAGCGGGGGATCTTCCCATGGGATGTGAGGAACCAACAATCCTTCTTGGAGCCGGGATAAATCCTCAGGATACTCAGGAGGTGCTGTCCTGGGGATCTGGGAAGGGCTGGACAACCCTTTCCATGAAGGAATTTTCCCTAAAATCCAGCCTAAAGCGGGAGTTTAAGCTTTGGCAGAGGTGTCAGATGGGACAGCCACACCTGGAACCACTGCAGGGTTGGCACAGAATTCCGGGACCATTGAGGCTGGAATTCCAGGATCATCCAGTCCAAGCTGTGCCCCATCCCCACCTTGGCACTGAGTGCCACATCCAGGAATTCCTTGGACACCTCCAGGGATGGTGAATCCCACCCTCCCTGGGTAATTCCAATCCCTGACCGCCCTTTCCATGAGGAAATTCCTGCTGGTGTCCATCCTGAGCTTCTCCTAGGAAAAAATCCTTCAGAGAAGAGATTTGTGGTTAAAATCCAATTATGTGGTCTGATTTAATTTGGACTGGAAGACACAAAGGACCTGGAGAGGAAAACAAAGGAATTTTTCCTCACCTGGAGATTTCCAAGCTTTCTTGGGTGTCTGGTTTTATCCAGCTCCTGGAAGAGAGAAAAAAATCCAGGAAAAGCCCTTTTCCAGGGAGATACAAGGAGCAGGGATTGGTTTCACCTGTTTGGAAAAACATTTTCCATCTCTGTGGCCTCTTCCAGGGTCAAATCCCAGATTAAAAAATCATTCCTTTTGCTTTTCCTACAAATTTCCATCGCCTCCGGTGCCCTGAGCATCCCTTTCCCGGCTGGATTTTGAGGACAGCTGGAAAGAACAAACAAAATCTCCTTTGGATGTTTGTGTCCCATAAATAATGGCTTTTCCAAGCTGGAAGTCATCCCAGGAGGAACATTTTCTCCCGCTTGGATGCTGATCCCAGGGGAGGGAAATGTTCTGGTAGGGGTTTGGATTTTTTTGGGGGAGAGGCCTCATCCAACTGCTCCCGGCAATTTTTTCCGTATTTCTCTTCTCCTTGGAGCGAATCCGTGGAAAAGATGGGAAGAGAAGGGTTTCGTTCCACTGCTCCTGGGGGTCACTCCGGGGCAGCCAAAGGACACGATCCCGGGATTGTTTGGGAAGGAATTCCCGGGGGCCCTCACACGTTTGGGAGGCAGGGCCGGGGGCCACCGACGGGGCAGCGGAGCTCGGGAATTGTTTGCTCTCCAAACAGCTCCACGTGGATGGCAGGGAAGGGTTGGGATCGGGATCCCCTGGAGCAGAGCCGGGAATGCCGTGAGGAAAAAGCATTTTGGAAGGAAAACCTCCAGGGATCTGCTCCTCGTTCCCAAGGGAGGGGAGGGATTCAGCCCCGCTGCTCTCCCCGGTTGCTCCCAAGGTTGGGCTGGACGATATTCCAGGGTTTTTCCAGCCTAAAGGATTCTGTGATTCCTCCCTCCCCGCTCCTGCTTTCTTCCCTGTGCCCTTCTCCACATTTTGTGGGAGAAATTCCTGTTTGGAAACTTCAAATCTTCCCCAAACCGGCTGCTCCCCTTTTTTACTGCCCACAAGTCCCAAATCAGTTATTCCCCCCCTTTTTTCTGCCCAAAATTCCCAAACCTGCTGCTCCCCTTTTTCACTTCCCACTATTCCCAAACTGGCTTCTCCCCTTTTCCCTGTAACAATTCCCAAACCTGCTGCTCCCTCTTTCCTGTAACAGTTCCCAGACTGGCTTCTCTCATTTTTCCTGTCACAATTCCCAAACTGGCTGCTCCCCCTTTTTCACTTCCCACAATTCCCAAACTGGCTGCTCCCCCTTTTTTCCACAATTCCCCTTCTTCCTTCACGTCTTCGCTTTAAATTTCTTCCCTTGCATTTTCTTTCCCTTTCCCATCCCCCAATTTTTTCTGGAGTCTCCTTCTCCTTTCCGCCTTTCCCTTCCCTTCCCATCTTCTCCCTCTTTTAATTCCTTCCCCCTCACTTTTCTCTCCCTTTCCGCACCTCCCAGATTTGATTTCATTTTTTTCCCTGGGTCTCCTTTCCCTCCCTTCTGCCTTTTCCTTCCTTATCCCTCTCTCCTTCTGCTCCAGCTCTGCTGTGGATGGGGATGTGCAGCCCTTGGCTTCTTCCCAACAGCAAAAAAAAAAAAAAAAAAGGGAAAAAATTCCTTTCTTGCCAAAAAATCTTCCCCTTTCCAGGCTCAGCTGCACCCCCAGCACAGAAAAAAAGGGAGTGAGAACTTCCCAGATTTATTCCCAGCTACAGGATCAGCTGGGCTGGAATTCAGCTGTTTTATCACCTGGGGATGGGGCTGAGTTATTTCCATGGAATCCCAGCTGCTCTTCCCTGGATTGGATCCTCCTCTCCAAGCCTGGCTGACAGCTCCTTCCTTCCCAAACTGCTGGGCACACAGAGCTGGTTTTCCTCCAAGAAAAGCTTTTTTTGGGATTTGTCTTCACCCAGTTTTGTGTGGAGCTCCGGAGTCGCTGCGGTTCTGGTGCTCCAAAGTGGCTCCGAAAGTTCAAAGCGATTCCAAAAGCCGGGAAAAGGTTGGCTTGGCTTTAAAACAGCTCCAGAAATGTTTGTGTGGAAACATCCCTCAAACTGCTCCGGGCTCTCTGGCACTGCTCACCACAGGGAAGAAAACCATGGAATCATGGAATGGTTTGGGTGGGAAAGGACCTGAAACACATCCCATTCCATGGGCAGGGACAGCTCCCACTGTCCCAGGTGCTCCCAGCCCCAGTGTCCAGCCTGGCCTTGGGCACTGCCAGGGATCCAGGGGCAGCCACAGCTGCTCTGGGAATTCCAGCCCAGCCCCTCCCCATCCTCCCAGCCAGCAATTCCTTGCCAAGATCCCAGCCCAATCTCCCCTTTCCCACTGGGAAGCCATTCCCTGTGTCCTGTCCCTCCATCCCATCTGAAATTCCCTCTCCCTCCTTTTCCTGCTCCTCTTCAGATCCTGGAAGGCCTCAATGAGGTCATTCCTCAAGTCTGGCTCTTGGCCACAATTTTTTTTGGAGCCACAGAGGAAAATTCCAAGTCCAAAACAGCTTCTCTATTTCTCACTTCCCTCCGTTGCCCTCTCCGTGTCCTCCTTATCCTTTCCTCCCGTATTTTTTCTGGAATTGTCTGCATTTTTTGATCTTTCCATTTTTCCGGCCAATTCCTTTCCCGCTTTCCTCCACCTGCTCCGTGTTTTTCCCATCACTCAGTCACATCCCGCCGGAGATAAGGGGCTGTCAAAACCTTGAGGAATCCCAGGATTTCTCACCGGCTCATTCCATTTAATCCCAGGGGTTTGCTTTGTTTTCCTAAGGAATTAACCCCCGAAATCACCGGGATATCTTTGTTCCTCTGGTGAATTCCCAGCCTCACGTCTGGGTGGAAAGCTGGGAAAAAGAGGGAGCTGAGGAGCTGGAGCTGGATCCCTGGGCTGTTGGTTTTTAGGGATCAAAGCTCCTGACTATCAGCAGCTGCCCTGCCAATCCATGAGATTATTTCCTCTTGGAATTCTTTCCAGTCATGATTCACGTTTTGGATAAATTCACCTTTAGTCACCTTTAACCCTCTAAAAGAGAATCCCGGAGCTGGAAAGTGCTGGGAATCTCATTCCTGGCTTGTTTTCTTCCCAAACCAACAGCTTCCCGTTGGATTTTGGAATGCTGGGTGGTGGTTTGGTTCCTGCGCTGCCATGAGCCAAAATCCTGGATTTGGATCATCCTCTCCAGCGCTGTTTTCACTTGGAAGACTCCGTGATGGCACCAAATAGGATAAAATCCATCTTTTGGGATTTTTTAACATCCCAAAGGCTTTTCCTGACCCACCAAAAAATGGGGTTTTGGGCTGGAGTTAATTTTCCTCTCAGGAGCTGGAATTTGTTTGGGATTTGGGCTGGATTTGGTGTTGGGAACACAGGGATGGTTTGGTTATTTCTGGGAAGAACTTCCATGGATCAGCCCAGGCCGTGGGGGTCCTGGGCTGGGTCCTGTCCGACCTCATCCACAACATCCCAAATCCTTCCCTGCTGGTTCCGGGTGGTGTTGGTGCCTTGGAGGTCTGGGAATAAAATTGTTACTCCTTGCAAACACTCCAAAGATTCCAATTTGTCCACAGTATCCCTTGGATTTTCGGAGATTCCAATGGATAATAAAATATTCCCTGGGTAGGAAATGTTTAAATGACAATTTTTGGGCCTAAACTGGGCCCTGTCACTGAGGCTGGAAGTGTCACTTTTCCAGAGATGACACATTGGGAAAGATCCCGCTTCAAATCTATCCCTGCTCCAATCCATCCCTCTTCCAATCCCTCTTCCAAATGACCCCTTTTCCAAATGATCCCTTTTCCAATCCATCCCTTTTCCAATCCATCCCTCTTCCAACCCATCCCTCTTCCAAATATCTGCAATTCCAAGCATCAAAACTCCGTTCTGATTCGCCTTCCCAGCTCCATCCTGAATTCCCTTCCCTTTTACTCTATTCCTAAAATTCCCTAGGAACAACACACGGCAGCATCCTCATCCTGGAATAACCTCCTGGAACCGGAGATTTCCCCCGATCCGTCCTGGCAGCCCAAAACCATGGAATGACCTGGCTGTCACATCCCGTTAGGATTTATTAAACCTGCAACCCGATACCTTTGATCCCGGCTCGCCCGGAACTGTCCGACATAATCCCACAAATTCCTTCGGAAGCGCGGCCGGGGCCGTGCCCTGGATGTTTTCCCAAGGAGTTTAGACAAGGAGGGCTCATGGAATCCCAGGGATTAGAGAGGAGGGAAGGATTTGTTGTTCTAAGGTTGGTTTGGACACGGAGGGGCAGATCCCAAATCCTGGCTGAGCTCCAAGCGGGATGCAAGAGCTCTGTCCCATGGCATCAGGGAGCCGAGCAGGAAAGCTCCTTCTCTTCCATGGATTTGGGATGTGGAGGATGGAATTCTGCACAATCAGCGGGATCTGTCTTGGGATGGAATTCCTGGCTGGGAGAGTGGGGAGGGGCTGGGCTGGAATTTCCAGAGCAGCTGTGGCTGCCCCTGGATCCCTGGCAGTGCCCAAGGCCAGGCTGGATCCACCTGGGATAGAGGGAATTGTCCCTGCCCATGGATGGGGTGGGAATAGGATGGGATTTAAAGCCGTGATTTGCAGGAAGACAGCAAAATTCTCCAGGTTTTAGGAGCAGGTGGAAGTCACGGAATACAGAATCACCAAAATCCAGGAATTCTGGGAACATGCCAGGGCTGGGAAGGGAATGGAAGCTTTTCCTTTCTGGGAGATTTTGGGACTGGAAATGAAGAAATTCCACTCAAGTCTTGCTGAGCTAAAAACCAGAATCCCTCTGGAATCTTCAGGCAAATCCCATCTCTTTTCCCCCTGGAAGCTGCTCTCTGCACTGCCTGGATCCCAGATTTCCTCATGGAGTCACAGACTTGGAACAAAGTCTCCAAGGATGGGTTTTCCTGGGTCATTCCAAAGGAGAACCCTGAATTGATCCCAGAGAATCAGGATGAAGATGTAGGACCGCAATCCCAATTCCCTGGAAAAGCTGAGCTGGGATTGTGAGGATTCCTTCTGTTCAAAATTCCAATCATTTTTCATTTTTCCTGTTAAAATTGCCCATCCCAAAATTCCAACGAGCTCCAGAGCCCTCCTGGCTCCAAACCAGGGCAAGTCCATGGAAAATATCACCACATTTTCCCACTTTTTTTCCTTGAGAAAACAATTTGGGGAGTTTAGAAAGAATTTTACCTCTTGGAAAAAAAACAAACGAGAAATGGGGTCTGGAAAATCCCAGGAAAACACAAGGGCTTTGCCACAATGTTTTCCAGGGATTTTAAGAGGAGCAGAGGCCAAACCCCAACATATTTGCCAGAGCAGGAGCCAATATCCATCGGTGGAATGGGATATTCCCGGCGATCCTGGATGGAAGTATTAATATTATTATTAGTTATTCCAGGTGGAAATGCTTTTTTTGTTTTTGTTGTTGTTATAATTGTTATTATTGGAGTAATTAAAATTGCTATTAATATTATTAGAATCAGAATTATTATTAGAATTATTTAGGAATAATGATAATGATAATTATAACAATAATAATGGTAATAATAATATCAATGGTTATAATTATGATTATGAATAATAATCATAATGATAATGATAATATAATTATAATT
>VXAX01001843.1:0-31612 GCA_013399835.1 Leptocoma aspasia
AACAGAGCGCGGCGCCGGCAGTGGCGTCACGGCCCGGGCGGGGCGCGGCGCTGAGGGGCCGGGCCGGGCCGTGAGGGAGCCGCCGCTGCGGGGCTGGCCGGTGTGGCGTTCCCCGGCCGCCCTCCGCTCGCTGTCCCAATGGTGTTTAAATAGAGGGGGCCCGGCCGGGTGTCACCAAAGCCGCTCCATCACCGCCCTCCTCAGCCGGGCAGGGGAGAGAAAACAGAAGGAAAGGGCGGTGGGGCGAGAGCAGGGCAGGAGAGATCCTCACCCGGCACCGCTACGCAGACATGACCCGGCTGGGGGAATCCGTTTAGTTTATTGCGAGAGAAATCAGAGTAGGGTAATGAGAAATAAACCCACATCTTAATCCCGCAGCCCTCCGGGCGTGCCGGGCTCGCCTGTGTTCCCGATTCTCTCCCTCCTCCCCCAGCACTGAGGCGGCGGGGAGCGGGGCATCTCACGCTCTCTCCTTCCCTCAGTGGATCGACTCCTCAGGAATTTTCCTCGCTCCACCATGGGATATTTCCCACGGGTCAGCCTTCCAGGGACAGGCAGCTCCTGTGCGGGTCCCCCATGGGCTCACAAGTTACTGTGCATTGATAAAGGACTCTTGACAATAACATCAGAAGGTTAAATATGATTTATTAACATGACTCCATAAAACAAAGGATTTGGGCTATTATCTGCTCAGTCCGGAGCATCTGAAGCTCTTGCCTCCAGCTCCGTCTAAGGAATGCTAGAATAGTTTACACAATCAGAGATAACAACTTTTCACCTCGTAAATTGAAAAAAAAAAAACTTCAATCTCCTATCATTAAGAGACAAGTAGAGAAATCTAAATGTCTTTGAACACACATCAGAGATTTTGTTTATAAAAACTTCTACAGACTAGAAAAATAGTAAAAAGATGCTTTCCCATGAAAAAAAATTTCTGCAAACTTGCATACAAAAAACCTTATAATATGTTCTTACAACAATAAGTGCTGCCAGCATACCTGCTCCAGCGTGGGCTTCTCTCTCCATGGCTCCACAGGTCCTGCCTGGAACCCGCTCCAGCACGGCCTTCCCAGGCGGTCACAGCTCCTCGGGCATCCCCCTGCTCTGGCCTGGGCTCCTCCAGGGGCTGCAGGGACATCTGAGCACCCCTGCCCACCATNGAAAAATAGTAAAAAGATGCTTTCCCATGAAAAAAAATTTCTGCAAACTTGCATACAAAAAACCTTATAATATGTTCTTACAACAATAAGTGCTGCCAGCATACCTGCTCCAGCGTGGGCTTCTCTCTCCATGGCTCCACAGGTCCTGCCTGGAACCCACTCCAGCATGGCCTTCCCAGGCGGTCACAGCTCCTCGGGCATCCCCCTGCTCTGGCCTGGGCTCCTCCAGGGGCTGCAGGGACATCTGAGCACCCCTGCCCACCATGGGCTGCAGGGACATCTGAGCACCCCTGCCCACCATGGGCTGCAGGGACATCTCTGCCCCCCCTGCCCACCATGGGCTGCAGAGCCATCTCAGCACCCCTGCCCACCATGGGCTGCAGAGCAATCCCAGCCCCAGCACCCGGAGCAGGTCCTGCCCCCGCTCCCCACCAGCGCTGGGCTCTGCAGGGCTGTTTCTCACATAATCTCGATTCTCTTTTCTTTGGCTGTGAATTGCTCCTATGCAATAACTGTTTTTTTCCTTTTTTATTATGTTATCCCAAAGGTGCTGCCACCATCACTGATGGGCTCGGGTCCGCCCTGGAGCCGAGTGGCTTTGGCTTCACTGGACACGGGGAAAGCTGCTGACAGCTTCACACAGAAACCAGCCCTGCAGCCCTCCCCACTATCAGAAATTATTTCTTCTCCTTCCCTTTTAGCAGAACCTTGCTCAGCCTTTAATTTGACCCCTCCCAAGAGTTCCTATGATGGTTAAAAAAAAAAAAAAGACGCATTGAAGCTGTTTCGGGGTAGTACCAAGACTTTCCCTCAAATATAAATACAGAAAGATGAGAAAGTTAAAGGGCAAAACACTTGTGGAACACACTTTATTTAATAGAACTTTTGAGGATCCATTTCATTGCAAGGTAAAGCAGAGTAATGCAACATTGCAGTAAGAACAAGAAAGTATTTCCAGGAACAGAAGTAGCAGCTTAGCCTGTTTTTTAGAAATGCATTTTTACTGACTAATTAGCATAACATCTCCTGAAGTGGCCTTTGGGCTTTTTTTGTTGCTTATCCTTTTCCTCAGATGCAAGTTTATGTTTGTTCCCTGAGCCCACAGTGCTTGCTGTGGAATAAAGCTTGTTATGTACCCACGGTAAAGAGCTAAACTGTAAACTCTTGCAAGCTTTCCAAGAAGCAGTAGATCATGCATCTGCCAGCTTTCCATGTAAAAATTCTTTCCATTTCCTCCAAGAGTTGGCAAAGCCCATCTATCAGGGCATTAGGGTCTGTGAAATGAGAGCTCCACTATTGCTGGGAGCCAAGGGGGGAAAGCAGGTCCCCCCCCGCCAGCTGCGAGAGCTCCTCATCCACAATGTGCCCAAAGAACAGTGCAGAAACAGAGGCAGGTTCCTCCAGCAAGCCAGATTTAGGTTTTTAAATTACAGAAATTGCTCCCTTCCTGTGGGCTCTGCAGGTTCAGGGCACATCTTTGAACGTGTCTGAGGAGCATGAGGTACTGGCAAGTGTTTGTTGTGGGTGGCCATTACTGGAGCAGAGCCCAGGGCTAGGAGGGAGATGCACTCTTATTGTAATCAGACTCTTTCCTCTGGCAATGGGCCTGGAGTGCAGGGCTGGCCCTGGCAATGGCCTTAGAAAAATAAACATCTTAGTTCTTTTCCTCATTGGCACAAATAAGGACAAAAGCTGCCCGAGGAGCTCCAGAGGAAACATCTGAAGGACCTGCATCTCTGCTGGGTACAGGCAAAGCAGTACAAATGCTGGTCCTGTCTTTGGAAAGGCTTGAGCTTATCTGTCCTGTTCTTGGGCTGGTGTAGGAGGGCTGCTGTCCTGTGTATGAATAATTGGTGTCACAGGTCAGATACACTCTTCCTGTCATCAGCAGACTAAGTCGTTTAGGGAACCAACTGTTGTGAAAACAAGTAAGTTCCCTTCCCTGCCCAATTTCCTGTGCTAGGTTGAGCAATTTGGGTCAGAAAAGGAACCCCAAGTGTCTCATGACTGGTAACAGAACTCAGCACCCATGGAAAACCACCTTGCCCTGGGCCTCAGTGGACTGCATCCGGCCCTGGGCAACGGGCCTCCTGTGCTGTTGGAGTGTGTGAATTATTTGTCTGTCAAGTGTCCTAATACTTCACTTGCTGTAGATCAAGAACTAGTCAGCTTTGAAAGGCTGGAGGAAGGAATAATGTAATGGCTATAATCCTAATTTAAATAAATAAGTACAGAGATACGGAAGCATTTTAAGCTTTTTTTCCTTATCATAATGCCCATGCTGACAGTAGCCCTCTGTTATCTGGAGTCTCCTGAGCAAGACTGGGTGTCTGCAGACACATGCAGTCAGTCAGAAATTACTAGACTGAGTGCATGAGGCCACTGGCTGGCCAGTTCTGCTCTCACACAGGAAGCCAGGGCAGACCATAGTGCCTTTTGGCCATAATGCTGATCTGCTGGAGGGAGTGGGGGAGTTGTGCTGAGGCACTGCCAATTTCTCTTCCTTTCCTTCCCTACTTTACTGACCCGAGATCTGCAAGCAAAGATTCATAATTGCTACTCCCAGACATCTGTCAGGTTTGGATCCCCGCAGAGCATGTGAGTTGCTCAGAAGGGATGAAGGGATCAGAGGTGCAGCAGTTGAGGAATTCCATGGAACTATGGCCCTTACAGCCACTCAAGAGCTTCACCAGCTCAGACTTTCTTCACAGGACCATGTAAGCTGCTTAGAAGAGCCACCCAATGATACTCAGAGCTCAATCTGCTCTTCCAGGTCTTTTAGAAGTCCCTTACAGCTCTGATACTGGATCCACTGCGAGAGCTGGGCAGGCAGAGGAGCAGGGATGGTGCTGTCTGGGCTGACACAATGGGTAATTTTGGCACACTCAGCTTCTGGCTGCTCACTGCAGAGGCTCAGTGACACACTTCTTTCACGTTAAAGCAGTCATCTGAGCTGTTCTCAGTGCCCATGAGAACACCAGCCTGGACAGAAGGAGCTTTGCTGCCAGATTACTGCAGGTTCCACTTCTGCCCATTGCATGTGACAGAAGAAATCAGCATCCAGTCTTCTGTCTAATGGGAAAAAGAAAATATAAAATCCTGGTCCTATGTTGTGTCCCTTGGTGCCTTTTCTTGAGAAAAGATGAGTGAATAATTCACACCTCTCCATGTGCAACCAGAAAACACTGGAGTGGCCCTAAGAGATCCTAATGGCATCCTCTTGATGAATGGTGCCCTCAATGATTGTATCTGTTGTTTGCCTGGAGCATTTGCGACTCCCTTTCATGCTTTTCAGGTTTTCTGAAAGATGCTTCTGAAACTTCTTGGTGAGGAAGCAGTAGATGATGGGGTCCAACACGCAGTTGGTGCTCAAGAGGCACAAAGTCACCTGGTGAGCATCGTTGAGCTGTTGGCGCAGCTGACAGTTTTCCTTCTGCCACTGCTCCAGAGCAGTCAGAGTCCAGGGCAGGTGCACGATGTGGTGGGGCACAAAGCTGATGATGAACACGGCCAGCACTGTGCACACCATCCACAGGGCCCTTTGCTTGACGTGAGCGCTCTTCCGTGGATGCGCTGACTTGGAGAACAGGGTCCTGATAATGACAATGTTCCAACCTAGTATTAAAAGGAAAATGACATAGAAGAGGATGCAGATGATGACATGAATGGCGAGAACAGCTGAAACGCCACTGGAGGAGTCATAGCGCTCAAAGCACCGCGTGAAATTCCTCGAGTCGACCTGCTCCTGATTAGTATTATTGTCAAAAAGGTAATACAAGGAGCTGCCCACTATTAGGATCCAGATAGCTGCTGACAGGTAGATACCTCTTCTCTGGGTGGTCAGCTGAGCAGCTTTAATAGGATTAGTCACAGCTTGGTAACGGTTGTATGTGATGACCATCAGGAAGGCAACAGAAGAGTAGGTATTAACAAAAAATAAACAGCCAGCCACATTACAGAGGAACTCAGGCATGATCCAGTCTCCATGGTGGTGGTAGTAAACAATCCACATTGGCATTGTAACTAAAAAGAGCAAGTCAGCTACTGTCAGGTTCACCATGAATATCTTGATTTCATTGAGTTTCTTGGTGGGGTAAATACGGCTGAAAATCCAGAGAACATAGCAGTTGGCAACAAAGCCCAGAATGAAAATAATGCTGTAGAAAACAGTGAAGAGGTTGTAGCGAAACTCAGAGTCTATGTGGCATGAAATGTAGGAATCAGCACTGCCTTCTGCACTTCCTTTGTTCTTTACAGAGAGCATGGTGTTGAGTGGGCACGTCCAAAGCTCAGTTTCCTGCCACAGCTTTTCTTCTCACCTAAAAACAGACAGCAGAAGTCAAGCTGATGGGTTTGGCACCATGGCCAAGCCAAACCCCACCTTTCATTATCAGTTATCTATGACCATAGGAGTTCTGCTGATGCCTTGGTTCCAGCCAGACACCTGCCCTGTCTCCTTGGTCCTCTCTTTGATCCCATTTCCACAGCATTCAAATCTCTGTGTCTTCAGCCAGCATTACTTGCTGCAGCGAGGTCTCAAATCACTCATCTCTAATATTAAAATACTTTTCTGCATGAAAGTTCTTAGATAAAAAATAATCTGCTACTCTGCCCTGTCTCAAGCTTCTTAATCTTTTACTAGAATCAGGGGTGTTTTCTATGATTCATCTGCTCCCTGCACATAGTTCTCCTTTCTTCCCCTGCCACCTCCTCCATGCCCCTACCTCCCACCATGGTTCCTGATACTTTTTAACTTCTTTACACTTACTATAAAGAATTCTGGACATGAAACAATATGTGGTAAAAACCTCTCACAGAATCCCAGAAGAGCTGGGGTTGGAAAAGACTTTGGGAGATCACCTGGCCCAGCCCCTGCTGAAGCAGATTACCCTGAGCAGGTTGTGCAGGATGGCGTCCAGGCAGGGATTGAATAACTCCGGGGAAGGAGACTCCACAGCCTCTCTGGGCAGCCTGTTCCAGGGCTCTGTCACCCTCACAGCTAAGAAGCTTTTCTCACATTCAGATGGGACTTCTTGTGTCTCAGTTTATGCCTGGTGCCCACATCCTGCTGCTGGCCACCACTGAAAAGAGTCTGGCCCTGTCCCCCTGACCCCTCCCTGCAGACACAGACAGACAGGGATGAGGTCCCCTCTGAGACATCTCTTCTCAAGGATGAACAGCCCCAGCTCCCTCAGCCTTTCCTCATCACAGAGATGCTCCAGTCCCTTCATCATCTCTGCAGCCTCTACTGGACCCACTCCAGGAGCTCCATGGCTTTCTTGAGGGGTTTAATTATAGATTGAGGAGCCCAGAAGTGGCCACTGCACTCCAGATGTGGCCTCACCTGGGCTGAGTAGAGTGGCAGGATCACTTTCCTCACTTGCTGCTCCTGAGCAGGTGCCCTCCTGCCTCAAAACATTCTGGATCCTCCCCAGCAGCAGGCAGTGCCAGGAACCCCCATCCCATCCTCTGTGGGCTGAGTCCCCCATGGGTGCCCTTGTGCTGTTGTTCCTCATTTACACATTTGCACATTTGCAGTTTTCCTCTGCAAATGGGGAAGTCAGCTGGAGCTGGAGCTTGCTCTCCCTTTTTCTGCAGAATTGCAACCCTCGGTACTGCTCTCCAGTCGTTAGCAGAGGAAGGCAGCAGTCATCTTCCCGAGGGCCCTGTCCTTCCTCACCCCTCTCAGGTCCCCTAAGGACACAACTGTTGCATGAACATGTTATAAGTTTTTTTGCATGTAGGCTTGCAGAAATTTTTTTCCGTGGGAAAGCATCTTTTTACTGTCTTTTACTCTGTATAAGTTTTTGTAAATAAATTTCTGATCTGTGTTTTAAGGACATTTAGATTTCTCTGCCTGTCTCCTAATAATAGGAGATGGAAGCTTTCTTCCTTTCAGCTTATGAGGTGAAAAGTTGTTATCTCTGATTGTGTAAACTATTCTAAGATTCCTTGGACGGAGCTGGAAGCAAGAGCTTCAGATGCTCCAGACTAGACAAATAATAACCCAAAATCCTTTGTATTATAAAGTCATGTTAATAAATCATATTTAACCTTCTAATATTATTGTCAAAAGTCCTTTGTCAATACACAACAATTACAAGATTTGGACCTTCCCAGGCAGCTGCATGCTGGGCACTGCTGAGTTCCAAGTGCCTTTAAGCTCAGTCTTCCAGCCACCGTCCATGTGGAATGGACACGCAGCCATGGCAGTGCTGGGGGATGGCCCCAGGTGACACGTGTATTTCTCCTCATTCACCTTGATCTCTGACACCCTTCTGAGAGCCCCCAGATCTCCAAAGAGCAGTAGATTAGTCAGGTGGTGGGCTTTGTCACAGGGAGTGTAATGTTTGATACACTAGTCTGACATTAGAATAAGGAATAAAATCCCGAGAAGTCCTAATTACCTAAGATCATTACAGAACTCTTTTTTTTCCCCAAGTCTCCATCATAAATTCACACTGCTGTGACTATCTGCAACACCAGCAAATAGTTCTGGTCTCAGGGATCTTTGCAATGAAAGGTGATCTATTTCTGTGGCACCAGACTTGAGTATACCGAGAGTGGGGGAAAAAAACCAGGTGATGCATCTCTTTAGCAGGATTCATAAAAAGTGCTTACATCCAATACATGGGCACAGCTGTTGTTCACAAAGTCCCTTCAGATGATGCCCCAGGGCACTGTCCACCCACACCTCCATTTCTGGTTCTGCACAATGGCATGGTGGCCCCCAAACTTTGCCCAGGAGCTCTGGTGAACTTTACTGTTTGCAGACTCCATGCCAGCTGCCAGATTTAGCAGATGGGGTGGAAGGGAGAGTGAACATGCATGTCCCCTTCACAGCAGGGTCCTGCACAGAAGGTGGGCTTGAGCCACAGGGCTGTGCTCTGAAATGGAGGGGTGAGTGTGAGAACATGCTCTGTGACTGCTTCCAGTCTGCTGAAATCTCTGGCAAGGTGGTCTGTGGGAGATGGCAGTGCCATCTCCTGGCCCCAGCACCACCTGGTAGAGCTCACCTATCTTTGCATTAGGAGGCTGTGCTGTGCCAGTGCCAGGGTCCTGCAGGGAATCGCAGGAGAGGTGTTCTTTCCTTCTCAAGGGCCAAATGAGATGTTCTACAGAGCACAGCTAGAAGGGAACATAGCACCATTCCCCATGGAATTTACCCAATGCCCAATTCCCTCTCCAGCCTGAGGAGGCCAGGCTGATGTCTCCATAGGCTTGTGACTGCCCTGAGCCCTGGAGGGCTCTGCAGGGGCTCTCCCCAGCCTGTCCTGCTGAGGCAGTTCCCCTTTCTCTGAAGCCTGTTCGTGCTGCCTGTGCCAGCAGAAAGGCGAGCAGGGCAGGGTCTGGGTGGCTGTGGGTCCTGTCCTCTGCTGCAGCAGCCTGTGCCACCTGGCCAAAGCCCCTGAGACCTCCAGCCCAAGCCAGTGCCTTGTGCACAGTCCCCCAGGCAGTAATCCCAGGTGGTTTGTACCAGCAGCTGCACTGGATGCAGGGCTGAAGGTGGAAGCAACCAGCAGGTCAGGGCACCTGCAGATCCTGCTCCTGGTCTACAGACTCTGCCACGGGCCCTGCCAAGACCCCTCCCAGTCAGGATTTACTGGCTTACAGATGCAAGCAAGCTCTGCCATCAGCAAGAGTATATTCCAAGAAGAATAGTATTAATAAAGTATCTTTTCTGCTTACCAGAGTTGAAAAAATTCAGCACAATATGTCCATCTTCAGCCTTAGTAGTGCTGGGGGTTTCACTGAGGATGCTTGGTTGTCTCCCAGATGTTATTTTCCCTGCCCTGGGGCTGGGCAGTCTCCACACTGGCAGCTCTTGAGAACAGGGCACCAGAATGGGAGCAACTGTAGCATGACTGCAGAGTCACTAGAGGAGAGGAAATGTGTGACATCAGCTAAAGGAAATGAGAAATAAAATAAGCTAGTAGAGGAAAGACAATTAGCCACAGCAAAGGTCTGGAAAGTCCTTAAGGCTTTTTCCTCAGAGTATCTCTGCTTCTGATGATCCTGAAAGAGGGCAAAATTGGGATGTTCCTCTAAAGGCAGAATAGGAATCCACTCTTTGTCTCCAGTTAGATTTGGGATTAGACAACTTTTTGAGCATCTTCCTCCCAAACAGATGAATGGCAGAAGAACTTCCATTTAATAACTTCCAGGAAAGGAAGAGACAGGAAACTCATATGGACAGACTTATTTCCTAGCAGTCTCCTTCACACTTGTGTTGGAACTAATTCAGGGATTCCACCACCCCAAGTCTCCTTTTATCTCAGGGATATTCAGCAGCCAGAGACACCACAGCAGGGCAGATTGTTACCTGTCCCATACACCATCACATTATGGCCACTGTTACCTGTGGCAGCTTGAAGCTCACTCAGCATGGTGATGCTGATGGTGGGGTGCTCAGAGACAGCAGTGATGAGCAAAGCTGCACACACATCCCAGCCAAACCATAAATCCCAGGCTGTAGCTCCCATGGCCATGATTAACCTGCCCTCCATGCCTTCCTCTGCTCTTACACCTGCATGCAGCACAGATGTGAGCTTTGAGCAAAAACCTCTCACCTGACACACCTACAAGAACCAGAGCCCTGAGTCTGGTGCTTGGGGTCACAGTGAAACACACTGGAACAGAGCCACAGAGTCCCTCACCAGGACAACGGGGTGTCCAAGCCTGCCACAAGGCTGCTCAGCAATGGGCAGCAGCAGAACAGGCCAGTCTGCACTGGAGCTCCTCTGGGAAGCCTGGGAAAAGTTCTCCTGGCTCTTCTCAGGAAATGCTCCCTATGGCAAACATTCCATAGAAGGTCCTGGCTGTGTCCATGCTGTGGGGACACCAGAGACCCCCATGGCATGGCTTCATGTCCTGGGAGCCACAGGGACAGGCTGAGGGTTGTGTGCCCTGGGCCTCACCACTGAGGATACCAGCCAAACTTCTCTGAGAGCAAGGAGCTGGCACAGACACTGGGACACTTTCAAGTCACCCTTTTGTTGTTGGGCTGGTGAGCCCTGGCTCTGAGCTGGGATATGGCAATCTCCTCATCAGCGAGGGAGATGGGGTACTGACAGCAGCAGTGCTGCTCTGTGCTGGCTTTTGGCTCACCTGGCCTCAGGAGTCCCAAGGTTTTGGGCTGCACAGTACCAGGGCAGCCAGCACCATGCCAGAACCCACCCACTGTCTGTGCCAGTGCCTGGATGTCTCCAGCCCGGGGCAGGCAAAGCCCCAGCACCAGTCTGGGCTTCTTTGCCTGGACTGGCTCTTCCCTGGCTCTTCTCCAGAGGGTGCAGGTGGCCTTTCCCAGGGCCACTACAGAGGGAAGCACCTGGTGTGCACTTCAGCAGAGTGCTCTGAAGGTGTGCATCCAGGTGCCAGGCAGCCCCCAGGATCCCTAGGTGAGCTCCAGCCAGGCTGGAGATGTGCAAGTGCTCTGCCAACTGCAGGACAGTCCATGTCCTGCTGCTCTGAAGCCCACTCAGGGAGAACCCCAAGACAACCAGAAGTCCATGGACCCCACAACTGGCACCACAGCACAGGGTGGCTGAGGTAGTTGGAATCCCCCTGGGAAGAGTGGAACCCCTGCAATGTGAGGGAGCCCTGCAGCAATGGCACCACATGGATGGAAGCCTTGGCAGGGTGGGCTGCAGGGGGGCTGGCATGTGGAGCAAGGGACAGCCAAGCTCTGTCTGGCAGGCCCCATGAGGGTGGGCTGAGGCTCCTGCAGTGATGCTCCAGAGCTGTGCTGGGATGGAAGATGCAGCCATCTCCTTCCCTCTGCCACCAGATATCCCCCTCCTTTGCCTTTCCCATCAGTTGCTGTAAGGATGAAGGAACCTGACCCTTCATGGATGAGACAGAGCTCCAGCTCTGTCCCCTTTAGGCTGCTCCTGGGGAAGTGAGTCACTTAAAACCAAACTTAAAACCAAACAAGAGCTTGCTACGGAGGTTGGCTGACAGCCAGCCCAAGCCTCTGGGGAGAGCAGCCAGCAATGTGAGGGCCGAGGGGAGTTCTCCAAGGGGATGTAGCAACACTTGACAAACCTTGGCTCACTGTCCTGCCACAACCCAGCCCATAGAGGAAACGAAAGCCCAGTGGGTTTTGGGCTGGGGAGGAACCTTCAGAAGTCTCCATCCTTCCTCTGCTCAGCCCTGCAGCATGGCCATTCTGCACTGGGAGGTCCCTTTGCCCCCACAGTGCCCACAGCCAGCTCCTCTCTTTTACTCCCTTCCCACCTGGAGACCCTCCTTCCCTGCTCTCCTGCCCTTGCTGCCAATTTCTGAGCATGTAACTGACTCCAATATGAAGATGCATTTTGCCAGTGGAGACTGGGCTTGTTCAGCACTCCTGGCAGTCTGACTGCCCTGTGCTTGACACTGTTTCCTGCCCTTCCCACCCAGGGAATGCCCACACCAGCTGACAGCTCTGATAGCTATGCAAGGCTGAGTTGAGAAAAAAACCAATATTAAATATGCCTTTACTTTCATCAAGCCAACTTGCAACCTAATAAAAAATAAACAAACTTCTTTTACTCTGATTCCCATGGATGCTGTTAAGGAGCACTGATAGTCCTTCAGGTTGTTGTACGTGCTGGGTCCCAGAGCAGCTGTTCCAAATTCCACTCTCTGGGGATAACCCCACACAGGCTGACTGGTGAGCAGTGGCTGTTCCCCCACGGATCTGGCAGCCAGCAGCATTCCCATGGCAGCACATGCTGCCAGGGCAGATGCCCAGTGCCTCCTGTAAGCCCCATCTGCCTCTGCCACGTGTCCTTGCAGTCGTTCCCTTCTTGGATGTAGCCCATTAGGAACATACTCACTTTGGATAACCACATGTGAATTTTGGGAGGACCAGAAACTCTTGGTTTTATAAGCAAACACGCAGAGATTTCTTCCCAAGAGAAGATGTTCTCCAAGGAGTGCAAATGGAGGAGCAGCATTTCAGCTGATGGGTGTGTGACTGCCCTGTCAGTGACACAAGCAGCAAACAAGGACAAGATGAAATACCAACATGCAGCTTGTGACAGCACCAGCCACTGGCACACAGATGAGCTTGGTCCCTGCTGGTTCCAGTCCCCAGGACACAATTCTTGAGTGCCAGGGTCTTTGAAAAAGCATGAAATTCTTTTGGAGCCACAGCACTCGCTCAGCTGGTGCTGAGTGTTACTGTCTGTGAGTTCCCACTACTCACATAACACTCCACAAGATTTTCTTTTGCTTGTTGCAGGAAAGAAATACTAAATAAACTCAGCTTCCCACGTCATGAGCACTTCAGAGCTGAGCACAGCCTGTCCTCACCTGTCCTCACCCACCCTGCAGGAATGTGCCCCGGAGCTGGGCTTGCCCAGCAGGAAAACACACCAACACTTGGCCAGAAGCCACTCCTGGGGCAGTGGCAGTGGCAGTGGCACTCCCTCGGTCCCCTCTGACAGCTGTCAAGGCAGGACATGGCTTCTGCTGCTGGCTGTGCCATCCACAGGGATTGCCCAGACTGGCAGAGAACGTCACTGCTGGTAGCTGGACAGCCCCAGCAGCAGTGGGTGAGGCAGGGAGCAGGGCAGCCTCCAGCTGTTTTTGGTTCCCAAGCCCTGCCCTGCTGCACTGGCCAGAGGGGTGAGTTCATGGGCCATGTGTCAGGATTTGTGTGCTGCAGCCCCAGGCTGTCACAGCTCTGCTGGAGGCAAAAGCCATGTCCTGCCTGAGCTGCCACAGCTGGGACAGTGCTCCTGCTGCTCCCAGCTGCAGCGAGACACCTCCTGCCACAGCTGCTGGCCTTCTGCCCCATCTGCCTGCCCAGCCTGGGCAGGGGCTGTGCACGAGTGGGGCGAGGATCTGCCCTCCTTGAGAGACTCCAAGCACTGCCTCCTCTTCCTCGCAGCAGTAAGGTCCAGGCAGGGCTCCTCACCTTGCCTCACAGCATCCAAGCAAAGCCAGGGTCGTTGTCACTCAGGGTGGAATGGGACCTGGGTGAGAGCAGCCCCCTCCCCACAGCCCCAAAGGCACCAGCAGCAGCCTGACTCATGCTGTCACCATGCACCTCATCACCCCATCCCTGCTTGCTGGGCATGAGGAACAAGGAGTGTCTTCCCACACCCACACTGGGAGGATGAAGATGTCTCAGAAGCCCTTGGTGCTGTCTGAGACACCATGGCTCAGAGATCCATGGGGGATGTTGAGCCAGCCCATGTCCTGAGTTACCCAGACACAGAAAGAGCTTGTGGAGGGAGGCCTGGGAGAGCAAGCAGAAGGGAAAGGAGTGTCTTACCTTGGGGTCACAGAGCACCTGCTCCAGCTCAGTCACAGACTCCAGCCCACCAGGTCTGTGCTGCAAGTGGAGAGACCAGCAGGGCCGAGCTCTGTGTGTGTGCTCCTGCCTGGGAAGAGGCTCTGACAGGAAAGAGGGCGTCGTGCTGGCTCCCAGGTGAGTGACTCACTTCCCTCTTGGCACTGGTGACCTGCTTAGCCATGGNCGTGCTGGCTCCCAGGTGAGTGACTCACTTCCCTCTTGGCACTGGTGACCTGCTTAGCCAGTTCCTGTGGTCCTTCCTCGGGCAGGCAGTAGAAGGGACACGGTGCTTGAGGTTCCATTGATGGTGAGGGGCTTGTCACACTCCTGTGGCACCTGGTGCCTCACAGGCCAGAGATGGGGTAGCCCAGCCCTAGAGCAGCTCCAGGCCAGGGGCACTCCCTGGTTGGGCCGGGGGCACAAAGGTGGTCCCAGCTCAGCAAGGGGGGGCCAGTACCCTCACCAGAGCTGTCCTCTGGGCTCCTCATTTCCCTCCAGATTCCAGGATCAGGGGGCAGCACAGTGAGTATTTGTTCCAGGGCTTCCATGATGGGTGGAGATTCATCAGGCAAAGTGCCAGGAAGGGCACTGCTCTGCTCTGGGAGTCCCCAACAGAAAACATCAGCTAGAAAATACTCCAGGCCATGGCAGCTCATTCCTGTACCTTCTGCAGCACTATAAGCCCCCCTTGGTCCTTGTGCTCCTTCAGCTTGGGAAGAAAGGGTGTTGGGCACATGGGGGATTCTCTCCTTCCTGCTGCCACTGGCACTGCTCTGCCCAGATTCCACATGGGAGCTCCTCCAACATATTCTGTGGCACTGGCATTGCTCAGGTCATGGGCACAACATCCACCTGAGTCACTTATAACAGGAAATAACATGTGTCTCTGTCTGCTCCCTTTACGCCCCGTGGGTTGTTTAACAAGGAAATGTTGTTGGGGTTTCCCTTGTTGGTAAGAACTGGCTCTTCTTTTGGCAGGAAAGGAAGTGTGAGGCTTTTAAGACAGTCCTGAAGGACAAGACAGTCACAACCCATAGGTGCACAAAGCATTGCTGCCAGAAGGAACTGGCTGGCTGCATGCCCTGGAGTTCCCCAGGCACCCAACTGCAGAGCTGCAGCAAACATCCCAGCTTCCCAACCCAACAACCATGCTGCCCCAGCTGAACTTGCCCAGCAGAGAAGGGTACCAGCCAGGCTGTGAATTAAGGCAGCCAGGCTCTGCCAGGAGCACAGCCAGAGAATGAGGGCAGTTAATGTCCCCTCTGTGTCAGGCTGGTGACACTGCACTTGGGCAGCTTAAAAGGGATGTGGAGAAGTGGAAAGGCAGAGAGTTGGCATCACAGTCTGAGCTTGGGGCACAGGTTAATGCTGAAGAGCAGCAGCAGCTCAGTGACAGCACTCCAGTCACACTCTTGCTATTGCATTTTTTAATAATGCCAAGAAAAAAACCCGGTAATTTGGGTAAAAATTTATTTTACATACAGACCATTGCAGCTTAACTATTAATCAAGAGAAGTTATTTTCCTTTATAGGAAGTGACCAGCTGGTCTGAGATTAACAGAAGTCTAAGCCTGAGAGCTGGGGTTTTAGTTTGGAAATCAGATCTTGGGGGCAGGTTCCTTCCAAGCACCACTCAATGCACTGAGGAGCTGCAGGACTTAACTGCAGGCCAGCTGCACTGCACAGTGCTGGAAGCACATTCCCAGAGTCAGTCCAGATCTTTCCCAAGCTGAACTTGCTGAGAAAGATGGTATCTGGAAGAGTTTGGATGCATTTCCAATATTTTGTTCAGCTCTCAAACTAGAAACAGAAGTGGTGAAACAGCACAGTCTCTGTGGAGTACAAAACACTGAGTTACAGGGCAGCAGACACATGGGACAGCAGGAATGGCAGGGACTCTCCTAAGCCAAGAGTTCTATGTGTAGCTGGGGTCATTCTCTGGCCCTTATTTCAAACAGACAGAGTACAAAAAATACTTCGACTGATAATTAATTGTACTGGAAACAAACAGTCTACTAAAAAGCAAATCTTACTCTAGGTGCCAATGAGTCCTTAAAAGCAGAGAAGGGACTGAGGAGCTGCACTTGGGCAGTGCTTCCAGGATCATTCACGCTGCTCCATTTTTACTTTGGGAGGTCTCAGGAAGGTCCTGTTTTTCTTTTCTTTCTTCCCCTTTGTATTTGCCTGGAAATTTCTCCAGCTGTCGACACGACCATCCCGACTTTCCTGGGCACCACAGGGAGGAAGTGGTGAGTTAACAAGTGCAAGAGCCAAAGCACAGGTAGTACATACCAGTTTCAGGAGATCCATTTCCCCTTATGCAGCATGCAGCCCCTGACAGCCAAGACACAAAGACACTGGGAACAGCCAGAGCAACACTGGAACTGGAGTGCACTGGAACTACAAGTGACCTTACACACACCAGTATAAGCACTGTGCTGGATTCTTGTTTCAGAAACCACCAGATTGGCTTGGGTAGTGCTTACTCTCTACCTCAAAGAAAACAAGAAACCTCTCAAATGGATGTTCCTCATCTGTCAGCCCAGAATGTGCCATGTCATTTCTCTGTCTCAACTCCTCACACTCCTGGTGCTGCAGATTGGAGGCAGGGAGAACAGAGAAGGGAAATGCACTGCTGCCTTGTCTCATGCTTCTTGCTCAAAGTCTCATCACATTGACACAATGAGAAAAAAAAGGCCTCTGGTGCACTGCTCTCCTCTCTCTGCCCTACCTGCTGAGCAGCAGAAACCTTTCCTGAGGAGAAAAAAAAAACCAAAACAGAAACCAAACCAAAAAACAAAACCCACAAAAAACCCTCTAAACCCCCGAATCTCCCCACAAAGCCAACCTATGATCTCTACAGACTGAAGATTTCACAGCAGGACAGAACAAGTCCAGGAATGATCCACTCCACAGCATGTGATCCATCCACTCCAGGCCCATCTCTGCAATACCAGTGCTGCACATGGGCTCTGGCTACAGCAGCTGTCTGCTTCCCTGCCTCCTTTCCCATGGCAGGATGGGAGAGGGCCCAGCACTAGCAGGGATCTGGATACTGGAGCAACCAGACTGGAAAGTACCACAACAATCCACACAAAACACTTTCCAGAGTTGGTTTTAATGGCCACCAGTGACCTGGGCTAAGCAGCAATTCTATGTTACAGCTAAAGATAAGAATGAACTGCTGACAGGGATGAAAAATAGTATACCTCAATTTACCAGAGCTGTCTCTGCATAGGTGATACCAAAGCCCTATTGATGGGCTCTTCTCCACACACATGAACAAAAGCCAGGCTGGTGCATATCTATTAAATTATCTTGCAGACTTGCACAGAAAAGTTCTCTCATCTCTCTAGGGGCATTCCCTGCAACATGGACAAGAATTGCTGAGGCCTTTTCTGTAAGTTAAACTACTGAATACCTCAAAGTTCTTCTGCCATTCTCGTTCTCGTTTAGCTTTCTCTTGTGCTTCAATTTCCTCTTCCCTCTGCCGCTTCCTAGAAGGGAAGCCACAAAAGTTACCCACATCTACTTTAAAAAGCAAGGCAATACTTTCAAAACATCTTGGAAAGCTCTTCTAGTTTTTTGGCAGATTACAGAAGACATAAATATGCACACCTAAGATAGCACAGCAAATATAATTTGGTTTCAAATTTGGAAGAGCAGCGAGCAGAGAAGATGGTTTGGCCCCACTGATAGCAGGCATACAATTAAGGAGTTGGCTTCTCTCGCCAGCAAAACAAGCTGGACTTCTTCATCCAGGAAGCTGGACATCACTCTAGTGGTAAGTCTCTGAAACTCTTGAGGGTACATATTCTGAGAAGTTAATAACCACTTCAGCATGCAAAGTACAAATTAAATTTTTAACTATTGCTGTGGTCCATGCAGTAACAAAGGACTTTTGACAATAATATTAGAAGGTTAAATATAATTTATTAACATGACTCCATAATTCAAAGGATTTGGGCTATTATCTGCCCAGTCTGGAGCATCCGAAACTGTTGCCTCAAGCTCTGTCCAAGGAATGCCAGAATAGCTTACACAATCAGAGATAACAACTTTTCACCTCATAGGTTGAAAGGAAGAAAACCCCCATCTCCTATCTCAGGAGACAGGCAGAGAAACTCATCTGTGTCCTTGAAGACAACTCAGAGATTTGTTTATAGAAACTTGTACAGAGTAAAAAGACAGTAAAAGATGCTTTCCCATTGGAAGAATTTTCTGCAGGCCTGCATGCAGAGAAACTTATAATATGTTCATGCAACATTTAACCCCCTACTTTTCACCTGTAATCAAAAGCAATGTCCTACAGCCATCTCCCACCTCACTGACCAGCACAGAACCCTGCTGCAGGAAGTGTATTTGCAGTGAGCACTCAGGCAGCATGTGATCAATCACCTAAAATAGTTCAGGATCACACATGCCACGGGGTATTTCTGGCACTTAAATAAAATTAAAAATCAATCCTTCACAAGCTAATAGCATGCAGAATTGTGTCAGCATTTCACTCTTGTGGCTGGCCTCCATGTGTAACATAAGAGAAGACAATCATATAAAATATATTGACATCTTCAGCACAGGAGGATCTTCATAAATTTCCTGTGTGCTTTTCTCAAGCATAGGGCTGTACAACCCACGGGCTACCCAGAGAAGTGGCAGAATCCACATAATTGGAAATCAGCTTGACTGGACCCTTGTTAATCTAATCCAAGGCCCTGCTTGGATTAGAGGAGGTCAGACCAGATCAACTCCAGAGGTGCATTCCAATTTAGACTATTTAAGACACTCTGATCCCTTATCTTCTCTGAGGAAGCATGAGGGGGAAGAAGAGCCTGAACTGCACGAGCAGAACGTCATTTATACCTTTCATGCATTTCTTTTGCTTCTCTTTCTTTCCTCTTAATTTCCAGTTCAGCAAAGAGCTTCATTGTCTGTTTGTATACAGCTTGTTTGAACTGTAAAACACAAATCCAGTCTTAAAATAATGCTTATGAACACCAAGCCTGTTTTACATACAAATGTAAGAAGCTGAGAAGAAAGCAAACCATAGGTGTGCCCACGTAACCCCTATCCTGCCCTGACAATAGCAGCAGCACAAAGAAAGGTATAAACCACTGCTGATTAAATTCTGGCCCTGGCACCAGGAAACAACTGCATATTAACCTCATATTAGTCTCATTTTAATTTGTATTCATGAAGCTGTGCCTAAACAGAACTGTTCTCTTCAAACCCTCTTATTCTTGGGTTAAGTCTTGCATTGTTACATTTGACAAAAAAAGGCAAAATGGTCACTGTTTTAGAGGGTAATTTTCCAGCAGATCTTCTTGATGTGTTGTAAAAATCTAGCATTGGCTTCCCAGTAGGAAATCAGTATGCTTAAACCTATCTTCATTACTAAAGAACAGCAAGAGACTTCTGAAAAATGAAAAATAGGGTGGTTATGGGGTTACTGTGGTAGTATCAACAGGAAGAAATCACTTTCCAGGAAAAAAAAAAAGGGGCAATGGGACTAAAGAAGTCAATGTTTGGCAATCAGCTATCCTTGTTACAGCCTCTCATATCGCTGGACTTCTCCAGACTAGAACCCAGGCAAGAAGAACTAAATTTATGCCATGCCCTTTTTCATCCAAGTGGTTTGTTGCAGAACAGCACATCTGTCCCTCAGTACTACATGAATGAAACAGATGAAACCCCTCTCATTAAAAAGTCACAAGCTCGTTTTAGCCACGCTGCAGTGAGTGCTACACGTGCCTCTGCCAGCAGCAGGAATGCCATGGTTCCAGCAGTCAGAAGACAACACGAAATTAAACTCAAAAAAGAGTGTATCATGCAGAAGCAATGAAGACTTGCTTTGAGAAAACAACAGGGTATTTTGATTTATATAATCTCACAATATATTTACTCTTTACACTAGAGTGAAGCTATTTTCCACAGTACACAGGTATCACCTGACACATGATACTCTACAGTGGCTAAACAGAATTTGTTCTTCTCTAAATTTAGGGGTTTACAGCATTAACAAGTCTAAGAAATACTTCTGTACTGGCTTTGAATCTTAATTCCTCAAAACACATTTTGTACTCTCCAGCTTCTCTAAACATAGTATGACTTACAACTTCAGGATCATCCTCCTCTACAGTGGGAGGTTTTCCATCCTTCTTCAGCTGCTTCTTTTTTTCTTTCACCTAAAGATAAAGAACAAAAATAAGAGCCTTAAAAATTTTATAGGGCTTACATGATTTTATCCAAGTGGTTCTGCATTCCTATTCCAGTGTATAGAAAGAACTCTGCTCTTGATTGATGTTTTGTTTTACACCAAACCCTCCTAGGCCCAAACACATACAAGATTACTATCACATGAACTGTAGTAATTAAAAATACTGTGTTAGATACTATTCCTTCAACATAATCCCTTTTAGTTTCTTTATATCTTGAATATATCTTAAATATATTCTTATTCAATATACACCATCCAAACCAGCAGGAAGTTTATTTTGCTTTATAATGTTCAAGTGACTAACAACAAACAGAACATCAAGTGTTACTTGTGTTAACGGTGTCTGAGTTCTCCCATATCATCTGCTTCCTTAAGCTTTCTGTGTTTTAATCCACCCACATCATTCTAATTTCTTGGCCAATGCAATCCAAGCTCCTTTTCTTACCTTATAGGTCAATATCCCCTGAATTTCCCAGTCTCCTGCTGTCACCACCTATTCTTTTCCACCTACACATATCTGAACTGTGTCATTCATTCACAGACTTGGAAAAAAATATTTAGGTCAGATCATGTGGTCTGACCTGATTATTTCAAGTACTGAATTTCACTGAATTATCTTGCACTGAGCTCAACAGCAGTCCTGGACACAGCAGGCTTGTTTCTGCTGTGAAGAGCCTGGAACCCACCTGCACAGTGCCATTACAAGGTTTGCTCAGTTTAGTGACCTAGACATGAAGCAAATGTACCAAAAAGCAAAATATGAATGATTACCACTCATCCCCAACTCTGCATGTTCCCATAGAATACTCACAGTGTGTTCCACATATTCTTTTCCTGCCTGTATCACATCCAAGGCTCTCTTCTTTTGCTCCTGATCTAGCAGCAGCTTGTAAGCTTTATCTACAGCTAACAAAAAACATCAATATTAATAGCACCAGCAGTCATGTTCACAAGGCATCACAAGACTGCTACTTGTTGGCATTACAAATTTGGCTTCTAGAATTTGTGGAGGTCACTTGTTAGGCAGTCTGTTTTGGTTTGGTTTGGGTTTTTTTTAAATTAAATACATCTAGGAAAGTGATAACATGATTTCTTGAATGAGTTTTGGGGTACAGTAATGGCAGGAAGTGTCTGCTACCTTCTAGAGGGAGCAGGTGAAAGCATCAGTCCTACCAGCTGTAGTTATGGGCAGGAACACCTTGCTCTGATTGCCTGACTGCAAAGTACACACCTAAAACCATCTACTTCTGTCATATGGTCTTTGAATAAAATCTACTGTAGAGATTAAACAGTTTTTCTTGAACAATCCCCAAACCCCGTGAAGATGTCTGTCCCTGTTGTGACATGACAATGGCATTGTTGCCACCTAGTGCCACCTGCTGAAATGCCACCACCTCACACAGCTGCTGCTACCACAGCTGCTTCTGCCCCAGCTAAAGCACCTCTGTAGCAACTCTTCTGTCCCCTCCACCCTAATGAATTTTTAAACCAGCACCAGAAAAGCTGCAACTGCTAACCCAGAGCAGCCCAGAGAAAGAACATTACCTTCAAATGCCTTCTGGGCTCTATCTGCATCATCTTGGTTTTTGTCTGGATGCACCAATATTGACAGCTGCAAGAAAAATAATCTTGCTATCAAGATCATGGTAAAAGATGAAGACTATTTCAGAGATTTTTGAGAGAAGGGAAATAGTCTGAGACAGAAAGAATCCAAAGAGATCACATTCCTTTGTACATGGACAAAGCAGCTGACAACATGAAAAATATGTGGCAGTATGAGCTGATAGAACAAACAATCCCTGTAACAAACAGGCTGTCCAAGAAGAGCTGCAGCTTGTGATGAGAGGAACAATTTAACACCCCTCAGCTGCAGTGCCTGGGCTGGTATGAACCCCTTGGTCAACCAAGATTTGTAACCTTGGTCTTGACAAGAAACAAATATAAAAAGATCATCCTCAACCAAAGTCTCTCAAGAAGCTCTCCAGCATCCCCAAGGCTGTCCAAATACCAAACTATTTAAGAGTGGTCATTTTTCCTTAGGCTACTTTACTGAAAGTTAAGAAAACTCCTGCCTGTACTCTACCTGGCAGAGACAGGACATGGATCATTTACCATCCTGTGGGGAACTTCAACTGGGCTGGAAACCACATCCTCCACATTCCTCTTTCAGAAAGTTATTTCAAACTTTCCCCATATGGCTTCCTTTTATTTTTTTTAAACAGACCTTTTATTTTTGCCATTGCTGTACAGAGCAGCAACTGAAGTCACTTTAGTGCTGAAGTATACAAAATAACTACTTTTGGAACTCTACAGTTGCCAGTTTGTAGCTCCCAGGAAAAGGTTTGCCTTCAGTCCTGAACAGATTTACTTCAGCCAGTGCCTTTTTTTCCCTTTGTAGGCTGTTCCACATTCTGCACTTAGATGTTTGATTTCTTCAATGCACAATTCCATGCACATTTTTCATTTCATTACCCTGAATTCAAAACATCTCCCTGTAATGTTTTACCAGCCCAAAACATCACACTTTATTGTTTTGCAGCAACAGACCAAAAAGTTACCCTCTCACTTCCCACACACAGGAGGAGCCCATACCCTGTTCTTCTGCCACCCAGCATCTTCCTACCTAAAGACACTCACACCATTACTTCAGGTGGAGGCTGCAGCCCCTCAGACAATGTTTCTTTGCTGTGTGCACTGATTAAACTCAAAACTTTTCCTGCAGCTCTGTCAGCAGAGGGAGGCTGGGTTAATGCTTCCCGTGTTGCAGACCTGCCAGTAAGCAGAGCTGCTTCTTTTCCAGGTAGCCAAACCACTAAAAATGACCACGGAAATTCTTAAAAAAACCTCAGAAAATCTGGATCCAAGTCCATACATATGAGAAAAATACTTTTTGATCTTCCTCTTGAACTCAAGCTCAAGAGGCTGATTATACATGGCTGTGTTAGCTTGCAATAGCCCCATCACACATGGCACAGGCAAAGGAGCCTATCATGCTCAGACCAGGGACAGTGCTGCAGCTCTCCTCTTGTAGATACAAGCATTGTTCCATGCATTTCTGCCAAAAATAGACAGCCCTCTACCCAGATACAGCTTTACTACCATTTCTCTTGTGCCCACACCCAGCTGCACAATCTCTACTTCCCTTCCACGGACTTTGAGTGCAAAAGCTGAATACCTGTCTGAATCTTTTCTTTATCTCTTCATCTGTGGCTTCAGGATCCATCTGCAGCACCTAAGAGACCACAAAAGCAGAGCAAGTTTGATGCTACTCTCCATGTTTCAGGTTCCTGTCAGCGAGGAGTGGCTGAAGTCACTTGGTTTGTCCAGCCTGAAGAAGAGGAGGCTGAGGGGAGAACTCATTACACTCAAACATCCTTCCAAGGGCCAGCTCAGGGGCAGGTACTGACCTTTTCACTCTCATGACCAGTGACAGGACATGGGGAAACTGCATGAAACTGAATCACAGGAGGTTTAAGTTGGATATCAGAGAAAGGTTCTTCCCCCAGAGGGTGCTGGCACTGCCCAGGCTCCCCAGGGAATGGGCACGGCCCCGAGGCTGCCAGAGCTCCAGGAGCCTTTGGCCAGAGCTCCAGGGATGCACAGGGTGGGGTTGTTGGGGGGTCTGGGCAGGGACAGGGGCTGGGCTGGATGATCCTGGTGGGTGCCTTTCAACCCAGCATACTCTGTGATTCTGTAACACTTGGTTCACTGGCACACAGACACACGCCAAAAAGCTTGCCCCCAGAATGACATGAATTTTCACCCAGCAAAACAGAAACATTTCACAATCTTTCTGACATTTGTGACACTACTTTTAACAATGCTAGATTCCTCTGGCTATGCCAGTGTCCTTTCTACACTCAAGTCTTGTGTAGACAGCTACAATCCATAAATTGGTCTGAACCTTCAACCAGTCCTGTAGCAATGCTCAGCCTGACAGAAACAAAAGCATGTGGTGGTTTGGGGACAATGTCAGGTCACTCATAACTTAGAATGCTGGACAGGGAACATACTACTTTATAAGGATTTATTAATTTTATCATTTTGAAAGAAGACAGAGTTTTTCTGTTTCGTTTCCATGAGTAACACCACTTGTTTATTGATCTTTAGAGATGTGGCAGAGTTTAGCAACTCTTTTATGAATTAATTTATCGAACATAAGATTTAAGCAACAAGTGAACAGACGTGCACTGGTCTGACACTAAGAATCTGTAAATAAAAAACACTCTCCCCCAGGAAAGCTACAGTCTACTCTGAAACAGCTTTCTTAATTTACTCTTTAAGTACTAAGACCTATACAAAACTGAACGTTGTCAAAGTGAATCTGCTGACTAGCCCTGAACTGGGACTACAAAAAGCATCTGAAGCTTGAAAAAGGCAGCAAAGATGACACCAGGAAGGAATACACCCAGGGAAAGCCAACTCCAGATGAATACCATACTGTTTACTTACTGTTATCCTCAGGCTTTCCTGCTTACTAAGACTTTACAACTGACTGCAACAGGAATCAAACACTCTAAGTGCAAGGGGATTATCCATTACCCAGTGGTTCCTCAGAGACTGCTCACTAGCGTGACCACTGAGAGACCTTTACTTACTCTATCCATATACAAGTTCAGTGGGATGAACACTCAAAACACACAAACACAAATGCTGGATTAAGAGAGCTATGACCAGAACCTGCCAAGCTGCCACCTCCAGCTACTGCCTTCCTGTTCAGAAATTACCCAGTCAAATCTTCCAGTGCTGTTGTATGAGGGTAATGTGACAACATACAGTTTGTCCTGCCATCAAACACTGAGAAAGTGAGCACATACACTCCTGCTGTCTTCTGCACAGTAATCTGAACCCAGAGAATTCTCTTCTTTCCTTATGTTGTCTTTTACTGGAATAAATACTCAGAAATCAGGAAGCTCATACATCAATTCAGAAATGAGGATGTTCAAACTAACCTCAAACGGGTTCAAGTTGAAATATGAAGATCCAGGTCGGGTCAGCCGGTCAATTTGGTTTTTTGATGTTAAAACAGAGTCTCGTTTTTCAATTTGCTTTACCTGAAGAACAAGAGAGACCCGTATCAACTGACCACCACAACACCCTTACCTGCCTATTCCATGCTGTCAGTATACCAGTCATCCTTGTCCTGTACTACAATTCATAATTTCCCTTGCTTACCTTGTTTACCTTGCTTGCCTGTAGTTATTTTTTCAAGCACTAGCAACGCATATTTTTTAGCCTTTCCTACAGCCCAACAGTATTTTCAACATCACATTTTATCTACGAAAAACACTGCAGAACAGTTCTGTTTGTTTCTTCTATGGCCTGTGCCTTCCCTCCTCCCCATGTACCTCCAGCAGTTCTGTCACTGTGATTCCTTGGAAACCACGGCATTATTACTTTTAACCCGTTGTTGGCAGTGCAGCCCTTTAAGCGACACTGATGCAAACACACAAGCCCACTTTACTCTGACCACAGGTTATTTAGTTCAGCTTTTACCCTTCACAGTACTATGCCGAACCAAACCACGCATTTACATTCAATGTTCACATTTATTCAATGAAATGCGCATCCACCGAACCGGCACGGCCTTTGCGCGGGCAGCTCAGGAGCCGTGTTCGGGCAGTGCCCACAGCACGGGCCGGGCACAGCGGAGGCCGCAGGGCCTGCCCAGTGACAGTTCGCCCACAGCGGCCCTGCCCGGTGACAGTTCGCCCACAGCGAGGCCGAGCCGGAGCACGGCGGGCCCCGCGCGCCGGGACCGCGAGCGCTCCGCTCCCCGCGGGCCCAGCCGGGCCGAACGCGGCTCCCGTCCCCTGCCACCACCGGGGCTGTGCGAGGGTCGGGCCGAGCACCAACCCGCCGGCACCCGTCGCTCGCCCACCCCCGGCCCGGCGCCGATAGCGGCTCCGCCCGTGCNTCCGCCCGTCCGTCCGCCCCTTTGCCCCTCCATCCGTCTGTCCGTCAGTCTGTCGCTTTGTCCGTCTGTCTGTCCGTCCGTCTGCCCCTTTGTCCCTTCATCCGTCTGTCCGTCAGTCTGTCGCTTTGTCCCTCCATCCGTCTGTCCGTCAGTCCGTCGCTTTGCCCGTCTGTCCTTCCGCGCTCACCGCCGTCTCTCCCGCAGCTGGGCGAGCTGGGGAAAGGCGCTGGGAAGGGCGGCGGCGGCGGCGGTTCCATCCGCGAGGCCGGCGGCGCTTTCGGGAAGAAGCAGGCGGCCGAGGAGGAGCGGTACTTCAGGTGAGCGGGGCCCGGGGCCTGCGGAGCCGCTCCCCGCGGGCCCGGGGCAGGGCCCGGCCCGGCCCGGCCCTCCCGCGCCGCTCGCCTGCGGGGCTACACCTCCTGCCGTCCTCTCTTGCAGGGAAAAGGAGCGGGAGCAGCTCTCTGCCTTACGGAAACACCACGAGGAGGAGATCCACCACCACCAGAAAGAGATTGAGCGTCTGCAGAAAGAAATCGAGCGCCATAAGCATAAGATCAAGCAGCTTAAAGATGACTAAGCTGGTGCTGTTGTTGAATGTGCATGGCCAATACTGATCATGGTGTAAAACAGCGTGAAGACTGTATTTTTTGGTCAACATAATCCAAATCCATACAATTATGGTCTGCAACAACATCAAATAAACTACTCAGTCTCATTTTCTTGCTCAGTAACTGTTCAATGAAAACAAAAACAACCAGCCTCACTATCTGGTTTTAAACTTCATTTTCTTCCAAAGTAAAGCTCCACTCCTGGGTAGGCAGGCCTGTACAGAACGGAGCTATTTTTTTTAGATTTGTATGAAAGAAATGACCATTTGTACTTAGTGGGATAACTTTAAAGTTGAAGCTGCAAGAAGAGTTGGGGGAAAATGGCTGTGTAGCAATCCATTCACAGAGAAGTAACTTTGTTTCAAGTAAACTGTCTTTGTGGCTTAGAGGGGTGTTATCTCCACTGAACTAGCAGATGACAAAAAAAAATAAGGTTCACTTGTTGCACTTAGTGTTTAGTGCCATAAACTGTGAGAGAAGAATAGTATTCATAAACTGAGAGAGAAAAATAGTGTTCTAAGTTATGCTGGTGTCACTTGTGGTGGTGGTGGTTCCTGGAGCAAGACAGCCAAGATCCTGGCTTCCATATGAATGTTCTTTTTCACGACTTCAACTGCCCAGTATATTAGGGTTTTTTTTACTGTCTCAACTTCTCTGTTCCTTAGCTAAGTCTCCTTCCAAAGAAGGATGAATTAAGACTGCAGTTTCAATCACTTTTGACATTTTAATGTAGGAAACTCATCATAAAATGGTAAGTGACCTGAAACAATGTGGCCTTACTGCAGTGAGCACTGACAAGAAGGGGATTTTATGTATCAACAGGCAGGTAAGAAAACAGTCTGTACTGCTGTACCAGCCCCGTCATGTCTGTAAATCTGCCCAAACAGGCTTACTGGGCAGCACTGGTGAAAGGCTGCCTGCCTTACAGTCACTGAAGGGTGGCAACAACATTGAACAGGGTGGGTCCGTGCCTGGAACTGCCCTGTCTGAAAGTGCAGGAGGCAAATGATGCCTTTGATGTTGAAAGTGGTTTACAAGGGTGTGACTGGCTGGCTGAAGGTGTCCCAGTTGCTTCTGTGTTCCCTGCTACATCCGCAGCCAGCTGCTCCCTTTGGGCTGCCCTCGCTTGGTGAATGTTGCAGGTAGTGGTACATCTTGTCTGCAGAGTGACACCACTGTCACCCTGATGGCCTTACACACTGTTCTTCAGTGAAGGTGCCACTGATGTGATCAGCCCTGGAAGAGAGGCTGTGGAGTGTCCTTGCCTGGCTGTGCTCAGTGTGTGGTGAGTCCTGCCAAGGCTGTGGCTTTGTTCCTTTTAGTCGGGGCTCATGAACAAACTCTGAGCACCTTCCCCACCTCTCTGAACCTGGTGAGATGAACTGAGTCATGAAAAGCAATATCCTATTGAGTTTGGGTTATACCTATTTAAAAATCCAATTTTTTACCTTTTTCAGAATGTTTTTCCTATTGTATCTGTCAGCTGGGGTTGGCTTCCCCAAAAGCTGCAGAGTCACTAGTGAGAAGTTTGGCATAACAGCTTCAGTGGACTGTGGAGAGCTGACATAAATATTAGGACAACTCTGTATTCAGAAGGGAACAGATGAGGGTTTAAATTCATGTCTCTGGGTTTTATTCTGCATTTTGGTGCACTAACTATTCCAGGTAAGCTCAGCCACAGAGCCTCTGCCCAAGCACCTGTAAGGGAGGGGATTTCCTGTGAGACTGGGAGTGAAGTGATTTGGACCTTTGTGACCTACTGTGCCAGAGAGAGAGGTGTTACAAACTCTCTGAAGTCCCTCAGGGCTGCGGTGGGCAAGTCAGTACCTTGCTACACCACAGAGCTTTCTTGCCCACCAGCAAATTACATGAACATTTGAACGACTTGCAGCAAGCAGTTTGTCACCAGCTGGGTTCAGTCACCACTTCCAGGGCCCATGGATGGAGAGATGCCAGCTACAGACCGCTGCAGGATTCCAGAGCAGGAATGCTGGGGAGTAAAGCAAGGTTATACCTGGGACCTAGTGCTTGCTGGGGAGTTAAAAAGGCACAAGTTGTCTAGAGATCTTTCCAGGATTCCCCCTCAGTCTGTGTGAGCTGGAAGACAGGGCTTAGCTGTCTTTCAGAAAGCTACAAACTTGTGCCATCTGCTTCCAGGCAGTTCTGGTTCAGAACAACCAAAACCCAAAGCTGATGTTTGAAACTGGTAAGGCTGCAAGGCTAGTGCTGAACTCAGATAACAGGCTGTAGAGGGACTAATTGTTCTGGGTTTCCTCGATCGCTCTGGAATGGCTGATGGCATGACTAGTCCCCTGCCTTGTCGCACAGGCACAGGGCTACACAAAGGAAGGGATTCTTCTCTCTTCTCTGCCAGAACTGGTGCATCTTTGTTATTTGCTAGTTCCTCAGGGTTGGACTGACCCTGTTCACAACACCCTGACTTCCTATAGCCACCTACAGTGCAGCTCCATGAAGAGTTTCACTTCTTGGAGCAGCTGTTATGTCTCAATGAGATGCTTATCCTTCCTTAACACCAGATCCTCTGTCTGTACTGTGCTTCCAAAGATCACGGCCCAACACTGCTTGGCCACTGCAGGAGCAGGAAAAGTGCAGTTAGTTTTCAGCTAAAACTGACCTGGTGATTTTTGCTGCAGCAAACAGAAGCTATTTCCCAAGTTGCTCAGTTTGTGCTCCATCCTACACAAATGTGATGGAAATTGCCAAGAATCCTTGGCTCAGGGGTGGGGAAAAAATGCAAAGAAAGGAAAGTGAGATCCAAGATCTTTACCAAGCTGGTTTTTGTGCAAGGCACCCAGGTATCCCAGTCCGATCTCTGGGCCTTTTTATCACACTCAGCCTCCCCACTCCAGAGCAGATAAAGGGAAAGAGGCAAGACAAAGACAAAGCATGAGTGTGTTTTCCTAAAAATCAAATACACTGGCTGTGTGCAAGGCAAAATAAACCTATGTGCACAGGGTAATACCAGTAGCATGGCCTCTGCAGGCAGAAATTTTCCTGAGCATTTCCCTGCTGTAGAGGCAGTGGGGGTGCTCAGAAAGTTCCTTACTGATAAATAAAGCTTGAAGATTTTTAAGACAGACCTCTCACTGAAAGCCTCTGATTTAGCAAACGTGTAAGAGCTGCACGCAGAGCTCCAGAGAACAAGATATTTGCTGGAGGTAGGAATATCTGTAACATATTATCCATAATATGCTGCACTAATGATTGGTCAGGATAAGAAGTCTAGAACATCAGGAAGTGTCATATTCCATACATAAGTTAACAGCTCATCTACAAATTACAGCAGATGCAACTCTGTCATCTTGCTGCTGATGTGAAACACACAGGAATTTCAGCCCAGTGTGGAAGAGAAGTAACAGACTGATGGGAACACACTGAGCCTCAGCAACCTCTGGCCACTGAACATAGGAAAATGTCAACAGGTTGCAGAGTAAATAGATAGAGCTGTGAAAAAGCTGGATGCCTTCACTTCCCTTGCTCTGTCCCCTCATGGGTGCTGAAGGAGCAGAGCAGGGCAGCCTCCTTGCCAGAGGCAGGCTCTCCCTCTGCATGGTCAGGGACTGTCCTGCTCTCCCAGACCTCAGCAGCTGGGATTAACTCTCCTCGTTCCAAGATGATTTTTGTTTTGCCTTGGCCCAGATCTCACGTGTACCTGTTCAGCTCCAATCACAGAGAGCTGTAAATAGTCTCATTCTGGGATTTTATAGCAAAAATTCAAATTGAGAAATCTAGCAAAAATTTAAATTTCATCATCTCAGAGCATCTAGGACCTCCTGTCAGGCACAGCTTGCTGTCTGGCAAAAACCCAAATACCTGCAGGCTATAGCTTGTCCCTGGCTAGAGGTGTTCAGATCATTTTGGGCTGAGGCTGTAGTGTGTAACATCAGAGCAAAGAACAGAGCACTGCAAAACACATAGAACCTAGGGTGGGAGTTGCTAGAGATATTCTGGAAATTATTCTCAATTTATTACACTGCAGAAACACACATACCTCAATATACATTTTGCTCATTAGCCTCATCATGTTCAGTTGCCAGATGATAGGACATATGTCATTATACTTCATAATTCACTCCTGGATATTATATTATAAAAAATTTAAGAGTTTGCAGGACATTTATTAAGCACCACTAAAGATGCTCAGCTCCCTCAATTCTGCTCAATATTTGGACTGTGAGAACTCCTTTACCCCATCAGCAACTCCCAGAAAAACAGCTGCAGTGAACTGGGATGGACAAGGCAATGAATGATTACCTCTGCTTCCATCTCTACACCACAGTAGACCCAACATCCAGCACTGAAGAGCTGGCTCTACTGCCAAATCTCAAGAGGGAAGTCACTGAGGCAGTGCCAATTCTACAAGAGAAGCAGCCTGACTACCACCAGACAGGTTCAGCAAGACAGACAACACCTCCAGTACCTGCACAACCTTGCCTCCAGCTTCTGCTTTGGGAACATTGGACCTCACATACCACTTTTTCCCACGAGTCCCACATTACCAGTGGCAGGATATCACACATACATGATTCACAGAGGTACATGCCATCTTCAGGAGAGTAATTTTGGGGTAAAAACTCTCAGAGAACCTTCTCTGAGAGTACGTGAGCAGATAAAGGGAAAGAGGCAAGACAAAGCATGAGTGTGTGTTTTCCTAGAAATCAAATACACTGGCTGTGTGCAAGGCAAAATAAACCTATGTGCACAGGGTAATACCAGTAGCATGGCCTCTGCAGGCAGAAATTTTCCTGAGCATTTCCCTGCTGTAGAGGCAGTGGGGGTGCTCAGAAAGTTCCTTACTGATAAATAAAGCCTGAAGATTTTTTAAACTTTTGTTTACCAGACTCCAGATGCACAGTTCACATGTGGGAACACACGGAGGTTCTCTGGGTTTGGTTTGACACAGCACTCTGGGACTCAGCCTGACCCAACCCAGCGCACATTGACTTTCACGTTATGCAACAGCACGGCAAGCACGTGAAGTCAGCACAACACCATCGGTGCCAACAGGCTGATTTCTTCCTGACTTATCCATTTACTGTGTCCAGTCTGCACTCATCGAGAGCCTGATCAAGAAAATCTGATGAGCAGGCAAGTAAGACTTAATCACCGATTAATTACAGATTAGCAGCTGCAGAGCCCCGCACGCCAGTGTCCTGAGATGAGCCTGACCCGCACAGCTTGCCTCGGGCCTGGAGGGCAACGCGGCCAGCCGCGCTCCGGAGGCTCACACGAGGCACGGCTCGGAGAGCGCGAGAGGCCCGGCGGGCTGGCAGGGCCGCGCCGGGGTCCGGGGAGCGGGGCAGGGGGCAGCTCCGGGACCGGGGGGCAGCTCCGGGGCCGGGAAGCAGCTCCGGGGGCAACTCCGGGGCCGGGCCCAGCTCCGGGGCCGGGGGCAGCTCCGGG